>JAMZEH010000094.1:0-442500 GCA_024699665.1 Ostrea denselamellosa
AACAATTCAGAAGACTCCATATATAGACCTAAATGCTTTATTTAAAGGTCTTAAAATATCTCCTGGACACTTGTTTACTTACACAATGAAACAAAGATCCACTCGGATAAAAAATTTGGTCAGATCATTGCAATGATCAATTGTTTGTTTTATTTTATAATCAATTACAATTCATTGCCTAAAGTCGGGGAATTTATAAATACTTGTTTTTGTGCTCACGGGCCTCGCTTAACGGTCACTTGAGTAAGCACACCTTTTACTTTTTAGAATCTGTGTTACCTGTTTGTTGTTTTTTTCAACTTTTTATTTTTTATACTTTGTACTAGATGATAAATATATTGTTATAACTATCAAGTACAATTGATAATTTAGAGTTCCTCTATAGGGTAATAAATTTTATCACAGCGACATGCAATTCTAAAATATGCAACTCACCAATAAATTCTTTTTTGAGAGTCAAACAATGTAATTTTTTTTTTGTTTGATATATAATAATTTTATTGGAAGAAATGCAGAAAAAGTTTGTAGTAACAGCGATCAATATGTCCAGCAGTAACTAAGATTCTCTATTACGTACTGATTCTCTATTATGTACTGATTCTCTATTATGTACCGATTCTCTATTATTATGTATTGATTCTCTATTACATACTGATTCTCTACTACATACTGATTCTCTATTATGTACTGATTCTCTATTATGTACTGCATTTACAACTTATGATCAACTAAGCTCCATCCTAGGGCATGAACCTGAGGGTCACAAATTTCACAGATGCACAGACAACCTGATTCCAGTAACCCCTCCCCAAACCCACTAACTTTGTTGCAGGGGGCATAATTAGGATTCTCTAACATGTATTGCATTTTCAACTTATGATCAATAAGCCCCATCCAGAAGCCTGAACCCTGAATTCAGGGGTCACAAATTTCTACTGCTTATTATAATCATACACTTTGTTTACTTGATGTCCAGTGGTAAAGGGACAGTATTTGTTGCATAAATATATAATATTCATTCTGTCATGGACCATCATGTATCATAATATCCGTTAAAATTAAATTGTGGCAAGACAATCAAGCATTTATTGTTACATAACACCATCTAAATTTGAATTTACAGGAAATGCCCTGAAGGTTGTCTATCTAATTTTCAATTCCGTGGAAATGACATAAAAATGAGGAGTCTTGGCTTTTTGTTTACTCTTTATAGGAATTTAGATCTCCACAATAAGCAACTAACCCTCTATCACTTACAATTTAACTTCATGAAATTTTCTGTACCTATTTCACTGTTATTCTCCTGTTCTCCAGAGGTGGGTTGTCCCCCTTGCTTGTAGCTATCCCCTAAAGATTTGAATTCTTCTTGTATAGGCGGCAACACCTTTGTCAACATGGCCATGTTTTTTGCATCAGACAAATTGTATTCATAAATAAAATGATTCCTTGAGCAGTACACTGAACAAGAATTAATCAGCAACAATCTAAATATATCCCATGCCCTGTATGATGTGATCTAAATAAAGCACAGTTCAATATTTATAATCCTCTTGATATATGATAAAGTGGGTCAGTGTGCAGTCACCAGAGATTTCCAACATAATCTTTTTTTTATCCAGTTTGAAGAGCACAATTAAATTTGACAAAGTACACATCTCCATCAGGTCTATCAAATACAATTCACTCTGTTAAACTTTATAGAAGTACTATTAATCATAGCTGCAGTTTCTCACCATTTCCTCTACAGCAGGACACGTCCCTATACACATTTATAGAAACACAATTTACGTGGTTACAGAATATCATGCCATCAGAAATCTTACGGTTATCCAACGAAATCATGTACACACATTCTGACCAAACCTTGTGTAAAGTTCAGCTCTTAAATGATGAGACAGTGTTTGAATTCCTTAAAATTTAATAGCAACTGTTCCAAAAAAAGAAAAAAATCCACCATTATATAATAAACTCCAGTAAAACTTTATCCTTGGAAGCCCTCATTCACAAGAAAACATAAAATCCAGCACACTGTAAACCATTCTCTCTAAAATACAATTAACATATAATTTCTCTGTCTAGAGGCAAAGAGCACTATTTTTTCTCGCCTAAGCCAAGTTATTTTTAAATATTCTTCATTGTTCTCGGCACCTGGCTGTCAGGCATTGGCCTGACCTGTGAGAATTTCTAAAAATAACTTCATGTTAAGGAAAGTCTTATGTAGTCTGAAGAAATAAGGTTCACTTAAAATACCTTGCTGATTATACTGCTGGTATATAATTTAAGCCATTTTTACACAAGTTTTATAAACGTTGACATGAAGTACCAACAGTCTTAACCTACTAATACCACTAACTGTTAGTACCATACACAGAGACATGCCCTTCAACTGAAAGTAGAAAGTGCATTTCCAATCAAAACTACAAGTCTGGATAAATGTATAAAATCCACAACAATAAACAATAAGATTATATTTTTTTTCCATGTGTTAAATTAAATTACACTATTTAAATCTTAGTTTTAATCCTATAAGCTGAACAAACCACATCCACCAGCTGACAGATACTAAACTTTCAACACTTTAACCTCATGTGACTTGTTCTGCGCATGGAAAAAAGATAATAGATGTCTCTATCCCATTCAATGAACACCATATTAACCCCTCCATACCAGGGACAACCATATTAACCCCTCCATAAGGAGAGACACCATATTAAGGAGCAGATTTCAATGTTATCAGGCAAAAATACAAATTTGAAGACACTTTGACCTTCTGCAATTAAATTTTGGTCCTGTGCCAAAATTTTTGACCTTGTGACCTTTATCTTGAGGTTTGATCTTCTTTAATTTGAAAAAAAAACTCTCAACAAATCGTTATTGACACTGGGTTTTCTGTGTATTTCTTGAATGTGAAGAGACCTTGTTTTTACCAGATTTTTTACATTACAACCTTAACCTTGGAGTTTGGACACAAGGGGGGCATCAGTGTTTTACAAACACATCTTGTTGAGAGAAAAATGATAAAATTAAAAAGTTTAAACATGCCAAATGAGATTGTAATATATGAAAACCTACAAACCAGAAATTCTTCTTTACGAAAATGATGCAAGAGTTAACAAAACCCCAACAAACCAGAAGTTACCATCATTTTAATGCTGTAAGGTGGAACAGTGTAATTGCTCACTATCCTTCCGAATTTTTTCTTTCTCTGGTATTCCGCCCACTTATTTTGTCTTTAAATTGTGGACATAAATTCACTGAATTAGTTTGTTGAGTGCTAAGACTGCATATGAGAAGTCAATTTAATATATTGGGACTTAAAAAAATAATACTCTGGGAGTGTATTGTGGTCTTCTCCAGCCAGACATTCTTTCTGTTTATTTTTTTTAATAATTATCAATCCCAGATTAAATTTTGTAAATGGGCTACTTCCAAGTCTGGATACTTATGGATAAATTTAGCTCGTTATATGCTTTAGTGCTTATAAATATGGAATTCTGAGAATTGTTCCATTTGTTCCACTGCATAGAGAACCACATAGGAAAAATTTCCAAAACATTCCTAGGACCAAGATGAATTTCAATAGTTGAAGTCCCATAACTACATAACAGTTTTAGCTTTTCTGAAAGTTGAAATATTGACAACAGGGCCATAATTCTGCTCATTAATAGTGCTCACAAAAATTAAGTACAAGAAAAAAAGGTTACTATTATTTTAAGCAGCATTTGGTCACTTGATGAAATCTCAATCCACCATATCAGCAGAGTTTTACTTAATCAATTAGTATCACGTTTATCTACATCATGGATGCTGAAAATTTCTACTCAGTTCCCTAAGTGTCACACTGTTCGTGACGAATATTGGATATTTCATCACGTGTTTATATCACATAGATATTTTAAAATAGTACCTTATTTCTTATTTATTTAATAACTTGCCAACCAGAAAATTAGTCACGAAATCCAAGACTCAGAAGAATGTGGTTTTCACAATCCCACCTCACCCCCAATAATTTCAACAGTTAACTCAATAAAGATGTCATAGTTCATGAACTCTTGACCCTGTGGAAAACAATAACAAATGCTATAAATATACTCAGCTGACCTAACCTCATCTTGCATCATGACAAAAAAGCTAAGATAATGAACAGTACTCATCTCACAATTCCTGTAGAAAATACAAATCAGAGAGATGGGCAAACACAGACCCCTGGACATGCCAGAGGTGGGATCATGTGCCTAGGAGGAGTAAGCATCCCCTGTCGACCAGTCACACCCACCATCGACCCACATCCCACATCCCTATCAGGTAAATGGAGCAATCCACAGTTAGAATCAGTGATGTGAGATTCTAACCAAAAAACAAAATCATACTGGAATCCCCTCCTCTGCCAGCTGTCCATAAGTCTGCATAGTTTATCAAATGTACTAAAACAATCATTAATATGAATTAATATGAACCTGAAGTACTTTTATCTTTCAGAATCAAAACACTTCATACATTTTCAATAAGTAATTTATGATATTTCCATTTCAATAATTCCCAGCATCCATGACTAAAATATTTTATCACTTTTTTTTCCTCTCTTGTCAATCAAACTATCATTACTTACATTTTTGCATAATGTGTACTAAAATTTGTTTACATCAGACAAATAATTAACATGTCTGCACCAGTCAACTCCCGTCATAGACAGTACACATAACCCTCCACAGCCAACAGAACTTCATAGAGAGAACACATAACCCTCCACAATCAACAGGACTTCATACATAGTACACATAACCCTCCACAATCAACACGACTTCATAGAGAGAACACATAACCCTCCACAACCAACAGGACTTCATAGAGAGAACACATAACCCTCCACAGACAACAGGACTTCATACATAGTACACATAACCCTCCACAGCCAACAGGACTTCATAGAGAGAACACATAACCCTCTACAATCAATAGGATTTCATAGAGAGAACACATAACCCTCCACAATCAATAGGATTTCATAGAGAGAACACATAACCCTCCACAATCAACAGGACTTCATACATAGTACACATAACCCTCCACAATCAACAGGACTTCATACATAGTACACATAACCCTCCACAATCAACAGGACTTCATATATAGAACACATAACCCTCCACAATCAACAGGATTTCATAGAGAGAACACATAACCCTCCACAATCAATAGGATTTCATAGAGAGAACACATAACCCTCCACAACCAACAGGACTTCATACATAGTACACATAACCCTCCACAGCCAACACAACTTCATAGAGAGAACACATAACCCTCCACAGCCAACAGGATTTCATAGAGAGAACACATAACCCTCCACAGTCAACAGGACTTCATAGAGAGAACACATAACCCTCCACAATCAACAGGACTTCATACATAGTACACATAACCCTCCACAATCAACACGACTTCATAGAGAGAACACATAACCCTCCACAGCCAACAGGACTTCATAGAGAGAACACATAACCCTCCACAATCAACAGGACTTCATAGAGAGAACACATAACCCTCCACAGTCAACAGGACTTCATAGAGAGAACAAATAACCCTCCACAATCAACAGGACTTCATAGAGAGAACACATAACCCTCCACAATCAACAGGACTTCATAGAGAGAACAAATAACCCTCCACAATCAACAGGACTTCATAGAGAGAACACATAACCCTCCACAATCAACAGGACTTCATAGAGAGAACACATAACCCTCCACAATCAACAGGACTTCATTAGCAGCTATATAAAAGTGCAATATAATATAACCTACACATATCACAGTTTTCCAATAGTTATCACCAATTGAATTAGGTCAAATAGTACTACACACAGTAATCTGGTCAGTTATTTATTTCAGCCCCAAAAACCAACATCATATCAAAACTATTTTATATCTAACTTGATATAAATATGACAGTTAAAGAACATCAAGATCTACATGAAGATTATGACAAGTATGATTTAGAGATCAGTGGACTGTCTAAGTCTTGTCACTGAATATGAACTGCATCATACATTTACTATTAGCCAGCCTTAATGACAGAGGAAAAAACACATACACATTAAAATCATGTCAAATCACAAGACCCAAGTGAGAACAGTTTGTTTCTAAAATTAACAACTAAATGTGTGAAAGGAAAAAGTGCTTTTTTTTTCTTTTTTTTTTAAATAAAAAGCAACATCATTTGAATCATAAAAGACTTCAACCAAAATTTATGAAAAATTATCATTCGAAAGCACTTAAATTGACAGTATTGAAAAAACGTGATGAAATACACTGTGTGTGTGTGTGTGTGTGTGTGTGTGTGTGTGTGTGTGTGTGTGTGTGTGTATATATATATATATATATATATATATATATATACATATATATATATATATATAATGGTAGGTCAGGTTGCAGGAAACAGAACTATAGTTTGTTTTGGACTAAATAAAGTCTTCATTTGGACTGATTATGTCAGACACGAAGAATGTTGCAATAAATCACAAACAATTTCAGAAAAACAATAAGCCTGCATGTATATATTTCTAAGCATCACATTTACAGCCACAAGTTTTTGTCACAAAGCCGATTGAGTGTACTGATTTAATTCTTCAGAGTGTAATCAGAAGAGGTAAAGAAGCTAGTCGAGTATGCTCAACTGGCTTTGTGACATTTTTATTTTACATTCCATCCACCTCCCCCCCCCCACATATATATACCCCCCCCACATCCACACCAACACCCCCCCACACACACACACATCCACCCCCCCCCCCCCCCCCCAGTGTATATATAAAGCTTGTAATACATCCTCTCAATAACAGTGTCTGTATACATATGGGTGCTTTACTCACTCCACCAGAGACTATATTACTTGACAAGTCAACCATAAAATGTCTTCCCCTCAGCTCCAGGTTCTGTCATGATACACACTCACTTTTTTATAAATCACAGGAAACTTATACATCCTCCATTCCTTGGCTGATGTAAAATGAAAGCTGTGGTTATTCTATATCGTTACTAGGATGTCTCCAGCTTGGAGCTCGACTGATACTCCTCAAGACTCAAAATAGAACTGCAGTCTTCCAATCAAATTTACTCCACAGTTCAAGAAGTGCATTTGTTCACCAGCATAGCGAGAATCATATCTGTGTGTCAACAGAAATATATCTACATGTAACAATCTCAATACACTCCGGTCATCACATATTATAAATGAATTGAATTCATGCAAGTGATGATTTACTCTAAATATCTGAGACCTGTAGTCTCATGTGTTGATTTAGACTAAATATCTGTCCTGTAGTGTCATGTGTTGATTTAGACTAAATATCTGTCCTGTAGTGTCATGTGTTGATTTAGACTAAATATCTGTCCTGTAGTCTCATGTGTTGATTTAGACTAAATATCTGTCCTGTAGTGTCATGTGTTGATTTAGACTAAATATCTGTCCTGTAGTGTCATGTGTTGATTTAGACTAAATATCTGTCCTGTAGTCTCATGTGTTGATTTAGACTAAATATCTGTCCTGTAGTCTCATGTGTTGATTTAGTCTAAATATCTGTCCTGTAGTCTCATGTGTTGATTTAGACTAAATATCTGTCCTGTAGTGTCATGTGTTGATTTAGACTAAATATCTGTCCTGTAGTCTCATGTGTTGATTTAGACTAAATATCTGTCCTGTAGTCTCATGTGTTGATTTAGTCTAAATATCTGTCCTGTAGTCTCATGTGTTGATTTAGACTAAATATCTGTCCTGTGGTGTTGTGTTGATTTAGTCTTAATATTTGTCCTGTATCAAATTTTGACACTAATATTATTACACATACTAATCCCAAATCCAACAGCAATTCGAAATCCCAGGGTCTATGTAACATTAAGAGACAGAGTTTAAATATGTCCCATATGCAATTAGCCCATTTTTCCTAATGACTACCAATGAGGTCAATCACTAAGTAGCAATCTTGAAGCCACCAGCCTGAGTGAGCGAGTATAATGAAAGGCAAACCGAAAGTAGATATGTGTACTGACGATCAGTTGGCATTAATTTAAATCCTGAAAGCATTTTATCAAATAGTTCAACATAAAGCCTACAAGCATATCATTAATTTGTCAAGCTAATTCCCGACCAATATAAGTGAGCAAGAACACAATTACATGGAAACTGCTTATATAAAACTATTTCTAGACATGGAAATGTTCTGAAAATATTTCCTTAAGTATGCACTTAAATTAACAATCATCAATATATATATATATATATATATATATATATACTTATACATTAAAATTGATACACATGTATAATTGATCTCCTTCCCATTAAGCAAAACTGCTTTTACTGAACTGTTTGTGCAATCTGAAGATTTCCGTGGTATTTTGAGAGATTGTTATTTTTATCTTTTCCTGGTTGGAAATGTTCCATCATATTTCTAAATTGAGAAGGATATGCACCCTATTTTTGGATTCATTATATATTGTTTAACGTCCTACTTGAGAATTTTTCACTCATATGGAGACGTCACCGTTGCCAGGGCTGCAAAATTTCGGCTTATGCTCGGCACTTAGGGCCTTTGAGCTGGGAGGGATCTTTATTCTGCCACACCTGCTGTGACACAGGGCCTCGGTTTTTGCAGTCTCATCTGAAGGACCGCCCTATTTAGTCGCCTCACGGGGTACTGGGGATCTATTCTAACCCGGATCTCCACGGGGACATAATTTGGATGTGTATGATGATTTACTATGATACACACTGCAAACAGAAATGTAATGCTGTTTTTGTGGTTACTGTGGTTCATTGTCTTGATTCTACCTGTGTCCAAATACAGATCTCCTAACAAACAGAGACTTTCAACTGTGAAATTCCTCACTACAAAACTATCAATACTCAGCAGGATTCATATTTTGGCGCTACAATATATGCACTAAATGGTTTGCACTAAAATATGAAATCAACTATTTACCTAATTAATATCTTAGAACTTCATAGCACAGTACTTACTAACTCATGGTTACTCCAGTGATGTTCTGATCTGCTGCAATTGAGCTAAATCTTCAATGTATCAAATAGAAGTACACATACAGACATCCCACATGATTCACACTACAGTGGGCATTCACACTACAGTGGGTGATTCACACTACAGTAGGTGATTCACACTACAGTGAGTGTTCACACTACAGTGGGCAGGCATTCACACTACAGTGAGCATTCACACTACAGTGGGCGGGCGTTCACACTACAGTGGGCGGGCGTTCACACTACAGTGGGCGGGCGTTCACACTACAGTGGGCGGGCGTTCACACTACAGTGGGCGGGCATTCACACTACAGTGAGCACTACAGTGGGCGGGCATTCACACTACAGTGGGCGGGCGTTTACACTACAGTGAGCGGTCGTTCACACTACAGTGAGCGGGCATTCACACTACAGTGGACGGGTGTTCACACTACAGTGGGCGTTCACATTACAATGGGCAAATACACTCATTACAACTATTTTTTGTCTGCTTATTGACAATATATAAAATCACAGTGCTGCAGTCTTGGTTGTTAAATGCATCATTCTGTAGAACAAGAAAATGACAATACTTTTTTGCCCCCATCTTCAACATCACCAAATTTGACTCAAACCAGAAACCTTTCCATTGCTTGTTTAAAACATCAGGCTAAATCTTAAAATCTGGAACCAAACATTTTAAAGAGATCTGGCAATAAATGTTGAACTTCTACATTAGTGATTTAGTACTGTCTGGCAAAGTACTAGCAAAAACAAACTGTATTTGGGAAATACTGATGCCCCCACATGTCCAAACTCCAAGCTCAAGGTCATGAAGTCAAACATTTTGGTATGGAAAGAAAACTGAACTGTCCTGTCACAAAGAATACACATCCATTGAAGGTTAAACACTACACGCCCACAGAACTCCGATTACGAGGCATAAAAATTCAAAACAAAAAAAAGTCACTTACAACTTTGAATTCTTAAGTATTCCAATTTCATCTGTCTTTATAAATGATATCAATGATGACATTTCACTTTCTACATTAACGGTATATAGTATGATACACGGGTTCCTGAATGAATCCCTTAATATACACACCAAACTAAATTAGAAATCAAACAACAACAAATTGCAAAATTCTGCATATTGTGGAAACAATTAAATTTGTGGGGGCTTCATAAATTATTGTGACTGTGCAGTATTGCTGGGATGCAAATTTTTGGATATAGTTTCTGGGGTTTATTTATTTTTTTTTTTTTTTTGAAATATATAAATTGTGTATTTCATCATGGGTTAAAAGGCACCCATCAAATCCCCCCCCCCCCCAAAAAAAAAGAAAGAAAATCATTGAGACCCCATGAAACTGACTGACCCAGAGGACTCTCAGCCCCACAACTCCTTCTCTTCCTCATCCTGATTAAGGACTCCCAGCCCCACATCACATCCTCATAATGATCCTGACTTCCTTTGAAACAGGGATGAAAACATAAATATGAACAATGCTTATACACTCCTTTTGAATTGAATTGCCTAGCTGGGTAACTCATTTTGTTAATGTGTTGACTGCTGATCTGTGGGTTTGAGTCCAGCAGGGTTTTTTTTCTACCCAAGTAACTAAAATTGCATTTTTCCACTATATAAGGTAAATTGAGTTTTCAAAATATTATACATATCATCCATATTACTCCTCAGCAACTCACAACCAATATTAAAATAAAATACTTTATAATAGTCACTGATGTCCTTACCTCATGACAACTCAATGACAACACCAAAGTACTACTACAGAATACAGACTGATAGAGAGGTTTCCTGTATATATATATATATATATATATTACTTACCACTTACCACACAAATCATGCACACTGTTCTGAATGGTCAATCATTACATTGTAACACATCACTACACACAACAAACATGTTATACCCAGCACACAGCAGATATATATATATATATATATATATATATATATATATATATATATATATATATATATATATACTCATACACACACACAATGGTAAAATCACTTATGCTGCTAATAGTTCAGAGGTCACAGAACTGTCTGTAGGCTGCAGAGAGGGCACCTGCACTCAGAAACATATGGACAGCAGTACTTACCTGACATACTTAATAGTTACACCTACAGTCAGAATACAGTCATCCCCATAAGACGGGCAAATTACGTGGGTCGTAAGAGCACCTGTTTTCAAATGAACAGTCCAAAAACTTGAATAAAATCTGCACCTAAACTTTCCTTAATGTGTACTTTATCAATTTCATACAAGAGAACACAGCAGTTCTTTATTTTGGAAACCATCGGTAGACAAGAGAATTTCTGGTTGGGGATTTTTACGTCAGCAGAGTCTGATAAAGACGCTACACTACGTAATCACTTCATCATTAAGAAGAAAGGGAAGTTGTTCTCTGTGTTTGCAATGCCTCAATTTCCCTCCCTCTCCAATAATAAATTCTGACCAGCTCTCTATATCCTCTCTTTTTATTTTTCATTAAAACTTCCAATCTGATGTAACTGGATACAATGACTACATCACTGACACAGCCAGTAGTTGCCACTGGCTTGCAGAAGCATGTGTCTGATACAGTCCCTGCAGTCTGCAATGCTATCACGTCTTACGTACTTGGTTCAGATCATGTGATTTTATGATTTAGTTAAATGTGCTATATCTATGGAAAATGCCCTTTTTTTAAAAATTCTTCATAGATAAATTGTAAATCCCTTTGAAAGAGGTTGCACTGGATTGACCTTTTCCGGTTGTCTTTTTTCCCCCCCTCCATATATTGTGCTACTGCAATTTGAAATCTCATCTAATGCATATAATCGCAATCCAATTCTCAATCATCCTCTCCCCAATCCCCAAAAATCTGCCTGAATTTCCACCCATCCCTGAAAATCTGCCTGATTTCCCACCCACCCCTGAAAATCTGCCTGAATTCCCACCCATCACTGAAAATCTGTCGGAATTCCCACCCACCCCTGAAAATCTGCTCAAATTTTCACTCATCCCTAAAAATCTGTCTGAATTCCCATATATCCTTGAAAATATTTGTGAACTCTCACCTACCCCTGAAAATTTGCCTGAATTCTTTCTTTTTTATTCTTTAGTAGTAGAGAGTGCTTTATTACTTCCAACAATTATGTTTCAACAAGTACAAAAAAACATTCTTACATATACTCTACAGACAGAATTGAATTCTGGTTGGGCTTATTTTTTTCTTTTTCTTTTTTTTGTTTGTTTGTTTGGTTTTTTTTCAGTTTTTTTTTTGTTTTTATTTTGTTTTTTTCGTTTTTTGGGGGGTTTTTTTTGTTTTCTTTTTTTTTGTCAATTGAATACACTAATAGCTTTGAATGATTTTTCCTAGAGTTGCAGATCACTGCTAATTGTTGGTCCCATACAGCTGTTTACAGTATATATAGCTTTATCCGTCTTGCAAAATCATTAATGAACATTGGTTGGAAAGCAAAACACCTTTACGCAATTAAATATGGGTATTCTCAATTATTTATCCAGAATGAACGGAGTATTTTAGAATGGATTCCCAAATGAGCAGTAGAATTAACCCAGTTTTAACCCACACTATGTACCAAATACCCTCAGTTAAATCATCACTGAACGGAAATCTCAGCACCAAATGATGTTATGACAACCTTGAATCTGTTAGACCTAACTAAAAACTGTCAAAACAACCAGACCATTTCAAAGATTCAGAGCATAAAAACACGTCAACAAATATATAATCAACAAAGCTAAATAAAAGTCATGCTGACTGACTGCAAAAAGAGGTGGGTTACGAATGGGTTTTCCTCTTTACAGATGAATGAGCCAAGTGAATACCAAAAATAAATGTTATTCAATGGGCAATAAAAGTTACCAATATGAAAAAAAAAGTACACCACTAAATAATGCAGGTCAATTAAGCACAAGGTCAACATAGTGCCCACATGTATACTTACATAGTAAATACTCCTCCGACATCCTGTGTAATAGCTCACACTTCTTCGAAAATCTAGAATCCCATCACTCCTCAAAAAAAAATATGCTTCAGCAGGTGTAGATCCTTAGAAGAATCAAACTTTTCATCGGCAAAATTCCAAGAAATTCCAAAAAATTTTTTTTAGAAAAGCTTCAAAGGTTTTTACTCTCAACTTCCCCACCCCCTCTAGATGAGGATTTTTATCAGCAGTTGACACAGTATTGAAGATCCAAGAGAACTTCACCCTGAGCATATAAAACGTAGGTCCCCCCACAAGATAATCATCGCCTTCTTTTCCTCCCCTGGTGATGAATTCAGCTTGTTGATCTCATACAAAAGATTTTGCCGACTTAATCCTGCCTTGGCACAGTCTGCAAGCTAATCACCCCAAAATAGACACACTGCTATCAGAGCCATGTAAACAACCTAGCTTTCTACTTCATAGTTTAAAAATTTCACTGTATATTCAATACCATTCCACTACTTATATTGTTATGGGTCCTGTCTTTCCTACTAAGTCTGATAAAAAAAAAAAGGTTGTTACTATCTGTTTTTATATAAATATCAGTGTTTTTCATATGACTTTACACGAAATTATTTTAACTCAATACAGATTTCAAGTAAAAAACAATTTAGCAGGCATTTTAACATGGATATCATTTAATTGTTTTCGGCTTAGTTTTTTTTTTTATACCTGTATGATTGTGGGATAGGGAGGGTTATCACACATTCAAACACTGAACCCCCTGGGAGGATCATTACACACTCAAACACTGAACCCCTAGGGAGGATCATCACACACTCAAACACTGAACCCCCAGGGAGGGTCATCACACACTCAAACACTGAACCCACAGGGAGGGTCATCACACACCCAAACACTGAACCCTCACACAGCCAAACACTGAACTTCTTACATTTTCCGCACCGCCATTGTAAGAAATTATAACCTGTTCAATATGTAAAAATTATATCACAACTATTTTTAAAATAGAAAGGCCAAGAATTACCTGTGGTTACAGCATGATTTATTTCAGGATATACGCTACATTTCTCAATAATATATCATTTTTCATGACATTTCACGTACAATTCACTTGCATCCCATCTAGTTTCTACAAAAAAAAACTTGAGGTATATTACCATAACTTGAATATTTTGATAGTTCCAGGTTGTGGCAAATAACAATGTATATTCAGCTCTTATGTATCACTGTATGGACAGTGCTAAGTTGTTGAAGCAAAGGAGAAAAAAATCTTTGATTAATCAGGGATCGAACCAAGTACCCCTGCATTACTAGATAGCTGATCTAACCACTGAGCTAACTGGGCCAACAAAGTATGGTAATATCACTATAATACAAAATTTAAATGTATTTCAGAAATCATACAAGACCTCTTCATATAGAAGAGATAAAGATATAATTTTAAGGGGAAAAACATCAAAAACATTGCATATAATTTCAAGCTATTCAAATCTTCAAAATTTCCATGCAAGGATCTTGGATGTTCAAGACTTGTTGGTTCCCTTGACATGTCAGGGAGTTCAATTAATTAAATATTGTTTAACGTCCCGCTCGAGAAATTTTCACTCATATGGAGACGTCGCCATTGCCGGTGAAAGGCTGCAAAATTTAGGACTATGGTCAGTGCTTTTTGGCCTTTGAGCAGGGAGGGATCTTCAACATGCCACACCTGCTATGACACGGAGCCTCAGTTTCTGCGGTCTCATCCGAAGGACAGCCCCATTTAGTCGCCTCTTACAAGGAGCTAGCGGTGCTGAGGATCTATTCTAACAACCCGGATCCCCAATGGGTCAGGGAGTTCAAACTGTTAAACAGATTACTGGGTTATAGGGAAATTTGAATGAAGTCAGATTATGAAGGTTGTCCTGTAATACCTGCTGGTCATACGGACTGACACAGAACCTGAATTAATTGGATATTGAATCTTTGTATCAGTCTAGCTAACAGGACCGAAAGGTTTCAAGAACTCTGTGAATATCCCCAACCCTTCAAACCTCCCATTATCTTAGCTTATTTAATTAATTAATTTTAATACTACTCCATACAAAATTATTTATCATGATTTTTTTTCCGTGTATTCTTGTATCCATACGTCTTATTCCACAGCTACAGTCAAACCTGCATTCAGCAGTCACCTCTAATGCATAGTGACCTCTTAACAGAAGTGACCTTTCATTATAGGACCACAGATTTACCCATTATTGATCATGTACAATTATTTCAATCAGTGGTAGAATGAGACAAAATATTTCTATACTTATCCTTTCTTGATAATTTTGTAACACAAATTCAAAACCATCATCTGCTTTTTATAGTAACGATTTAAACTTTCACTTTTTAAACAGAAACCAGACAACAAAAATCAAATGTCTTCATTCCTCGTTTTTCTGATGTTTTATTTCATCACTATTTTCAATATATTTACAAAACCTGCCTTTCTTTTTAATAGATTTGTCACTAATGTCTTTCAACATTAAACATAATTGCAGTGACATGGGCACTAAATCCTGAGTCTGTCAATTTAAGCACTTCAAGTCCCTTGTTAAGTGCAAGAATCTTTCTCGCCTGTGGCCATTTCAACACTATTACTCCCTGGGTTTATATAAATATGGTATAAATACAGTCCAATTATTTATTTGCTTACCCAACTGTATATGAACTTTTAATTGCATGTAAATGGATCGATTTACCTGCTCCTCAGCTCACATGCTCCAATGTGTACAGAATTTCCTAGCATTAGGAAACCTCAAGAATTTGGAACCCCTAGCATTCAGAAACTTCTAGTATTCGGAGACCCCCTAGCATTCAGAAACCCCTAGCAATTGGAAACCCCTAACAATCAGAAACCCATAGCAATCAGAACCCCCTAGCATTCAGAAACCTCCTAGCATTTGGAGACCCCCTAGCATTTAGAAATTCCGCTATAAAAAACTCCAGATGTAAATCATGTGATCACCAAAATGGCTGCTAAGTCAGATATTGGTTGAAAAACAACGACCACTGACTGCATTAGAAGAGTGACCACTCAAGAGGAAAAAAATAGGACTGCATATGATAGGTGATTGGTTAGTAGACATGACTGCTTCTGCAAGTTTGACTGTAAAGGGAAGGTGAGAAAAGGTGTAAAATCTTTCACGGCAGAGATTAATGGACAACAATGATCCGAACAGTGGCAGCCTAATTTTTTTAGATGTCAGTAGACTACATGTATTATGAATAGTAACCAGAACTTGGATATCTACAGAGATGGTGCATTAATATAAACAAAGGGAGGAGAGTCAGTCTCTGAGGGGGTCGTGAACAAAGATCTGAATATTGCAGCAGTTCTCACATTTCTTAAGCGCAAAGTAAAAAATGAAAATTAACCATTGAATGAGCTGCAAAAATGTCAGACATAAAATCAAACTAAGTGTTCGCATCAAACAATCATAACATCTTACAATTTCAACATATTTTTCAGCATTTAAACTTATCTCTCCATTGATTGGGGTACATGAAGTGCAGAATCCTCAGTTCTCAAACCACTCTACTTACATCAATTATATTTTTGCAGGAAATAAATAGATTGAACATTTTGCTTTCTAACTATAATTAATACATTCATTCAATCCTATTTCAATTAAATAGACAGTAAACTGACGATTATCATTTACCTTTTAAACCCCCCCCCCCCCCCCCCCCCAAGTCTTGCCTTTCATCTATTCATTCAGGAAGTCAAGTGACAGTGCTCTTCTAGTGAAGCATTTCTCTAATTCTTTGTTAAACTCTGGTCTCCTGAGATCTGAGAACTTTTCATTATTGATAATGATACCCAAAACTTGTTATCTTTCAATCAGTCTGATCACACTGACAGCTACATTGCCTAAAAGTCACCATAACTTCTCAATCACAAGAAATACACTTACAGATTTATGTTTATATTATGTCATAAAACACATTCAAAGCAACTTCATAATCCAAACTTACTATAAAAATCACAAATGATACTTGGGAGGACATATTTTACAATGTTTTAGTGAAAGAAAATACTCTCTCTCTCTCTCTCTCTCTCTCTCTCTCTCTCTCTCTCTCTCTCTCTCTCTCTCTCTCTCTCTCTCATACTCGACTAGTTTCTACTAGTTTCTTTAATTCTTCCGGATACTATATACTCAATCGGCTTTGTGATATTTTTATTATACTACGATCTTATATACTTATTTCTGGATTATATATATATATATATATATATATATATATATATATATATATATAAATAAATCTGTTATTGTGCAATTTACTTGTACATGTTGTCAGTATATACTTGTCAGTATATCTACTGATTTGGATGTTTTATATAAGTTCAAGTTTTAAGTAG
Organism: Ostrea denselamellosa; assembly: GCA_024699665.1. Classification (NCBI taxonomy): domain Eukaryota; kingdom Metazoa; phylum Mollusca; class Bivalvia; order Ostreida; family Ostreidae; genus Ostrea; species Ostrea denselamellosa. Next base: position 17,406 of record JAMZEH010000094.1, read on the forward strand.
CGGGATGGGGTTGAGGGAGGGGTCTCTCTGCATACTCTACATGTTTGTCTTCTGTGGGCCCATTTAATAAATAAAGCTTTCTATATCACATAGCATATATCTGAATGGTTATCTAAATGTTTTAATACAAACATTACTTTCACTTACAGCTCCCTGGTTTGGTGTCAAGGAGCCTTACTAAGACATAAATGGTTAGATAAAGTATCAATATTCAAACCAAACAGAGTATCTAGGCCATGAGCTATTAATAGATAAATTTCTGTATCTGATAAATAATACATGGGTATAATCATAACAGTACACCACTCCAGTATGTCTCAATGGGCTGCATTATATGCAGAGTTGTGGACACCGTGTGGGGTTCGTCAACTAGTGAACATTGTGGTTGGATGGGGAATGTGGCAATCAGATTATACAACGAACTACTACTGTCTGTATGTATTATGTATCTGAGGGCAATGCTCACCAGAAATTTGATGTGGATGAAAGTGGAGGATATGTACAACAATGTTTGAAATTGAAAACTTTCAAATTTATTTGATTAAAAGGAAGTTGGCCATTACAGTGATGTAGTATACCGTCTTAACAATGACTTTTATTCATACTACACTGATGTCACTCAAATCCAACATTGTGAAAATTTTAGGGGTATGGTTCATCTTTGTAATATAATAAATCTGGTAATTCAGAATTCATACATGAAATCAATCTCTAATGGATGGTGTATAATTCATAGATTTATGGTCCGTTATCTTTAATTTTTGTGAATTATGCCATATCCCTTAAAACTGCAGCAGTTCCTTGGTTGACCTTGCATGACCTAAAGCATATGGAAGGTGCTCAGTGGATACTGGGTCGTCTTAAACACAGTGGATACTGGGTCATCTTAAATACAGTGGATACTGGGTCACCTTAAACACAGTGGATACTGGGTCACCTTAAACACAGTGGATACTGGGTCACCTTAAACACAGTGGATACTGGGTCACCTTAAACACAGTGGATACTGGGTCATCTTAAACACAGTGGATACTGGGTCATCTTAAACACAGTGGATACTGGGTCATCTTAAACACAGTGGATACTGGGTCATCTTAAACACAGTGGATACTGGGTCATCTTAAATACAGTGGATACTGGGTCATCTTAAACACAGTGGATACTGGGTCATCTTAAACACAGTGGATACTGGGTCATCTTAAATACAGTGGATACTGGGTCACCTTAAACACAGTGGATACTGGGTCATCTTAAACACAGTGGATACTGGGTCATCTTAAATACAGTGGATACTGGGTCATCTTAAACACAGTGGATACTGGGTCATCTTAAATACAGTGGATACTGGGTCATCTTAAACACAGTGGATACTGGGTCATCTTAAATACAGTGGATACTGGGTCATCTTAAATACAGTGGATACTGGGTCACCTTAAACACAGTGGATACTGGGTCATCTTAAACACAGTGGATACTGGGTCATCTTAAACACAGTGGATACTGGGTCATCTTAAACACAGTGGATACTGGGTCATCTTAAACACAGTGGATACTGGGTCATCTTAAACACAGTGGATACTGGGTCATCTTAAACACAGTGGATACTGGGTCATCTTAAACACAGTGGATACTGGGTCATCTTAAATACAGTGGATATTGGGTCATTTTAAACACAGTGGATACTGGGTCATTTTAAACACAGTGGATACTGGGTCATTTTAAACACAGTGGATATTGGGTCATTTTAAACACAGTGGATATTGGGTCATTTTAAACACAGTGGATACTGGGTCATTTTAAACACAGTGGATATTGGGTCATCTTAAACACAGTGGATACTGGGTCATCTTAAACACAGTGGATATTGGGTCATTTTAAACACAGTGGATATTGGGTCATTTTAAACACAGTGGATATTGGGTCATTTTAAACACAGTGGATACTGGGTCATCTTAAACACAGTGGATATTGGGTCATTTTAAACACAGTGGATATTGGGTCATTTTAAACACAGTGGATATTGGGTCATTTTAAACACAGTGGATACTGGGTCATCTTAAACACAGTGGATATTGGGTCATTTTAAACACAGTGGATATTCACCTTAAACACGGTGGTAGCAGCACACTTGTAGCATTATGGTTTTATATTTTAGTCTTTGACCATAACACTACAGTTCCCGTAATGCAAATATGTTGCAATTTACAGTGCAAGATTTTATGCGCATGTTTGGGGATGTATTTCTCAACTTCTCAGTAAAGTATGTATTGGTTATGGTCAAAGACTAAAATATAAAACTAACACTACAGTTCTGCAGCTAACACAGTGGATATGGGTCATCCTAAACACAGTGGATATGGGTCATCCTAAACACATTGGATACTGGGTCATTTTAAATACAGTGAATATTGGGCCATCCTAAACACAGTGGATATTGGGTCATCTTAAACACAGTGGATACTGGGTCATCTTAAACACAGTGGATACTGGGTCATCTTAAACACAGTGGATACTGGGTCATCTTAAACACAGTGGATATTGGGTCATCTTAAACACAGTGGATACTGGGTCACCTTAAACACAGTGGATATTGGGTCATCCTAAATACAGCAGATACTGGGTCATCTTTAACCAATCAACATACATACTATAATCAAAGATTCAGACCAAATGTGCTACCACTACCACAATAACCAGATCTACAACGAAAGGTCCCTCTAGCTTTATTAGGGTGAGCTAAATTTACATCCTTTCACCCTTCACCAGTTTGCAAAATCAACATACTAATTACTTTCCTCTGATTGGACAACCAGAAGTGATCTTATGTACATCTTCTTCATGGTAATTACTGTGGAGCAGGGGATTCATATTTTCAAGTAATTAATGATTAAAAAATACACAGAAAAGTTAAAGATACCATATGGGAGTTTGTAAGTTCAAAGGGACATCACTCTGGTAGACAAGAAGTTCATCTACTTAATAAATGAAAGTGACTCCAACTGCTAGTCCTGCATTGCATGCAAGTCTATCTTTGAATTATTTTTTTTTTTTTTTTTTATTATTTTTTTTTTTTTTTACAAAATCATCTGATCTTTGTCTTTTAAGTTTAACAACTGCTGTTCATTTGAATCAATATATGCGCGTATTATGATAGCACAGACCAGATGGCCCTGAATATTCACACCTGAAATGATTAATTCATTTAACCATCTATTGTGCTTTTATTTGACTATGTTTTTAATTTTTTCTGGGTTAGCGAAGCATCACATCTACCAAACAACTTTCATTATGCATATTAATCATTTACTTCTTTGTTCAGTAAACAACTGATAGAAAGTTGAAAGTTTTAATTTTTAAGATTATCTATTTAAAGGTTTTATATTTCAGACTTGCTTTGAGTCTTATTCTTCTAATTGTACTTTACTGCATCTTGTAACATGTGGCTTTTAATTAGACAAAAAATCCAGGTCTTTCCACTTCACTGATTTCATTTCTATAAAACCTGATTCCAAGAATTTATTTGACATGTACAATGTGATACATACCCCCTCCCCTTGTGCATCACAGCCTACAGAGAATTTTTAAAAGTTGAAGATTAAATGTTAATTAGGGGTAATTTTCTGTCTCAAAAGCTTATATATAAAATAAAAACATTCAAACACCATGCATTTATCTGAAGTTTTGATCTGTTATAAATTCTTCACATTTTAATCTGCACTACTCAAGCAAAAGCAAAACAAAAACAAATAAATATAATAACTAAAATTTAAAAAAAATCTGTTCAAATGATTTAATGACCTTTTCACATGAAACTTTTTTCACATTCCTACATAGCAAAGTTTCTCACATTTTACATAGCAAAGAGAAATAACTGCATTTTATTCATATGAAAGGGGAGGTCAAATTCACTTAGTAACTTTGTAATTTTTATAATTATCTCAACGTTCAGTGAATCTTCTATCCGTCACACAGCGAGGAACCTTCAGTATGCATAGTGTTAAACCTGATACCAGTGTAATATTTCACCTTCGAAGTTTCATATTCAATTATTCCTTTTTTTTCCCCAGGTTTTTTTTTTGTTTGTTGTTTTTTTTAAACATTTTTGCAATCCAGCCTCCTGTCTAATTTAACACAAAATGTGTCTCCCATAGGCAGGGCTAGAAGTAATTATTTTTATTCACTGGTCACTTAGGCTAGCAACTTAAATTTTTACTGGTCAATTGATGACGTTTACTGTCCCTTAGGACCAGTGCATATAAAGACGACTGGCCCCAATTCCATATAAAAATATTGACCTTTATCTTATTAATTCAAACTGGCATTAACAGCGGATTGAAAAAAAAAGTCGAAATCTTATTATTGTTATCCATGTTTTTCACTTAAACTTCGAAAATAGTTGACATCATCTTCACCTTTTCTGTCATTTGTGAAAGTATAATGTCAGCAGATTATGAAAGTATCGCAGATAAGACAGATCATTCTAAGAGAATCAGATATACTAACTCGGAACTCATGTCAGCAGATTATGAAAGTATCGCAAATAAGACAGATCATTCTAAGAGAATCAGATATACTAACTCGGAACTCATGTCAGCAGATTATGAAAGTATCGCAGATAAGACAGATCATTCTAAGAGAATCAGATATACTAACTCGGAACTCATGTCAGCAGATTATGAAAGTATCGCAGATAAGACAGATCATTCTAAGAGAATCAGATATACTAACTCGGAACTCATGTCAGCAGATTATGAAAGTATCGCAGATAAGACAGATCATTCTAAGAGAATCAGATATACTAACTCGGAACTCCTATTGTGGCTTGTACTTTTGTGTAAGTCAAGAGGAATCTGAGATTGCCAACTGTATATTCAGCTTAAAACTACTAGTTCTTAGAACCATTCATGAATTTATCTGCATTGTTTTATGTCATAGGACAACCTAACAAAAGTGAAATTGGGTGCAATAAAAATCTGGATGCAGGCACATCTGTTCAGGAATTCTGATAAGTATGAAAATTAAGTAGCCCATGGGTACATGCTCTTTACAGAACACTACCCCAAATCCATAATTTACTGGCCCCGGGATATCGGGCCATCAATTTTTTCAAGCCCTGTTAGGATGTCAAATAACACAGGTCTTACTATATCCAATTCTGACAGCAAGTCAAATAACACTGGTCTTACTGTACCTAATTCTGACAGCAAGTCAAATAACACACGTCTTACTGTATCTAATTCTGACAGCAAGTCAAATAACACTGGTCTTACTGTACCTAATTCTGACAGCAAGTCAAATAACACACGTCTTACTGTATCTAATTCTGACAGCAAGTCAAATAACACACGTCTTACTGTATCTAATTCTGACAGCAAGTCAAATAACACTGGTCTTACTGTATCTAATTCTGACAGCAAGTCAAATAACACACGTCTTACTGTATCTAATTCTGACAGCAAGTCAAATAACACACGTCTTACTGTATCTAATTCTGACAGCAAGTCAAATAACACACGTCTTACTGTATCTAATTCTGACAGCAAGTCAAATAACACACGTCTTACTGTATCTAATTCCGACAGCAAGTCAAATAACACACGTCTTACTGTATCTAATTCTGACAGCAAGTCAAATAACACACGTCTTACTGTATCTAATTCCGACAGCAAGTCAAATAACACACATCTTACTGTATCTAATTCTGACAGCAAGTCAAATAACACACGTCTTACTGTATCTAATTCCGACAGCAAGTCAAATAACACACATCTTACTGTATCTAATTCTGACAGCAAGTCAAATAACACACGTCTTACTGTACCTAATTCTGACAGCAAGTCAAATAACACAGTCTTACTGTATCTAATTCTGACAGCAAGTCAAATAACACACGTCTTACTGTACCTAATTCTGACAGCAAGTCAAATAACACACGTCTTACTGTATCTAATTCTGACAGCAAGTCAAATAACACAGTCTTACTGTATCTAATTCTGACAGCAAGTCAAATAACACACGTCTTACTGTATCTAATTCCGACAGCAAGTCAAATAACACAGGTCTTACTGTATCTAATTCCGACAGCAAGTCAAATAACACAGGTCTTACTGTATCTAATTCCGACAGCAAGTCAAATAACACACGTCTTACTGTATCTAATTCTGACAGCAAGTCAAATAACACAGGTCTTACTGTATCTAATTCCGACAGCAAGTCAAATAACACACGTCTTACTGTATCTACTTGGCAAATCTGTTAAGAACATGCATGATGTTTCTCACTTAAACAAATTTTTTCATGACACTTCAGATACAATTTACTTGCATCCAAGAAAACTTAGGTTTATCACCATGTCTGTTTTAAAGTTTGTAAATTTTGATAGTTCCTAGTTGTGGCAAGTGAAAATGTAAAGTCAAACTTTTATATAATACAGAAGGTTGTACATGAACTTTATGAAGTTATCAATGCAAAGAAGGGAAGAAAAGTCTTTGGATCACAGAACCATCGCAAACTAGATAGGTGATCTAACCACTGAGCTAACCAGGTCACTATAAAATTGAAAACCTATTTCAAAAATCATACAAGAACTCTTCATATAAATTAGATAAAAGAGTTTTAGGAAATAAATGTTAGAAACATGGCATGTGACCTTAGGGATAAATTCTTCTCTTATCTATTGATACTTGAAGTTCCCCAGGACCTGATTTAATATTAAATGTTAAAATCACTAACACTAAGATGTAGCCCTAGAAGATAATTTACAAAGCTTAAAATTACCAACAGGAAGATTTAGCCCTAGAAGACAATTTACAAAGCTTAAAATCACTAACAGTAAGATTTAGCCCTAGAAGACAATTTGAAAAGCTTAAAATCACTAACACTAAGATGTAGCCCTAGAAGACAATTTACAAAGCTTAATATCACTAACAGTACGATTTAGCCCTAGAAGATAATTTACAAAGCTTAAAATCACTAACACTAAGATGTAGCCCTAAAAGATAATTTACAAAGCTTAAAATCACCAACAGCACGATTTAGCCCTAGAGGATAATTTACAAAGCTTAAAATCACTAACAGTAAGATGTAGCCCTAGAAGATAACTTACAAAGCTTAAAATCACTAACAGTAAGATTTAGCCCTAAAAGATAAATTGAAAATTACTTAATTAACAGATATTTATATATAAATATATCTTTATATATTTATAATTTTGGCAAAGAATGCTACACATACAACAGAGCGAAGGTCAATATTTTCTATGTTATGTTTTTCCAAAGGCTTTTACCCTTGTGTGAGCCCCATGAACTGCAAATAGTTTAGGTTCATGTTCATGATTTCTACACAAAAATACCACAGAAATTTACATTTTATACAAATTTCAAGGATATTGTACAAAAAGAAAACAAATCAATAACTTTGTGGCATTTTATTCTAAAACAGAAATTAATAATGGGGACATGAATTCTGTGTTTCATGGATATTACTAAATTTCACATCAAATTGAATTAAAATTTAAATTTTGGAACCAGAAATGTAGACTTTGGTCCTTTACATCATTGAATTTTACCTTTTAAGCAATTCCACCTTCATGTGACATAAAATTTTGCAAAATCAATGATTTATTTAGATTTATGCATTAAAAAGGACTTGAATTTGTGATTATTTTGTTCTGATAGTTATTGCAAAAATCTTGTTAAACATAAGATATTTTAAAAGTCTTAGTTATATATGAACATTCAATGATATATTTCAAAATATAGAATCCAAGGGCAATAACTCTATTTTTATTGATTTCTTTATCAAGTCCATTATGCGATATAGTTCCTTTATTTTTCACAGATATTTTGTAGATTTTTGGAAAGAAACACTTTCATAAAGTTGTTATGAATACTGATATTATATTGTTATAACCAGTTTTTCGAAGTTTTGGTAATGCCATTTAAGGAAAACTTTTCTGATGCTGATATATGATTCTGTTTATGGATGTCTCCGATCTTAAAAAATGTGATGACCTATATATTTTATATGTGATAATTAATTAATTAGTTTTAACTCTAATAAATGGAAATAAATATACTTTCTATACTTTTATCAGACAACAATAGGTGTGTGGAGTTATCTTAAATTACATGTTTAATAATATTTAATAGTGTTTGAAATTTCTAAAAGTCTATGGGGCATTTGATTGATTGATTATATATCGTTTAACGTCTCACTCGAGAATTTTACACTCACATGGAGACATTACCATTGCTGGCGAAGGGCTGCAAAATTTAGATCAGCTCTGATGGCCTTTGAGCAGGGAGGGATCTTTAACATGCCACACCTGCTGTGACACGGGGCCTCGGTGTTTGTGGTCTCATCCGAAGGACCGCTCCATTTAGTCGCCTCTTACAACAAGCAAGGACTATGGGGCATTTGAGTCATTATCTTACTGAATCGAAACTATAAAAAACTTTATATACAAAAATGCCACTCAGTCAGCTCAATGTATAATGGGTTCCTGCTAGTATCAAGAAAAAATCCAGAAAACCAAAAAGTCCAAAGCATTCTCAATGTTCAAGAACCTTTACTTGAAAATCGGTGAAAATAAACCTACACATACACACACATTACATTTGATTTGTAGCTCTTCAGTCAAATACAACCACACACAAATCAGTTTAACATGTATCATGTCCTGAAAACTTTGAAGTCTACAAAATATTTTAAAAGTCCATGGGCCAAAACCACAATGAAAGTAGGCTAATAGGAGAGAAAAGTGTTCTTCATCAATATATAACTATGCACCAAATTTAATAGCATAGCAGAAAATGTTCAGAACGCTACAACCAGAACAGACAGAACACTGTATGCTCGAGCCAACTTCTCGAAGGGAAGGGAGGTACAAAAGTCATTCCTTACAATCTGACAAAATTTACAATTTAAATTATTACACAATAGATACCGGTAAAATGCAGAAATTTTAAGTATGTTGTAATTAAAACTTAACTTCACTTCATTTCCAGCCTTGTCTACATTTCATCACAGAATTAGCGAAAACTCACCGCACCAATGTCTGTACATAGTGAACATAACAGAGAACTTCGTAAATACAGAATTGTGCATTCACTAGCCAACTTCCAAATGTACATTGTGTCTACATTCATCATAAAAATACTTGTACAGTGAAACTGGTCTAATCTAGAATTTGTGTTCTGTAAACTCCATACACCTTTCAGTCCCATTCTTTAAATTCTATTATAAAATCTTCATCATAGATTGATTTAGTTACCAAGCAGGTCCAGATCTCAAGACAAGATTTTTATTAAGTCCTAATTAAGCTTGATTATAATTCAAATTTGTGTGATGGCCATGCACATGTCACTCAAACAACTAGATCCACCTACATGTCACTCAAACAACTAGATCCACCTACATGTCATTCAAACAACTAGATCCACCTACATGTCATTCAAACAACTAGATCCACCTAAAGGGTATTAAGAAAGTTCGTTCCGTTTGTAAATTTGAAAAATTAAATAGAAAAACGACATGTTTTTGTTTCAAATTTTTACTGGTAACTCTATAGACTTTTTTTTCATTATATCAGCAGTTATCCTTCCCTATGTGCACTCTCTAGTGTTACTATAGTGTGATGTAAACAAAGTGTCTATTACGTCATGAAATAAATATGCCGAGTTCAGTGAAAAAGCAGACGTCCTGTACAAGTGTTGATACAATCAATGAACGAGCTCAAGCTTTGGCTTTATTAGATGCAGGATTAAGTGTGAAGGATGTGGCTAAGCAGCTATATAAAAGTGAGCGATGGGTAACAAAGTGGAGGCGAAGGCGAGAGCAAAATAAACAACTATCCGATCAACCGAGATCCGGCCGGCCTTCAAAGATAGTGGGGGTAGTGAAGAGAAAAGTGGAAAACATAAAATACAAACGAGGAAAATCAACAACGAAATGCAGCAAGGAACTTAAGAACTCAGGCTTTAATGTGAGTCATGTAACTGTTTTTAATTATTTGCGAAAAGTTAAAAAATGGAAGGCATTTAAAAGACCGAGAAATCAACTATTGACAAAAACACAGAGGCAAAAGAGATTGAAATTTGCTCGTGATCACAAGCATTTGACGGCTGAAGACTGGGAAAACTACATCTTTAGTGATGAATCTACGAAATATTTGTTTCATGTTCCGAACCAACAGGACGATGTTGTATGGGGGTCCCAGTCAGATGAGGTTCCAGATGTAAGCTGCGTCAAGTCGAACGTTAAAGTCATGGTATGGGGTGCGATGGGAGTACAGGGATTATCCAAACTTCACATTGTTCCAGCCGGCAAAACTATTAATGCTGATTATTATGTGAACAATATCCTTCAAAAAGAACTAAAACCTGCTCTAAATCGACAGAAAAATAGTGGTAGGATCGATGAACGAAAGTTACTTCAATATCCAGGACAGCCACATTTGTTCAAGATGAAGCGACCCCTCACACTGCCCTGCTAACACAGAATTGGTGTGAAAATAATCTACCAAACTTTATCACCAAAGTAGACTGGCCAGGCAATTCCCCACACCTAAATTGCATCGAAAATCTATGGAGTATTCTGGACAGAGAGGCCTACAAGGATCCACGCCCAACGACAATGTGCCAATTACGACGCCGACTTCACCGTGCATGGAGGGAGATACCTCAGAAACATTTGATTTCTTTGATTCATTCAATGCCAAATAGAATTAAAAATGTATTGAAAAACAAAGGTGGACTGTCTGGTTATTAAAAACATATAAACTTGTATATGAGTTGTTTATAAATAATTTTAGGCATGCTGTAAATCATGGAACGAACTTTCTTAACACCCTTTACATGTCATTCAAACAACTAGATCCACCTACATGTCATTCAAACAACTAAATCCACCTACCTATCGGTTCCTGGAATCCGGAGTCCACACTCTCCTTGTACAACAGTTTCCGGTTGACAATATCTACAAACATAGTTTTCTATTTCTATAAATTTACCATCAATTACAAGAGGCCCATGGGCCTTGACAGTCACCTGAGTATCATATCAATGAAACACTTATAAAAATAAAAGTATATTTCCTATTGATCATTCCCACTTATGTGCTTGCATTAATATATATATATATATATATATATATATATATATATATATATATATATTTGTGCCACAGACAAATTGTTCTTGAATACATCCAATAATTTGTTTTCAACAATATCTTTAGTCCCCTACTAGCTTTGCCAAAGGGGACTATTAGTTTTACCCTCGGTCTGTCTGTCTGTCATTCCAAATCAGTTTTGCATACTTTTCTCTGCATTGAATAACAATATTTAATTGAAATTTGATATGTGGCTTTGTCTTAGATTGTTACAGATCAAGATTGAGTTTTGTTATGCTTGACCCACTTTTGACTGAATTATCCTACCTGTAGGGGACTTCGTATTGCCTGCGGTACACTCAGAATTATCCTACCGGTAGGGGACTTTGTGTTGCATGCAGTACACTCAGAATGTTTGTTATACATTGTTTTATGTCCCATTAGAGGAAACACAAGGTTTTAGTGAAGTGCCACAAAACTTGACCCACATATGGTGCTCTGAGCCGTAACACATAGGGTTTTTTAATGTGTTAAAGTGCCAATGCCTACTGTGATATCCCATGTGGATCTGGGTTAAAATAGGTCCTCAGTACCCCTTATTGTCATAAAAGATGAGGTAGTCCTAATGAGGTGAGACTGCAAAACCTAGGCCCCGTGTCACAGCAGGTGTGGCACGATAAAGATCCCTCCCTGTCCAAAGGCTGTAAGCACCAAGCATAAGCCTAGATTCTGCAGCTCTTCACTGGCAGTGGTGACGTTTCCATATCAGTGAAAAAATTCACGAGCGGGATGTTAATTAATATATAACCAACCTACTGTGACATGATACCTATGTTTTTAATATCATCTGTGAAACACATGTGACCTTTTACTTCTAAAGCTGGATGCTTGGCAATCTAGGATCAGTCACTACCTATGTTAAACATCTAAGGGTTGATGCAGCAATTGTATTACAAAAAAATTACACAGTTTATTGCTAATATATACATGGATTATCAAATAAATCATACACTCAAATCAGTCTCTTTTCTCCATGTCACAGAGGAAATTGGACAGTCACAATAACAATAAAGTTACTTTGTACAGACAGACAGCAGGACAGTACTGAATCGCATCTAATGAGGACACACTTTTGTCTTCAAAGCAGGACTGGAACAGAGCTGTACTGAATAACCTGTGAGAATTAGTAACACAAATTGCAGCTGCCTGTGACCATTCTGTCAGATTTCACAAATATTAAACCTTTATCATGACTATGTTTTGATTTCACACATATAGTGGGGCTTACTCCTACAAGTAAGAGCCTTGGCTGATGTCCCTATGCTTCTTCTTATATACATTGGACTCTTAACATCACATCCTTTCCTCTGTGGCCATGATTTGAACAGTTTTATATCAGAAAGTTATCATCAGAAAACTTGAGATTTCAGCTTTGGTATTGAGCTAAAACTCGAGTCTGCACTACCTGAGGTGATTAAACATATTGATATGACCAATCATGGTCCTGCTATTCCTCTATTGTGTCACCCCCCCCCCCCCCCACCCGGGCCATAAATTGTGCAGTACCTGATGTGTTTACACATACTAATATGACCAATCATAACCCTGCTATTTAAACCATAAAGATTTTTTAGAAGATTTTTTGGCTATATATTACCATTTGAAATCCTATTTTGATCCCATCCTACCACTGGGGCCAAGATTTGAACAAATTTAGGATTGCACTACCTAAGGATGCTTACACATTTACAGCACTGTACCACCACTCTACCTCAGGGTGCTATGATTTAAATTTCCACTGATAGAGGCTTTCAAATAAGTTTCATCTTTTTTGGTCAAGTGGTTAAGAAAACTTTTTAAATGACCCTACCAATTTTTCACTATTTCTCTATCATCTTCCTATAAAAGAGGACAGGGGCTTCCCTGTACCTAATCTGAGTACATGTATTTATATGTACAAAATTTTGTAAAAATCTTCTTGTGTAATCTCAAGTTATTACATACCATCTTATCAATATTAAAAACTTCCGAGTCCCATAACTCTATAATGAAAAGTGGATAAATCTGAAAACAAACAGATTCATCCTCATCCCAATACAAGCATTAACTTTAACTTCTATGTAATTTCAAATCATTGCATACCACAGAAAGTGCTATGTTGGAAAGTCCTAAGTCCCATAACTCCGTAACGACAAAGCTGATAAATCTGAAAATCAGCAAGAGTCTTCTGCTGAATTCAAGGAATCTTAAATGGATAGGATCTATGATTTTCATCATGATTTTCATTAGTGTACCCAATGTGTATATAAGCATTCTGAAGAACTTTCCATGATTTTTCTAGTTATTATCTTTGATTGCTCCACCTTTCTGGCACATCCAAAATTTTACCAAAATTGTAGTTCCTATGCTTTTAAATTATTGCACGCCATATAGACAGTGCTTATGGAAAGACAGACTGAAGGATTGATAAAGTGAGTACTTAAATATTCCTGGATTACCTGAAACATGCAAAAATAATCACAGCTAGATATATTGTTACTCTCTTTCATTTACTTTTTATAATTCTATTCTTATTCATTCTTTTGTCAAATTTCACATTCTATACATGTTTCTGTTTCATAACACAAACTGCAGCTGCTCCTGACCATTCTCTCGCATTTCACCTATAAAATCACGAAGCTGTTCAAATTTCACAAGTATGATCGAGATCATTAATAAAGTATATTGCTGTTTTCCTGTAACATCACATAAAAAAATGATTATGGCTTGTTATACAGGCAGTCATTTTGTTTATTTTTTTCAAATTCTATCCTTACTTTATTTGTTCAAAATTTCATATTTCTCTAGATGCCTTTGCTCCCTCCCCACTTCCACACATGATATGAATATCTAATAAAACATGCCTAGATAGATATTGTAATTTTTTAACTCATCATCCTTTTTTTGGTAAAAACATAATCCATATGTGAGATGCATTTTGGAGTAGCAATCCACTCCATCAGTGTTTGGCTATAAAACAGCTCACTTACAAATATCAACAACCTGTTTAATACTCTATCAATGTCAAGCTATAAAACAGCTCATTTACAAATATCAACAAGCTGCTTAACATTCTATCAATGTCAAGCTATAAAACAGCTCACTTACAAATATCAACAAGCTGCATAACACTCTATCAATGTCAAGCTATAAAACAGCTCACTTATAATCAGTTAACAATCTGTTTAACATTCTGTCAGTATTTGGCTATAAAACAGCTCACTTACAAACAGTTAACAACATTCTTAATATCCTGTCAGTCTTTGGCTATAAAACAGCTCACTTATAAACAGTTAACAATCTATCTGAGAACCTGCACTGAACCAGTGTGGGTATGAATCTCAATCATACAAAAGGCTCTTAGTTGTCACTTGAGTCTCACACAATGAACATTTTAAATTTGAAGCGCTGAATTTTGATGGTGCAGTGACTGCATATATACAGTAAAACACGGTTACAGCAAACCTCCAGGGCCAGTAAAACAGTTTGTTATAACCTAACTTATACAGTAAAACACGGTTATAATGAACCTCCAGGGCCAGTAAAAGAGTTTGTTATAACCTAACTTATACAGTAAAACACGGTTATAATGAACCTCCAGGCACAGTAAAACAGTTTGTTATAACCTAACTTATACAGTAAAACACGGTTATAATGAACCTCCAGGGCCAGTAAAACAGTTTGTTATAACCTAACTTATACAGTAAAACACGGTTATAATGAACCTCCAGGGCCAGTAAAAGAGTTTGTTATAACCTAACTTATACAGTAAAACACGGTTATAGCGAACCTCCAGGGCCAGTAAAACAGTTTGTTATAACCTAACTTATACAGTAAAACACGGTGATAGTGAACCTCCAGGGCCAGTAAAACAGTTTGTTATAACCTAACTTATACAGTAAAACACGGTGATAGTGAACCTCCAGGGCCAGTAAAACAGTTTGTTATAACCTAACTTATACAGTAAAACACGGTTACAGCAAACCTCCAGGGCCAGTAAAACAGTTTGTTATAACCTTCATTATACAGTAAAACACGGTTATAATGAACCTCCAGGGCCAGTAAAACAGTTTGTTATAACCTAACTTATACAGTAAAACACGGTTATAATGAACCTCCAGGGCCAGTAAAAGAGTTTGTTATAACCTAACTTATACAGTAAAACACGGTTATAGCGAACCTCCAGGGCCAGTAAAACAGTTTGTTATAACCTAACTTATACAGTAAAACACGGTTACAGCAAACCTCCAGGACCAGTAAAACAGTTTGTTATAACCTAACTTATACAGTAAAACATGGTTATAATGAACCTCCAGGGCCAGTGAAACAGTTTGTTATAACCTAACTTATACAGTAAAACACGGTTACAGCAAACCTCCAGGACCAGTAAAACAGTTTGTTATAACCTAACTTATACAGTAAAACACGGTTATAGTGAACCTCCAGGACCAGTGAAACAGTTTGTTATAACCTAACTTATACAGTAAAACACGGTTACAGCAAACCTCCAGGGCCAGTAAAACAGTTTGTTACAACCAAACTTTGTTATATCCAATAATATTTTTGTTGTTTTCCTATCATATGGGAAAATATCACTTTGCAATAAGTGTGAACTCATCATAAGCATGTTCATTGTAAGTATGTTTTATTGTATTTGAAACTCCTGAGAACTAGATATTGAGATAATTTTCTGAGTATTGACATGAGCATGCATTAACTCTCAATTTCATCTTTTCTCATGAAAATTTTTACTATTCATCAATTTATATGATTTCACAATTTATATGATGTCACAATTTATGGATGAGTTACTTACATGGATAGTTATTGGAAGACATGGTCTCAATTTCAGTGCTGTCTTCTTACCATATCCGACTGAAAATAACACAAACTGAAATGTCAGTAAATATCGCTAATCTTTTTAAGAATTAAGTGCCATTCATATTCTACTCTAATTTAGTACAAATCATATTCAATTCTGCCCTTTAAACTTGGTACAATATATATTCTATTTTGCCCTATGAAGTTGGTACAATTCATTTCCTACTTTGCCTTATTCATAGTCCTTCCCATTAAATTTGATATGGATTAATCAACAATAAAGGCCTTCCATTTGAATCATGATGAGTGGCTGTGTACATCATCCATACATACGTCAGCCGCACATATCTGTATCATGCATAGTTAATATGGTTGCTAAAAGATTTACATGAGAGGCAAGCCCATGGGCCACATTGCTCACTCAATCAGTTGCAATTTCCACTGAAAATTTTAAATCCCTTATATGGCCCCATCCTTCCCCATGGGTTATGGAATAAATGTTAAGAGGCCCATGGGCTTCAAATCACTCACCTGTGGAATTTTACACAGTTGGTAATCAGTTTAATATGAGCAAGACTGATGCACAGAAAAAGAAGTAAATCAGGTAAACAAAATAGTCACAAGATTTGACATTGTATCATGTATCACATATCAGATCATTCCATATACCTCATTTTGTAGAACAGACACATGAAATATGAATGTCCTTTCCCCAATTCCTCAATGACCATTCACGTTTTTGCTGAATTTTATCGAATATAAATGTTAAGGCCCAACAAAGTGTTACCCAACAAAAAAATTCCTTTTGCCTTTGGCTCAGGTGAACTAAATGTAAAATATACTGCTACTTGAGACTTGTGAATACAAATTAACAATTATCAGATGGGTTTACTTGAAATTCATAACCTTTACATTGATGACAAGGGAACATGAATAACCTGCTATAACCAATCAAGGCTAAATATTTGTTTAATGTTAAATAATGAGAATTTGAATACACTTTCTTCCTCCAAAGTTTTCAGCCTGTCTCCCGACAATTCACCCATACATATTATCTATTATCATCTCAACTTCATTCATTTACTAAGAAAGCTTGGAATTTACACCATTTTAATTTTCTCAAGTTTCTGGAAATAATCTGTTTGTACTGAAATACTCATATTAACTGTATAAGCTTACTGCAAATATTCATGATTATTTACTTACTAGGCATTGTAGTTTCACAAATACTTTTTTTTAATAATGCTTACATAAATTCATAACGACAAGCCAAATTTCAAAAAGTTGTTTGTTTCACACTATACTTTCACTCACAGTAATTTTTTTCCCCACATTTTTACATTTTTTTCATTTTCCCTTGGGGAGGGGGGGGGGGGGGGGGGTGTGAGTCAATAGCGAGCATAAAAATATAGAGATTTAGTCTCCCACCGTAATGAATTCTTCAATATAGAATTAGGCAAAAGTAAATAAAAGACACTCACAAACAACTTTCTAATTCTACTGGATCTATGTATTATTTTTTTTTTACAGATGTGTGAAAAAATCGATTCTATAAATCCTTCTACACAACAATCCTATAAATCCTTCTACACAACAATCCTATAAATCCTTCTACACAACAATCCTATAAATCCTTCTACACAACAATCCTATAAATCTTTCTATATAACAATCCTATAAATCCTTCTACACAGCAATCCTATAAATCCTTCTACAAAATCCTATAAATCCTTCTACACAGCAATTCTATAAATCCTTCTACCCCTCCATCCTATAAATCCTTCTACCCATCAATCCTATAAATCTTTCTAAACAACCATCCTATAAATCCTTTCTACTTGACATAAGATTTTGATACTGCAAAAAAATGTTCCCCTCTCCATATACATTTTCTGTTCTCTTACCTTATTTGTTCGCATCAGTCCATGTGCCTCAAAAAACACACAGTAAAAAAACAGTACAATAAATCTGGAACTGATTCCGTACCTAGCTGGGTTAGGCGGCCGAGGGTTTTTAATTGAATTCCACTTATTGATCAGTTTCTCTCTCTTGGATCATTATTGTTAAAGATGGCTATATATAGAAACCAATACTGTGTTATACGGGTTTCTTATTCAAGGGACAAGATTGATCATCAAATTCTAAATATAGATGCAGCGCTCAGAGCTCAGTGAAATTAACAAGGAGATGCTGCCGTAATTTGCGGATACTGTGCACAATTTAATATCAGTCACATACATATTTGGTCGCCAGAATCCCTTTTTAAGGATTCTATGGGAAAAAGAATAATTGCTCGACTTCAATATTTATTTGTGTTCCCTGGCTAGTCCCTAATTTGGAACAATAGTTATATCTAGGAGGAAATGATTTGGATTTTGATACATACAGTTTTCTGAATTATGAAACAGCAGTCCACACAGAAAACGGTATTGATTTTACTTTTAATGTCATGCTGATTTATCAGGCTTATATCCAACCCATAGATAATCATAAGAAAACTCCCCAGAAAATAAGGTATTAAATGACATGGATGATATTTTAGGTGCTGCAATGTTTCACCATGGTAACTATGATACATCATTATCATGATGGAAAAATTCTCCAAATTTGGTGATTAAATGCTGCCTGACATGTTTTATACCAATTGTTAGACCATATACACACACTAATTTTGACTACAAATAATTCCGTTTACCTGATCAAGACATAGGGTTCATGACAAGTGTGACTGGTTGACAAGGTATGCTTACTCCTCCTGGGCACCAGATCCCACCTCTGGTGTGTCCAGGAATCTGTGTTTGCCCTACTCTTAATTTTGTATTCTTTTTAGGAGTTATGAGATTGATCAACGTCCATTACCTTTGACTTTTCCATTGCTATATAAATAACCTTCATATATGTACTTTTTTGTTAACTAGATGTGTATGATATTCAAGGACAATAATGCTAACCTGATTGAAATTTTATATTTAACAACAATCAAAAAAGTCCTAACAAAACTGAAACCCACACTGAACTCATTACAATATATATCTGAAACATAATACACAGCACTATATAGTTAAACAAAAAAAAAAATGTCTAAACCATGGCCTGGACAGAATTGTATATTGTTTCTCTGCTATGACATGAGTAATTGACATTGACCAAGATCATGTATACACTGAAGTTGACACGTTACGACCCATCACAAGCCATCAAGTCACTAGAAACCTTCCCATCACACGCCATCAAGTCACTGGAAACCTTCCCATCACACACCATCAAGTCACTAGAAACCATCCCATCACACGCCATCAAGTCACTGGAAACCTTCCCATCACACACCATCAAGTCACTGGAAACCTTCCCATCACACGCCATCAAGTCACTGGAAACCTTCCCATCACAAGCCATCAAGTCACTAGAAACCTTCCCATCACACACCATCAAGTCATTGGAAACCTTCCCATCACACACCATCAAGTCACTGGAAACCTTCCCATTACACACCATCAAGTCACTAGAAACCTTCCCATCACACGCCATCAAGTCACTGGAAACTTCCCATCACACACCATCAAGTCACTGGAAACCTTCCCATCACACGCCATCAAGTCACTGGAAACCTTCTCATCACACATTCTCAAGTCACAAGAAACCTTCCCATCACACGCCATCAAGTCACTGGAAACCTTCCCATCACAAGCCATCAAGTCATTAGAAACCTTCCCATCACACGCCATCAAGTCACTAGAAACCTTCCCATCACACGCCATCAAGTCACTGGAAACCTTCCCATCACACACCATCAAGTCACTGGAAACCTTCCCATCACAAGCCATCAAGTCACGGAAACCTTCCCATCACACTTTAAATCACTAGAAACCTTCCCATCACACACCATCAAGTCACAAGAAGCCTTATAGACAAGAAAATAAATACATGGGTTTAAAATTAATACTTACTGAGAAAGAATCTGTTATATGTGTTTTACCTGATTAAATGTTTTTGTTTGTTTGTTTGTTGCTTTCTGCCACACTCAACAATTTTTCAGTTATCTGGTGGCATCCAGTTTTTATTCATGGTGGAGAGAACCCAGATACAATGTACCCAGGAAGAGACCACCGACCTTCCGAAAGTAAACTGGCAAACTTTCTCACATATATCGGCGCGAGCGAGATTTTAACCTGTGCCGACTGGAGGTGAAAGGCCTTGTGATTTTGAGCGCAATGCTCTAATCACTCGGCCATGGAGGCCCCTCCTGATTAAATGTTGTGTATTACCTTTAAACAGCTGTTAAAATGTAAACCAATTCTATAGCTTTTTCACTTCCATTTTTTACACTTCATGTTTTGCTATTACAACAATAAAATCAATAACTAGTAATTTTATTTTCACTATCATAAAAATTAAGCAATGTAGGTTACAAACAAATTGATAGAAAAAGCAACTGTCTGATCAATACAAAAGTAAATAAACATACCGATGCAAAGACAAGTTGACACAGCTGTGAACATTGTGGGTATGAATCTTGATAAATACAGTATGTCTATTTTAACGGCCTCTGATGATGTATGCTAGTATGAAGCATCCTTAATTCTTACTCCTCATGTATTTTTAAAAAGTGAAATCTATTTCTTAAAGGGACAGGTTCACGTTTTGGGGGGGAAAAAACATTTTTCATTTTTGATGTTAAATATTAAAAATATAACTCATTTAATGTTGACAGCCAAAATTTTGACCTTCTGAATGCAAGGATAAAAGCAATATCTTAGCCTTAACTCTGTGTTATGTAAACAAAGACTCGAGTGTTTTTATGTTGACAAACAAACCACTGAAATGTTACTTGTAATTTAAAGCACTTAAATTTGCATAGTCACAAATTTTAACTTTCAAATGACCATTTTACCTAAAGAATACTTGAAATGTGATATATATAACAAACTTAGATTTATATTCATTTATTCGGAAAACCTTGTAAACAGTAAAATACTGCAATCTTTGTTTACAAAACAAATAATAAACTCTCCAAAATAAGCTGCTGTTGTAATGTTACAGTATAATCTTTGTTCTATAAAACCTTTTCCACACATTAGATAGTAGACTTTAATCATTAAAAGTGGAAATCAAAATTTGAGGGGGGGGGGGGGGGGGGGGGGGGGGGGGGGGGGGGGGGGATGTGAATCAGTCCCTTTAAATATAAAAGTATAATGAAAAGGTTGTTATATATACCCTGTTCCGGGACCTTATCCTAATGATGGTATCTACACTTTACCAATAACACTGGACCTACAGAACTAACCAGCCCTTCCCTTCGTGATTCATGAATCACAGGACCACTGTGCCCTAATCATCAAATTATAGATTATAAGGTTAACTGATCATGCTAAAATACATCAGTATCTTTATTTTTGATCGGCAAGTCATTATGATGGGTTCACAGATGTTAATTCTAGGTTGCCTAAATGTAACAAGACACCAAGCCAGAATATACCTTGTGCTTAATTTTAGATCAATTTAAATACTGATGAATTTCAGTGCTTGAGAAATGACATAACATGCTATGATGAAACAATTCCTAATACAATTGCAATGTATTCTGGATAAGAATTTCTTTGCCATACATTGTAATAATTTTAATAGTCATAAATCGCAATACATATTTCTCAATATTAAATACTTCATATGAGTGAAAACTTATCATAAGGTATGTGCAAAACAAATGAGAACAAACATTTAATTTCCGAGCCTTCAGAACACAGCCAGCTGAATATTATAGCTTTGCTAGAGAAGTTTATGACTTGATCTACTTCTATAACGAGTTCCTTTCAAAAGTTTTGCAGTGTCCCAAAGCACATGTATGATATGATCCCTCCACACACGATCATCTGAGAACGAGAACTGTCTCATTGTCAAGAGTGAAAATGTTGAGAAAATTTAGACAAATACATCCACACTAATGCTGCTATCTGAAATGTAATTTAAGTCCAACTAACTTTTATCATAAACTGGCTAGTTGGCCTAGGTTACTGCCAAAATTTTGACCTTTTATGAAATAAGTCCAACTGCCTTTTAACTTCTTACCTAAATTGTTTCCCTAAAAACCATTTGGCATAGTCTTTCATCTTGTTAAAGGTAGTTCCAAATGATTGCAATGTCCTGTAAGCTTCAAGTATAAGCTCTCAATACAGCAAACCAATAGGCAGTCGGAGTCAATACAGCAAACCAATAGACAGTCGGAGTCAATACAGCAAACCAATAGACAGTCGGAGTCAATACAGCAAACCAATAGGCAGTCGGAGTCAATACAGCAAACCAATAGACAGTCGGAGTCAATACAGCAAACCAATAGACAGTCGGAGTCAATACAGCAAACCAATAGGCAGTCGGAGTCAATACAACAAACCAATAGACAGTCGGAGTCAATACAGCAAACCAACAGACAGTCGGAGTCAATACAGCAAACCAACAGACAGTCGGAGTCAATACAGCAAACCAACAGACAGTCGGAGTCAATACAGCAAACAAATAGACAGTCGGAGTCAATACAGCAAACCAATAGACAGTCGGAGTCAATACAGCAAACCAACAGACAGTCGGAGTCAATACAGCAAACCAACAGACAGTCGGAGTCAATACAACAAACCAACAGACAGTCAGAGTCAATACAGCAAACAAACAGACAGTCGGAGTCAATACAGCAAACCAATAGACAGTCGGAGTCAATACAGCAAACCAACAGACAGTCGGAGTCAATACAACAAACCAACAGACAGTCGGAGTCAATACAGCAAACCAATAGACAGTCGGAGTCAATACAACAAACCAACAGACAGTCGGAGTCAATACAGCAAACCAACAGACAGTCGGAGTCAATACAGCAAACCAATAGACAGTCGGAGTCAATACAGCAAACCAATAGACAGTCGGAGTCAATACAGCAAACCAACAGACAGTCGGAGTCAATACAGCAAACCAACAGACAGTCGGAGTCAATACAGCAAACCAATAGACAGTCGGAGTCAATACAGCAAACCAATAGACAGTCGGAGTCAATACAGCAAACCAACAGACAGTCGGAGTCAATACAGCAAACCAACAGACAGTCGGAGTCAATACAGCAAACCAACAGACAGTCGGAGTCAATACAGCAAACCAATAGACAGTCGGAGTCAATCCTCTAGTTGAAGTTAAATCTGGATTAAGGTTGTTCCAAATGAACATAAATGACATCAAACTTGAAAACTTTCAATATACATATAATGGTTCTTTGCATTTTATTGTTTCTTCATCTTATTTATGTCCCATTTGAGAATTTGTTTTAGAGGTATCAGTAGGTGAAGGGCCACAAACTTTGAGCTATGTATGGCACTTGCAGCTGTAGCAGTAAAGGTTCTTTAACATGCCAATACTTACCATGACAAGGTCTAAAAAACTAGTGAATTTCATTTCTAATGCTGAGTGCTAAATGAAGGAACAGTCACTACTGATAATAAATGTCTTCCGTTTGACACCGAGACAGAATCTAGAATTGAATCCAAACAATCACTACGTATTTAAAATGAGCGTCGGATCAAGAATCAAACCCAGGCTTCAGAAAAATATGGCATTATTTTTAAATTTTACATAGGAAGGCATGGCCTGAGCAGACATTTGCCTATGAAGTACTTTTATAAAACTGTACCAGTTACATCTGTCTGAGAAGAAAGCAGTGAGTGATATACAATGGTTTAATTTTGAAAGTTTCATCAAAAATGAGGAAATTCAGAATTTTTCATTAATTTTGTGACCTTCCTTGGAACTTGAAAATATGTTAATGTTAAAATTTATTGACATGATTTGATTTACTAAATAATAATAGAGTTTTGTTTAATAATATGATGATTTCTTCAAATGGTAGTCATTTAAAGGACTCTTATCCTACTGGGTCTTCTCTCAGGAAACATTAAAGCGTAACAGCACCAATCTATATAAAGTTGTTCTTTTATATGAATTAGATTCTTAAATTCTCATTCATATAGTACACGTAAACTAAAGAACTAAACCAACTTAAGTTTTACAATTATAATATTATAATATTTCCGACACCTTTAAACTAAGGATGTTAAAGTCTGGAGATTTGAACAGATTTTGAACTGTTTTTATCTGCAACTGCCTCTTTTCTATTAATTCTTTAGGCTTTCAAAACTGCCAAAAATCATCTGCAAACCTCTGTCTCCTCAAACACAAAAAATATACTCCAACAGAATCTCCACAACAAACTAGGCATTTCCTTTCAATAAAAAATTTGATTTTACTTCTTGCATAAAACATTAAAGTGGCATCTCTGCAATAACAGTGGATTAAAAAAAAAAAAACCACTCAGTGAATTCTAATTTCTATCATATAGACCCTTTATACAACCTATAAACCATTCTCAGATTTAAAATTCCATTCTCAGTTAAAGCCATCCATATATGTTATATGTCCAATTTGACTTCAACATATAACAGCTACATACATATAGACCTATAATCATATCAAAATAATAACAACAGAAAAAATCAGTCCATATATTGACTATTTTTCATACCTACCAGGCATACTTAGAACACAATTATTAGAGACAGTGCAGATTAAAGAATGAATGCTTGCAACTCTACACCAAATGATGGTCGGTTAAGATTTTATGAAATTACTGCTGTAGAAGTTGACAGAGAATCTAAATCCAAGTCTCACTTTAATGCATGTCCCCCTTTGTATGTGATATTTGTTTACATCAAATCACAAACAACACTTTTAAACAATTTGTAGGAAAACAAGAAATTACATATCACAGTTTCTATCCCAACAATTGACTTCTTATTTTTCATAGAAATAAGAATGAGGTTCGTGTCCTTTTTGCTATAGCCATCCTTTACTGAAATTCACGTATGCAATATTGGAAATATATAAAACTTTGATCCCCTATTATGGCGTCATCCTATCCCTGAGGGTCATATTTGAACTTACTTCAATCTATACTACCTGGGAATGCTTGCATATCAATATGACTAACCAAGGCCCTGCAGTTATTGAGAAGTTATTGAGAAGATTTTTCCCTATATATTCCCCCAAGTAAAACTTTGATCCCCTACAGTGGCCCCATCTTACCCTCGGGGAACACAATTTAAACAAATTTGAATCTGCACTACCTGAGGGATGCATACATGTATTAATGAGTAATGATGGCCGTTTTTCTTGAGAAGAAGCCTTTCAAAGATTTATCCTATATATCCCCATGTACAACTCTGATTCGCCTATTGGGGCCCCACCCCATTAAATCAATATTTGGACTGCAGGTGTGCTCACAATTCTTCTGTTTCACTAGTTTGTTTGTAAACATTAATAAAGCTCCAGCCTTGTTTATAGAGCACATGCTGAGTTAAGGCAAAAATATTGCTCTTATCCTTCCATTAAAAATGTCCAAATTTTGGTTGTCAACTTTTACATTTTTGGTGTTTAACATCAAAATGAGAATATTTAAATTGAATATCAAAAAGAGGTTATAGTGAAAATGAAATATATCAATGAAATATATCAAATTAAATATACAGAATGTCATAACAGAGACACAGCTCTTATGGTGAACAAGAGGCCCATAGGCTACATCATTCACCTGCATCATTTAAAGATTTTCCCTATATATTTGTATGCAAATCTTTGATCCCCTACTGTGGGCCCCCTCCCCTCCAGGGCCATGATTTTAACAAAATTGAATCTCCACTATGTCAGAAAGCTCTATGTAAACTTCAACTTTTCTGGCTGAGTGGTTCTTGAGAAAAGATTTTTAAAGATATTTTCCTACATTTTTGCATGTAAAAATTTTATCCCCTATTGTGGCCCCCCTACCCCTTGCTGCCAAGAATTTACCAAACTGGATTCTGCACTCTATCCTTCCATGTAAATTTTAACTTTTCTGACAAAGTGGTTCTTGATAATAATTTGCTATTATCTTCCCTTGAAAAAGGATGATACTCTTCAACTGAACAAATATGAATCCCCTTCACCCAAGGATGCTTCCTGTCCATCTTCACTAGCCAAGGGTTTACAATCTGCTCTGCTTCTCTACAACCCTTGGCTGCATTAGCACAATTTTCATAGCTTTGAGTGGTGTCTTCTAACAGATGGTACCCCGTGGGGATCCGGGTTGTTAGAATAGATCCCCAGTACCCCTTGCTTGTCATAAGAGGCAACTAAATGGGGTGGGTCCTTCGGATGAAACTGCAAAAACCTAAGCGCCGTATCACAGCAGGTGTGGCACAATAAAGATCCCTCCCTGCTCAAAGGCCATAAGCGAGAGCAAAGGCCTTAATTTTGCAGCCCTTCACCAGCAATGGTGACATCTCCATTATGAGTGAAAATTCTCAAGCGGGACATTAAACAATCTATAATCAATCAATCAACTTAGCAGATGGAGAAACCATACTCTCTATGGATTGCATCATGTTCAAACAATGAAAATGCATGTTTAAACTACTTGAAGATAAACTTTTTTACACATTCCTTTGTCTTGTACATGGTCTAATATAATATGCTATCTGACTAGATGCAGGGCACTTGGCTTGCATCCAATCATATGCAGGAAGTTGTTGACACGAAAATTGTGCTAATGCAGCCAAGGATTGTAGAGAAGTGGAGTGGATCGTAAACCCTTGGCTAGCAAAGATGCTTCCTGTCAAATTTGGTTGAAATTTGCCCAGTGGATCTGGAAAAGAAGTTTAAAGTGTAAAATGTTTACAGACAGATAGATGATGAACAATGGGTGATCAGAAAAGCTCACTTGAGGTTTCTGCTTAGGTGAGCTAAAAATTATGTTAAAAAATAAGAAATAACCCCTTGTTCATTAAAGTTTTTTTCTGTAAACAAAAACTTTAAAAATTAAAATGGAAATTTTTAAAATAGTGGCACATCCTTAACTGGGGTAACACTGAAATCATTTATTTTGATATTTACTTTTCTCTTTAGGTTTATGGAACTGAAAAAGGAGATAATTCAAAAACAAACAAATACACTGAAACCAAACTTCAAAATTTGGATGATGAGAAGTCTTAGTGGCCTATTTGTTGCATCTGAAAATAATCTGAGTTTCTAAGATTACAGCTTCCTGACCTATTGAGCACTGTTACATCGATATTGATCATTTGTCTTTATGATGTCATCTTTACTGTGAATGGAGGATGAACCTTACCATTAATAAATAACTTTTTTGACTATTTTAAAGACCATTTTTCAACATCTTCTGCAAATCACATTTTTGTATATTTTTTCTATGTTGTTAAAACTATATTATTGTATGCTTTACAGCAATACAAGCTTTTGTAGCAATTCATTTGAGGTCATCTTGTACACTGGTTAGACTATGTAGAGATGAAATGACAGGAAAAATAGACCGGAATCAAGAACAACACTTACAATGTCACTGTCATTCCGTTTCGAATTCTGAAAATAGATCTACCGGAATCCCTTGTGATTTCTGCTGTGACAATAGCAAATAGCTATGCATCACAAATCAGCTACTGTATTTTTTAACTCTATATTTATTATATCTAATAATTAATAATTATATAAAACTTGGAATGATATTTTATAATTGCATGTTAATTACCAACAAAAGCCACTAGTAAAATCTGCTGCCACTACCCCCAGACCTTGTGACCTACACACACAGAGCAAATATGCTTTCAACACCATCTATTTATATATATATTAGAGTACATATACACTGATAAGTGAATTTCTAGACTATATGATAAATGTGGTCACTGACACAGTTTCTTGTGGACACCTGTGATATATATGTACCTGTTCATTTCCAATGGCATTACTGCATATTTTTCACCTCATTTAACCTGGTCACTGGAGACATTCATTTGGGGGGTGGGGGAGGGGGGGGGGGGGGGGGGGGGGGAGTGGTAAGTGGGTAGATTTGATTATTTCAATGCAGCTGGTTTGGGTGACTGGGGAAAGGAAAATCAGTCCTTAATGAGATTAACATTAAAAGGGGTAATGATTTTGTTATTTTCTTAGTTCAAATTCCTTTAGCCCAATGAACAGTGACATCTATAATTTCATGAATCCAAAGTGCATCTTCTTTTTTTTTTACCTAGACATGTAACAAACACTTCATAACAAAATGCATGTTTTATTTCTGTTTTAGCTGCTGTTGTAGACCCTTGTTGGTTCAGTAATTTTCATTCAATGGATGCATCACAGATAAGATTACTAGTATGTGTTCCATACGTATTCATCATGCGTTTGGATGGTCTAAAACTGCATCATAGGATCAGTGTTGTTATGTCCCAAATTCCAAGTCTGCTCAGAATTTTTCTAGAAATTGTCAGTTATCATTAAAATACTTATGTCACCATGTTCATGATAAAAATATGCAATAACGGGCACCCACTATATATTTTTACAATGTAAATTTAAACTGGTCAACTTTATTTCAATTAAGAGTACATAAACACATGTATTGTTAACCATGCGGAAATAAAAATATGTCACATTTAAACATTGGACTCCTGAGTAGTGATAAAATTAAGTCATCTGTACACGTCTGACCTAGATTTCAACACTCATATTAACTATTACCTTTCACTGTTAAACCCACTGCAGGACAAGAATTCAGCTTTTGAACTAGTAAAGGGTTGTTCTAAATCCACTACACTTTTGAACTAAGTAAAGGGTTGTTCTAAATCCACAACAAAAATTAAATCAAAAATTAAATATTCATGTAAAATAAGGAAATTACAGTATAATCATATGTATTCTTCATCAAATATTACAGAGTTTAATTTCTAGTTTTTGAATAATAACTAGATGTGTCAGTATGATAGAAATACCCCTAATAAGAAAGTAAATTCAACAAATCAACACAAGCTCTATACAGTCTACAGGTATTATTTACCTGCTGACATTCATGTTTGAAATATCTGTTAGTCCAAGGACGTGAATATAACATTTGATGTAAATGACTATCGCTTTTGCGAACAGAATTGAAATATATACATTAGTGTTTAAGAACATGGATATGCAAAACAGACCTTAAAATGAATGATTAAGATACTAATTACATAATTAGTATGGATAATGAAACTTTATCCGTAAGTTTTCATAAAGGTACACCCTAAAAATTTACTTATCATCAGTTAATAATTAGATTGATTGATTGTTTGATGTTCTCCGCCACACTCATCAATTTTTCAGATATCTGGTGGCATCCAGTTTTTTATTGGAGGAAGAGAGAACCCAGATACAATGTACCCAGAAAGTGACCACCAACATTCCAAAAGAAGACTGGCAAACTTTCTCACATATATCGGCATGAGCAAGAATCAAACCTCTGCTAACTGGAGGTGAGAAGGCTTGTGATTTTGATGTTCTAACCACTTGGCCACGGAGGCTTTGAGAACTTTTCAAAGTCTAAAGGCCATATGGTCAATCTACTTAAACTTTAACATGATCTATAAGTCACCAATACAAACAGATATACCAAATCATTATCTACAAGCAAATATAGGTAAAGAAGAAGGGCAGTAACTCTGGTGAAAATTGAAACTCAAAAGAATTAAAGTTCATTACCATACAATCCTGACTTAAAACATTCAAATGGCAATTTTGTTGGAACTCCTCTATTCTTTTTGACAAGTCATGGAAGCCTGACAGTTACTTAACAAGTCATGGAAGCCTGACAGTTACTTAAGATACTAATTAGGTCCTGATGGATCAGTTAGATAATGATGTCTGTTCCTTCACCAGGTGCCAGTTTCAAATGAGACCTTAAAATGGTCAGTCAGACATTGTAACCCTAAGCACCATGCATAGGTCGAAATTTGTGGTACTTCACATACAGCTGGTGACATTTCAATTTGAGTGAAAATTTCTCCATTGTGACACTCAACAAACAACCTTTTCTTTGTCGGAGGACGTCGAAATTCTGTTAGAGCATATGACCACACATTAGTTGTTTCTACTAGTGGTTTACATGTCATATCTGTCTTTTGAAAAAGTAGTGAGTGAGTACCATTAAACACCTTGAATTCAAAAATATTTTAAAAAGATAGACCTAATTTCCTCTTGCAAAACTTTCCATATAATTGTTTTTCCTTTCATTAATCAAATATTCCAAAAACTCTGACTTTTTCATATATCATTTTTTTTTTCATAAGTTACATATTGATACAATATACAGTAGATCATTCAAGAAAGAAAAAATGATTTTCTTGATTTGGGAAATGATACTGTAATTACACAAAATCAAAGGAGACTTAAGGAGGAACGCTACACCAGGGAAATTTGTCAA
Organism: Ostrea denselamellosa; assembly: GCA_024699665.1. NCBI lineage: Eukaryota > Metazoa > Mollusca > Bivalvia > Ostreida > Ostreidae > Ostrea > Ostrea denselamellosa. The sequence continues at coordinate 47,683 of JAMZEH010000094.1, forward strand.
ATGGAGGATATGTACAACAATATTTGGAAAATGAAAACTTTCAAATTTAGTCAAAAAATGCAGTTGTAGTAAAAAGTAATTTGAAAAAATTTAAAACCCCTACTGGACTCAAACCCACAATCTACTTTCGCCAGTCGACACAATAACCCACTGAGCTACTCAGCTAGGCATTAAACTTTGAAATGAATAGACAAATATTGCTGATATTTATATTTTCATTCATGGTTTTAAAGGAAGTCAGCCATTATGATGAAGGAGAGAACCTCCTTAATTACTACAAACTCATTCTGCCAAAAACCTCCCCTGTAGCTTAAGTATACCAGATTCCACTTCAATGTTAAATGTTGCAAAGAACAATGTGACTCCATAACTGCCATATCATAAAATGAAGAACGGTGCCAATTCTAATCATTTATCTGTATTATGACATGAATCCATCCTAAAACTATGACATATTAATATCATGATGAAAAATGGAACTAAACTTAGCAGATCTTGTGTATTACAGCCCTCTGTCTGTAATCCGGTGCTATTTAAAGGCGAGATTCTATAAATACAGCAGAGTAAAACAAGGCTGCCAGAATCTCTAGTCTAGTTCTCTATAAACTGAACCCCAACCCATTTAAAATCTCCTCAGCTGCCTGAACCTCTAGTCTAGTTCTCTATACACTATGCTAACTGGTACCAGCAATCATGACCAAAATATTCCTCACTGTGACACTATGAACGCATCAGTTCCTTGTCTACTCACAGGGACAGGATGAACCACATTGGGATCATCTTTGCTAGTGTTACCTTGGAGCATCATCCTTGACTAGCGAAGATGGACCAGGATTAGAACCACTACCCACCCCAAATCTCCTCATGTGCTCTACAAATAGAGCTATTCTGCACACCAAAAGGAATCTAGACATTTGTAATAAATACATATTACACTCATTCTCTGCTGTGACTGGTCTTCCAAACAGAATAAATCCCTATGTTGAATGTTACATGATTATCAGTAGTCACTTTAGTAGGATTTAAACTTTAGTGCCTTTGGAATAGACGCAAAAGCACTCATTTATGGCATACACTTAAAAATATAAAATTCTTATTTATACTTTATAACACAAAATGCATTCAGTCAATTTAATTTTTTTATTCCCCTTTAAATTTCATACAAAATGGTTTGTTGTATATTGTTTAACATCTCTCTCTCTTGAAAATTCTCCCTCATATGGAGACATCACCATTGCCAGTGAAGGGTTACAAAATTTAGGCCTATGCTTGGCACTTAAGGCCTTTGAGCAAGAGGGATCTTTATCATGCCACAACAGCTGTGACATGGGGTTTTGGTTTTTGCAGTCTCATCCGAAGGACCGTCCCATTTAGTCGCCTCTTATTATTATTATTATACTATTTTTATATAGCACCTTATCTAATTATATAATTATAAAGTCGAAATGGGAGGTATTAGTAATTTTTTTTTTTTATTATGACAAGCAAGGGGTAAAAATGTATGAAACTAATTACTTCACTTCTTCTTATATAGATTATTGATTGATTAAATATTGTTTAACATCCCACTCAAGAATCTTTCATTCACATAGAGACATGACCATTGCCGGAGAAGGGCTGCAAATTTAGGACTATGCTCGGCGCTTATGGCCTTTGAGCAGGGAGGGATCTTTTACATGCCACACCTGCTGTGACACGGGACCTCGGTTTTTGCGGTCTCATCCGAAGGACCGCCCCATTTAGTCACCTCTTACGACAAGCAAGGGGGTACTGAGGATCTATTCTAACAACCCAGATCCACACAGGGTTCTCTTAAATAGAAAGTAGATGTCAATAAAAAGGTGCTTGTTTGTAAAGTTGTAAACAATGAATACTTGTTTATTCTTTAAAATAAAGTATATTAAAAGAAATGAAAGAAATTCCCAATTTGGTCTATTTTGACGCAGCTTTTCTGGTATCTGTAAAAAATGTATGCCTTGTGGGAAATAACCAATTTTATTGAATACTTTTCAAAATTTATATTTTCTGCATGTCTCAAATATCATGGTTGTGCCAAACAGTGCATCAGCTATGTTTTAAATCTGCTATAAAAAGAACCAGTTTAAGGACTAAACAAATAATCTCAACCAATACAATGAACACTATTCCACAATATGTTCTGTTACCTTATCTGATGTTCTTGTTTCCCATATATATATATATATATATATATATATATATATATATATATATATTCAACCAATTCAAGCCCACAAAAGAGCAGTGTACATTTATAGACTGATATTATTCAATAATTCAGAAAACATTTACTAAGTGACATACATATACAAAGCACGAAACAAAACAAACATTAAACAAAACATAGTATAGCAGTCACATGTCAACTACTGAAGATTACTGCTTATGTATGTTGTTGTTTCCACACACACAGACATATATATATATATAATAAAAATATCACAAAGCCAATGGAGTATATACTTGGTTTTGTGATATTTTAATCATACTATTACTTGTGTAGATTTTCTATGCTTATTTCTTGATTATATATATATATATATATATATACCCGTTGCTCGGAAATCTCTGTTACTGTGACATAATAAGTTACACCCTGGTGTTTTTATTTTCCACTAGACGTGTGTTTTGGTCTGAAGTTCGTTGTATCAAGTTCTGTATAGAAGAAACAACTCGGATACCCTCCACAACTGTCAGCCGGGGTCTGTGTTTACCGTATGCTTACTAAGTTTACCGAGCCCAAATTTCTGAAGTAGCCATGGCAGTGACAGATTTAACGAATATAATGCCTAAAAATGTCTTTTACTGTGACATTATATTAAAAAAAAACAAGAAAGAAGAAAAGGGAAAAAAAAACATTCCGATGAGCAATATTATTAGACCAAGCCATTGAACCCATGAATTCCCATAAACAACGTATCGCTACTATACAGTTCGACATTGCCATGACTCCCGAGCAACGGATTGGTAGAACTGACCACTTGCCATAAGATCGTTATTCTTTTACTTACATGCAATGAAATGCCTTGCTTTAAACGGTCTGGTTTTGCCTGATATTTTTGTCACTGTTCTATATCTGCTCAGTCGCCATTAAATTCGAGGTCACGTGACTGTAATTCACCAACCAAATGATTGAATAATGCCCACCCAAAAATAGATTGCGTGTATTGAAAAAGTCAGTAAAAATAGAAAATTGACCTATTTAATACAAGGCTAAATAAACATACCTAAAGGTCGGTGACTTGCGATAAAGAGGTGGATCACATATTTTACTAACACAGCAGCTTGAAAAGCACACATTGGGTAGATCCCAGCTTGCTAAAGGGTAACGTTAGCCAAACTACAGAACTAGACCATTGGAAGAGACCATTGACCAAAACATTATTCGGGGGGGGGGGGGGGGGGGTGTTGAAAAATGGACTTCATTAGAAAGGTTCAGAGCTCGATAACTTTCAAAAGACACGAACTTTTAGGGTTAAAAACCATTTTATGCACTCGCATTTTATTTCGAGAATATAAGGGGGGATAGGTATATACAGAAGAGGCATAGTCTATATATATATATATATATATATATATATATATATATTAAATTAGTAGAAAAAATAATGCAGGGAGAGGCAAGTTCTCTCTCTCTCTCTCTCTCTCTCTCTCTCTCTCTCTCTCTCTCTCTCTGTTTTTAGATCAGATTGTTTACTGACTATCAATTTGTTTCTATTTGCATACACATAGCCACACCCCCGTTAAATGCTCGTCTACGCTTGAATTTCAAAACATGCCAAGTTGTACTATTTTTCAGTTTGAAAAGCTATGCTATGGCAAGTGTTCAGGGTCGGCGTTGTTACCTATAAACACTGTATGTCATATGCTGTGTATTTGCACCAAAATGAAAGCGGTGCGATTTTCATTTTTTATTATTTTTTTAATTTATTTATTTTGCGAAGGTTATTTGTTATCCCGAACTGCCTCTGCATTTGCACCAGTGCATGCAAATTAATATTTACTTTTAGGCTTTGTTTGGACATCGTGTTTTAGCAGCTCATTTGTTGTCGTCCGCCCTTCTGCCTGTAAACTTTTCATATTTTCATGGGTCAATTTTAATCAAACTTGGACAAATCATTTTTGGGTGAAGGGGATTTAAGCTGAAGGGCTATACTCCATCCAAAGGTGAAATAATGGGGAAAAAAAGGGGGGGGGGGGCAAAAATAGAGCGGAGTCACATAAATATCATGCACGGGGTCAGATTCCTGATCTAGTGTAGATTAAAATTTGTTTAAATCATGGATCCCTTGTGTAGGGTGGGGCCATAATAAGGGATCAATGTGTTAGGTGGAAATATATAGAAAATTTATTAAAGCAAAATTTTTTTCAAAAGTAGCAGAGCCACACTAAATCAAATGTTCCCAAGTTCTGTGCATTTAAAATTTTTGTTATACCCTCAGTGTGACTGTAGTGGGGGTATATCGTTTTTGTCGTTGTTTGTTTATCGGAAGTTTAACCATGCTTATAACTTTTGAGTGGGGAGTAATAGGGCTTTCGTGTTTTGTATGCACATTCCTTGATCTTTTCTCTTTAACCTTGTGACTTTAATCTGGGAGTTTGACCTGGGAGTTTGTCCTGGGAGTTTGACCTGAGAGTTTGTCCTGGGAGTTTGACCTGGGAGTTTGTCCTGGGAGTTTGACCTGAGAGTTTGTAATGGGAGTTTGACCTGGGAGTTTGATCTGAGAGTTTGACCTGGGAGTTTGACCTGGGAGTTTGACCTGGGAGTTTGATCTGAGAGTTTGACCTGGTTTATAGAAAACTTGACCTATATTTCCAGGACTGTTGAAGGTGAGGCTTTCATAATTTGCATGCTGATTTTCTTTGATAAGGTTTTACATTTCATATGAGATTTTTGACCTTATGATCTTGACCTTGGAGTTTAACCCGAATTCGAAACTTTAACCGAACTTTTAGCCTGTAATTAATGAGTGACAGGGCTTCCATATGTCAAGTGTGCCTTCTTTATATGCCTCCTTATGACGAAAAACTTTTTTTCAAAGTTTCAGACCTTCTTACCTTGGAAATTGTCCTACTTTTAAGAAAATGTAACCTATCAAATATCTCCTCAACTATTAAGGTAGGGTTGGTTCACTTGTTTGTTTGTTTGTTTTACGTCCCGTCGAAAATTTTTCACTCATATCGAGACGTCACCAGCTGTAGGTGAAATACCAGAAATTTAAACCAATGCTTAACGCCTTCTTTAATGTACCAACGACTGCCGTGACACGGGACCTCCGTTTTTAAGGTCATATCCGAAAGACCCGTGATTTTAACTTCTAAATACCGAGGGTATGGCAAAGGAGCAATTGCTTCCTATATTTACGTCTTAGGGTTGATGCGGCCATGGCACGAGCATGGCTTTTGAAAACTCACGACCTCCCGGTAGCGAAGCGAACGCTCTAACCACTGAGTTACACGACCGGCAGGCTGTCATATTGTGTATATAGATTCTTTATGGCAAGACTTTTCAGGTAATACCATGGTGTTTGACCTTGTGACATTGACCTTGAAATTTAACCCACCTTTAAAAAGAATGACCTACTCAATTTCCTGAACTATTAAGGAAGAAATTTTATATTTTATACATAGATTTCTTATTACAATCCTTTCATTTTATACCATGATCTTTGACCTTGAAGTTTGACATACTTTTAAGAAAACGTAATCTATTGAATATCTCCTGAACTATTTAAGGAGAACTTTTCGTATTTTCTGTATAGATTTCTTATGGTAAAACCTTGTGGTACGACGGTGTTTGACGGTGATTGACCCTGTGGCCTTGGAGTATGGCCTACGGGTTTTTTTTTTTGTTTTAATCTGACATATTCAATATCCCCTGAAATATTTAAGATAGAACTTTTATATTCTTATGGCAAAACCTTTCCTTTCATACCATTATTTACGTGACCCTGACCATCTCCCAGAACAGCAAGGTCATATTATTCACATCAGTTTTGTGTTAGCGCTATGTAATGGCTGCTCCACTACTCGCTCTTGATGTTTGGCCTTTTTGCTTGTGATTTATGTGGGTTGTGGTTTTGTGATTTGTTGTGCGTTTATATGTGACTTTATTGAACATAACTGCGGAATTTTGCTGTCTTGGAAACTTCTATTTTATGCAAAATTTCAGTTGATAGTTTTATGTTGTGTTCATTGATCCGTAAATTTTACCCGACTAATGTTTGTATAAATTGTTTGTCATCGCTCTAACGTTTTATTGAGAAGTCGTTCTTGTAATATGTCGAATGTCTTGTATTTGTATTAGTCCAACTTGTCTTGGTACAGATTAGTTATCTTTTGCTTGAAAGAATATTGAGAAATCGTTCTATTATTTTGTCGTACATAAGATACAATGTACGGTGTAACATCATGCCACCCTAATCTACCAGATTGTACGAAGAATACTCGTGTGCGAAGAGGCACAAAGGCAGGTCGAAGATTTATCAGACACATAAATACAATTCGTGTTGGGCAGCCCAGGTTAACTATACGACAAGTTCCAGGGGTTAATACTGACAACCTTGTCTTTATTCCAACTGACAAAACACAGAACGCACGCCCAATCTTAACACTTGTGAAACATCGAGCAGTAAAAAAGTGTACACTCAGGAACATCAACACATCGAACCTAAAACTGGTGCCAAAAATTAAACACCGCATATGTGATGGTTACATATCCCTAGCTACTTTAAATTGTCGATGAGTGGTGAACAAAACGGTAGCAATCAACGATTACATTGTCTCCAACGATATTGACCTTATAGCCCTTACAGAAACGTGGCTTGGAAGAGTAATTGACAATGTTATTTTATCCGAACTTACACCTGAGGGATACACTGTTTTACAAAAGCCAAGAAAACACCGGGGAGGTGGTTTGGCAGTAATTCATAAAAAGCATATTTCATGTTGTAACAAACCTATTCCCACCGACTTTCAATTCACTCATTTTGAACACTTGGAGTGTACAGTTGCCTCATCAAATAACCATGTGAGGTTATGTGTAATCTACCGCCCACCAGCTTCTAAATCCAACGGATTCAAGACGACTGTGTTTTTTGAGGAGTGGTCATGCTACCTTGACCATCTTGTCATCATTCCCGAGGAATTGATAATAACAGGTGATTTTAACTTCCACTTGGATGATCCAAACAACATTGATGCAGGAAGGTTTCAGAGAATTTTGGATGGGCATGAGTTGTCGCAGCACGTGGAAGGAGCTACTCATGTCCTTGGTCACACCTTGGACTTGATTATCACGCGAAACAGTAGTCACATCCTTAGTAGTGTGCCTACAATCAAAGACCCTGCTCTTTGCGATAACAACGGCAACGCTGGAGGTGACCATTTTGCCATAAGCGTTCTGTTACAGATATCCAAACCGTTAAAAGAATGCAAAACCATAACTTTCCGCAAACTCCGTAAGATCGATATATCAAAATTTAGAAATGACTTAACATCATTGGACAAGCTTCATGTTCTTGACAGGTCCTTGGAAGTACTAGTTAAATGTTATGATCAGGAATTACGCACTCTCTTGGACCAACATGCTCCTGAGAAATCCAAAACTGTAACATCTCATCCAAACACTCCATGGTATACTGATGAACTTCGATTGGCAAAGCGCGAAAAACGTCGTGCAGAGAGACTCATGCGAGAAACTGGACTTACTGTTCATAAAGAAATGTTCAAGAGCAAATCTTTAGAGTCGGGTAGATTGCTACTGTCGGCCAAAAAGAACTACTTCTCTGAAAAGATCACAGAGATCGGCAGCGACCAGAAACAACTTTACAAAATAGCAAACAATATTTTAGGCAAAGACTGTGGTCCAATTTTTCCCACTCATGACAACAAGGAGGAAATGGCAAACGAATTCGGAAGATTTTTCATCGGGAAAATATCCACCATCCGTAACCAGCTGGCTATTTCAAAGAAAAACCTCGGACTGGATGAGTTATGCGCTGACACGGCATTTTGTGGACAACCATTAGATTGTTTCTCACTAACAACTGAAACTGAGGTTCGCAAATTAATCATGTGCTCAGCTTCTAAGTCCTGTGAATTAGACCCAATACCTACACATATTCTTAAACTATCTATTGACGTCCTACTACCAACTATTACAACTATCATCAACAAGTCTCTCTCAAATTCATCAGTGCCATCCTCTTTCAAAGAAGCTGTAGTCCGCCCGTTGCTAAAAAAGCAGGGACTCGACCATGAGGTTTTGAAGAACTACCGCCCAGTTTCCAACCTTTCCTTCATATCCAAAATCCTGGAAAAGGTGGTCAATGCACGACTGGAGCATCATCTTGTGTTAAACAATCTGCAAGATACATACCAGTCTGCTTATCGGGTATATCACTCTACAGAGACGGCTCTGTTGAAGGTACACCATGATATTGTGACAGCACTAGACTCCAACTCATGCGCTGTTCTTTTGATGTTGGACCTGTCGGCTGCTTTTGATGTGATTGACCATTCTATCCTTGTTAAGCGTCTTAAATTTTCCTATGGAATTGGTGGCGATGCTCTGATTTGGATAGAATCTTATCTCAACAATAGATATCAGCAAGTTGCGGTGCTTTCATCTGTGTCGGCCGATTTTCAACTTAATTATGGTGTACCACAGGGGTCAGTCCTAGGACCAAAGCTCTACTGTATGTTCTCCAAACCCATATGCGAGATTTGCCGCAGGCACGGAATGTCTTTCCATAGCTATGCTGATGACACTCAAGTATATATGGTTATCAAACCAAGCTTGACATGGGACACTATAGCGGGTAGACTTGAGGCATGCCTATCTGATATCAGCGATTGGATGAAGACCAATATGCTTAAATTGAATCAAGACAAAACAGAACTTATTATCTTTTCTCCAAAAAACAGACCTGGTGCGTTTGAAAACTTCAGAATAAATTTTGATGGTCAGATTATTGATGCAACTTCTTGCGTTAGAAACCTGGGAGTGCTCTTTGATCGGACTCTGACTTTGGATGACCATATTAGTTCAATTTCAAAACAGTGTTTCTACCAACTTCGAAATATTGGTCGAATTCGTAAACTCATTTCGGAAAATGCTTGCAAAACGCTAGTGTGTTCCCTTGTCACACCAAGGCTTGATTATGGGAACGCATTGCTGTATGGTTTGAGTTCGGGCTCCCTGTCAAAGCTACAGAGAATTCAAAATACAGCTGCCAGAATAATAACAAGAACCAAGAAGCATGATCATATCACTCCGGTGCTGATTGGTCTTCATTGGCTACCAGTGGAATTTCGAATTCAATACAAACTTGTTTTGACTGTCTTCAAGGCGTTGCAAGAGAAGTCACCAGCATACATTCAGAACCTTGTTGATGTATATATTCCATCGAGATCGCTTCGATCAGAGAATTCGAAATTTCTGGTGACGCCCAAGGCACGTACCAAATTTTATGGAAATCGGCGTTTCGATGTCAGTGCAGCTGCACTGTGGAACAGACTGCCAGCCGTTTTAAGGCTCGAAGACAACCTGGCCAGTTTTAAAAAGTTACTTAAGACGCATCTTTTTAAATTAGCTTTTTTTAACTGACCCTTTCATCAATTTAATATTTAGATCTTAATCTGTGCTGAACATGTTTTTCGAATATTTTAATCACTGTTTAACCCATTCTATATCTAAACCCCCTTTTATATTTTGTATGCCCATATTATTTTCAATTAATTTTAGTTGTGTATATTCATTGTGCAGTTTCAAATAATTATGTAAAGCGCTTTAGAGTAATTTAATTATATTTAGCGCTATATAAATGTTATAATAATAATAATAATAATAATTTGAGGCATCCCATGTTTTGTGAGTTCATGTTCGGTTATGTCGGGACCCTTTAAGGAGACTCTGGTGAGCGATGTGGCCCATGGCTCTCTTGTTGAATATATGTATGTATTCACTTATATATCTTTCGAAGGCACATTACACTGATTAGTTTTAAACAGTTTCATCGTCGCTGTAATAAGGGGCCTCCGTGGCCGAGTGGTTAGAGCATCGGGCTCAAAATCACAAAGCCTCTCACCTCTGTCGGCGCGTGTTCGAATCTCGGCCGCGGCGTTATGTGTTAATCAATCGTCGCTGTAAGAAACATACCCATAGAAAACAAGTTCACGACATCTTCGTCAGTTATAGACGAAGAATTCAGTTTAACGCGCTTCCATGCTCGATCTACAGATTTCGCGCAAAAAGTTGCTGTTGGTGCTGATAATTCATTACAACCTTGAGGTCTAAGGTTCAAATCTCGATCCCAGATTTGCGTTAAACTTTTAACATCGATTAGTGACTGTTCCTCCGCGTGTGAAGGTTGTTACTGTCATGTCTCCGACTTCTGAAATAAAAAATGAATGACCCTATATATATATATATATATGATATATATATATATATATATATATATATATAAAGAAAAATCAGAACGCCGAAATTAACTCAGTTCTGATTTTTCTTTATGATACAACTACTTTTGTGGATATTTACTTATATTTGGATTATATATATATATTAGTGTATTTATGCTTGTAAATAACTGCACATGGCATTTGAGTCTGAGATGAAAGTTCGAATGTGAAGGGTTTTCTTGTGGCTCGTGTTGCGGGGATGGGGGTGGGGCTGTTTTATAAAAGTAAAATCGAGACCCCATTTCACCAGATTTTTTTTAATAGCGGGAAATATCCTAACAGTGGAAGTATTATGACGTCAGCTTTCCACAGTTGAGAACTTCTTGTCTGGAAGACATTATATTATCAGGGAGGAATGACAAGCCGTGTGAGAAGTCAGATATCAAAAGAGTTATGTTTCTTCAACGATGACAGGTAATATATTTTGCTATGTACGTCATGAATTTTGCCAAATTAACTTTATAAGTATGTCTTTTTTTTGGGGGGGGGGGGATTTTATTCATTGGTATAATGAAAAATCTGGTAAAATATTTAACAACGGAATAGTTTACATCTTAAAACAATCAATTATCTATATTTAAAGTATTCAACGTATAACAAAAGGAGATTGAACAATATTAAACCTATTTAAATCAAGATAAATATGACGATGAATGTGAACAAGTTCAAAATTAAATGATTAAAAGCCAATCTTTTCGAACTTTCAGAAACAATTTGGAAGAGTTATCCGCTCTTGATAAAAATTGTGAAAATCTCAAATTTTCTAAAAATATATGCGGTAAATAATTAACATACATATACTTATTTAAAGAGGACGTTTATGTAACGCTTTACCAAGATATATGTGTGAAAATACAATTTCTTTTTTTAAAATTTTGATAAAGCACATGCTTTTCAGACTTTAGCCAGTTTTTAAATATTTTTATTGCATGCTGCTCCATGAGGATATTTCTTTTTGTTTCCTTCACACAACCCCGTTTGCACACTCTCCGTGAACGGAATTGTAGGAAGGGGACCAGACTGTGAAGGGGACCAGACTGTGAAGAGGAGGAGACTGTGAAAATAAGCGATCTTCTGATGTTGGCATGGACGCCTGACACCCGTCACAAGCTTGTGAAGGATATATTTTTTTTAAGTCATGCGTTGTAGGACTCCACTGAAGGAAGTATCAACCATCATTAAGCTGCGACATCTTTATTTTGCATGTATAAATCTTTTAAATTGTGACAAGAAGAAAATACGCAAACCATGAGATCTCTGTGTGAACTATTTTCCCGAAATTTAACCAAGCTGAACAACCTGTTATTTTTTATTCACGCATAAAAGGGAAAAAGAAAATTGTTGGGAATCATTAATCCGATCTTTAAGTTGCTTACAACGGTCTTGAGTTAAAAGCATGAGAGGAATTAACAAACTGTATACATTTCCCCAGGCTTGGCTAAGTTAAACAACCTGTTATTTTCTCAAACATCGAAGAAAATCAAACTCCTTGCCACTTGCACATCTATGCAGACACTCTGCAAGAAGCTCCTCACTCGAAAATAGCCGGTTCCAGTTAAGTAAAACCTCTGCAAGGGAGGTGGAAATGGATTTATTATTGATTAATTATTTGCTTGTTTTACGTCCCGTCGAGAATTTTTCACTCATTCCGAGACATCACCAGTTGTAGGTGAAGTGCTACAAATTTAGACCTATGCTTAGTGCTCAAGGCCGTAGCAGTGAGGATTTTTTAACGTGCTAACGCCTGCCGAGACATGGGACCTCCGTTTTTAAGGTCATATCTGAAAGACCCTTGATTCTCACTTCTAAATGCCGAGCATTTGGCGAAGAAGCAAGCACTACCTATGCTCGAACTCACGACCTCCCGGTTACGAAGCAAACACTCTAACCACTAACCTACCGCGACCTCTTTCGAAATGGATTCAAATTGCAACATGATTTATAGAGATTCACGAAGAAGGTACACGGCAAGTTTCAGCTTGATATGTTGATATGTGACTGAGAAAAAAAAACAAACAAACAAACAAACAAAAAACAAAACAAAACAACAACAAACAGTCACAAACACACAGACACACACAACGGATAGATGGACATACAGACATAGCTATACCATAATACGTCATAAAATATATGGATATAGATCACCTATAGCATAATCCACCCACGTGTTCTTGTTCTTCGCCTTCTTTCAACTATAGTCCAGCTGGACATATCATTACTGGTGATGTCGCTATAATCCACCCACGTGTTCTTGTTCTTCGCCTTCTTTCAACTATAATCCAGCTGGACATATCATTACTAGAGATGTCGATATAGTCCAGCTGGACATATCATTACTGGTGAATTCGATATAATCCAGCTGGACACATCATTACTGGTGATGTCGCTATAATCCAGCTGGACACATCATTACTGGTGAATTCGCTATAATCCAGCTGGACACATCATTACTGGTGATGTCGCTATAATCCAGCTGGACACATCATTACTGGTGAATTCGCTATAATCCAGCTGGACACATCATTACTGGTGATGTCGCTATAATCCAGCTGGACACATCATTACTGGTGAATTCGATATAGTCCAGCTGGACATATCATTACTAGTGATGTCGCTATAATCCAGCTGGACATATCATTACTAGTGATGTCGCTATAATCCAGCTGGACATATCATTACTGGTGATGTCGCTATAATCCAGCTGGACATATCATTACTGGTGAATTCGCTATAATCCAGCTGGACACATCATTACTGGTGAATTCGATATAATCCAGCTGGACATATCATTACTGGTGAATTCGCTATAATCCAGCTGGACACATCATTACTGGTGATGTCGCTATAATCCAGCTGGACACATCATTACTGGTGAATTCGCTATAATCCAGCTGGACATATCATTACTGGTGAATTCGATATAATCCAGCTGGACACATCAGTACTTGTGATGTCGATATAATCCAGCTGGACACATCATTACTGGTGAATTCGATATAGTCCAGCTGGACATATCATTACTAGTGATGTCGCTATAATCCAGCTGGACATATCATTACTAGTGATGTCGCTATAATCCAGCTGGAAATATCATTACTGGTGATGTCGATATAATCCAGCTGGACACATCATTACTGGTGAATTCGATATAGTCCAGCTGGACATATCATTACTAGTGATGTCGCTATAATCCAGCTGGACATATCATTACTAGTGATGTCGCTATAATCCAGCTGGACATATCATTACTAGTGATGTCGCTATAATCCAGCTGGACATATCATTACTGGTGATGTTGCTATAATCCAGCTGGACACATCATTACTGGTGATGTCGCTATAATCCAGCTGGACATATCATTACTGGTGAATTCGATATAATCCAGCTGGACACATCAGTACTTGTGATGTCGATATAATCCAGCTGGACACATCATTACTGGTGAATTCGATATAGTCCAGCTGGGCATATCATTACTAGTGATGTCGCTATAATCCAGCTGGACATATCATTACTAGTGATGTCGCTATAATCCAGCTGGACATATCATTACTGGTGATGTCGCTATAATCCAGCTGGACATATCATTACTGGTGATATCGATATAATCCAGCTGGACTTGTCATTACTGGTGATATCGCTATAGTCCAGCTGGACTTGTCATTACTGGTGATATCGCTATAATCCAGCTGGACTTGTCATTACTGGTGATATCGCTATAGTCCTGCTGGACTTGTCATTACTGGTGATGTCGATATAGGTGAAAATGACCACCTGCAACCACTTATTTCAAAGTGTCCTAAATTCGGAACAGAACTTCATCTGTCGAAGATTATGCCAGACGATGGGCTAAATATGAAAGAGAAAGAACTTGACACCTTGTCAGAATGGATAAAAAGTATCAGAGAATGTTAAAGTCCCGAATTAGACACGTCAAAACCATATACATCTATCCTTCTGTGTTTAGGAAACCAGAAGTGATAAAAGAGATAGGTTACACGAGGAATATGTTTTGGTTCCAGCTGACAAAGCTTTCAACAACATTGTATTTGTTTGTAAGGTTCATTATTACAATCGACCTTGGCATTAATTCCACATTTGGTAACCCTGCTTATACTCCAAGTTCCCTTGCCAAAGACGAAATTTTTCAAGGTAATGCTTCGGTTTGAAGCCAGTTTAATATCTCAGTCAAACGGACGAATGTAAACGAGTTACCGTACCTATTCTGTATTCTAAAACCTCACAGAGAACGTTTGCTGGATCCAGTAAATGGTCTGTCAAGCCCCTGTTTTTGCTCCTCGCCAAAATTTAAACTGAGGTGAAGGAGAAACTTCAAACGTAATGCTCCACTACATACCCGAGAAGTGGTGTGAATCAAATGTGGACTCTAAATATTAGTAAAACTTCAAAAAAAAAAATAAAAAAAATAAAAAGATAAAAAAAATATAAAAAAAAACATCAAAACGTATGACTTTTTCTAAACTTTACACAACCATTCCTCACAATAAATCATAGATCAGGCTTTATGACATCATAGACAGCCGTCCTTTTCAATAATCAAAGTACTGACAGTACTGAGAGGCGCTGGTGTTGGCTTTCAGTGATGCTGTATGGATTGATTGATTGTATATTGTTTAACGTCACTCTCGAGCATTTCTCACTTCTATGAAGACGTCACCGTTGCCAGTGAAGGACAGCAAAATTTAGGCCTATGGAAGAGAGGGATCTTTATCCTGCCGTGACACGGGGCCTCGGTTTTTGCTGGCTCATCCGAAGGACTGCCTCATTTTGTTCGCATCTTACGACAAGAAAAGGGTATTGAGAACTTATTCTAACCCGAACCCCCACGGGATGCTGTATGGGTATACAAGTTATGATAGTACTACCAGCATATTAAAACATAATTTTCAATTACCAAGTAATGGAAAGAATGAAATATTTTTTTTGTTAGTATGTTTCTTAGCGATTATAAATGCATGTTATGCTACTCTTTTAGATGAAATAATCGCATTTGACAGTGATAGACATATTTTGTTGTTGGTAATAAACTACAATCTTGTTTTGAAAACACACTTTTGTTAAATAACACTTAAAAAGAATAATACTTAGTTTTTCCGCAATGTTGTCATACCATCCAGAGCAAATATACGAGTATTGTTCGATATATCAAAAGCATTCGGCTCAAATAGTGAAATGAACATTACATCCCTTCAAAATAGTCTCAGCGGTTTGACATACATTATTTCAATCTCTGAATCCATTTCTGAAATCCGTCACGGTACGCTGATTTAGGTAGACCTCTGAGGCACTGACTGATGACTGAGCCAAGTGTCGGGACTTATAACGACGACCAGATAAAAACTCTTTAAGTTTTGGATAAAGAAGGGGGCCTCATAGGGCTAGATCTGGAGAGTATGGTGGGTGTGGCAAGACGGCAACCGTCTCCGACTTCAAAAATTGCTTCACGAGCTCAGATGTATGTGATGGAGCATTATCATGAATTAGACGAACATACCTAAATCCTGACACAGGACGGCGTTTATGATAATAATTTTTGAGCTTTTTTTTGGTATAACATCTCGGTAATACCGACCTGTAACACTTTTGGCCGTCGGCACCGGAATTTGTACGGCTATACCATCACATGAGAAGAATATGCAATAAAGAACCTTCTTTTTTGCTTATGGTTCTTTTGGCAACTATAGGCCTTCTATCTTGTTTAATTAGCCATATTTTGTTTCCAATTCCTCTTACTGGTTCAAAATAGTGAACCAATGTTTCGTCACCAGTAACAATGTTTGCAAATTGTCTTTGATTGGATTTGGGAAACATTTTGAGCAATTGCTTGGCGGTTTGTACTCGTACCCATTTTGGTCATCTGTCAATATATGCGGTATCCATCTGGCAGAAATCTTTGGTACTTTAAAAATACCTTCAAAATGAAACGCACCCGCGATAGCGATATGCCAACAGCTTTGGCAATATCACGTATCGTGTACCTGCTATCACTTTCAATTATTTCCCTGACTTTTTATACATTTGCTTTGCCTGTTACAGTCACATGTCGGTCAAAATTTGCTACATCTTTGAGGGACTCTGTGCCAGTCAGAAATTTCTTTCTCCACCTGCAAACTGTCTCATGAGATACCTTATCAAACCCATTAACTTCAACCAATTCAGTCAAAATCTGCTTTACTGAAAGATCGAGTTTTGTGCGAACTTTTATATAAACTCTAATTTCTTCAATATTCTCAACCCCTTCCCCAACCATTTTTACACCAGCGGTAGACAGGCTCATTTGAAATAACTGTAAGTTTAAAACTATGTAGAGCTGAAGACTCGTGTTTATACCGTTGGAAAGGTACGGAATAGAGCTGTTCAGGAGTATCATTATCCACGAAATCGTGGATAGCGTTATCGTGCTGTGTTACAATACACATTACATATCGAACAGCCCTCGTATGTTTAAAGAAACATCGAAAACTAGTAAGCGAAGTAATAGTATCAATGGTGTCAAAAGGTTACACGTGACGTAAATATGTTCAATATCTGATGCCCTTGAGCCGATAGATAGGGGTTATACTGTTTTTGTATGTTTGTCTGTTTTGATGAAAACAATATTAGTGGGGTGGGGTCATATTTTAAACCAAATTGAAACATTTGAACGTACTTTTTCAGAATTTGTGTTTGTATTGTGTAATTTCCTTGTTTTTGAACCAGAGGCATTTCTTCCAGGGATATTTCAAAACAAATGAGATTATAAAAGATAATATAGAAGCAAACGCACATTTTACGAATATATCAGAAGCGAATATATTAGAAGCCGAAATATTACAATTCTATGGCTAGTAATCTCTAAGTTAGGGAGGGGGTGTTTCTACGTCAATCACAAATAACGTTGATCATGCATATTAAAAAAAAAAAGTTGTGGGGGAGGGGGCGACATTCCCGTTCTGCAAATGTACACCTAATGCTGATCATTTTATTTTTGTTGTTGTTGTTGTTAATTTTTATTTATTTATTTTTGTATTGGGTTTCTGATAAACTTTCTTATTTAATTTATTATTTATTTTAAGGTGCACTTAGATACGTAGCTGTGTGTCACTGGGAGTTTTTTTTTTTACACTGGAATGATAAACAAATGAAATTGACGAACAATGGAAAGTTGCAAAAGCGAAAGTAGACAGGTTCAACAGATATGAAAGGTAAGAAAAACACTAAAGCAACCAACCAAACCAAAACAAACAAACAAAAACAATAAAAAACAACAACAAACAAAAACATTGTCTTCTGTTGTTAACAGTCCTGTCAGAATATATCCTATGTTACAGCAAACAAACTGGATGATTTGGCAGTTACAAAACGAAAGACACTGAAAGAAATTTTCTGAATCTACCATCAAATTATTTTCAACTTATTTGTCTCGAAAACTACCTACATCTGAATCTGAATTACCTACAAAACAACCCGCAATTTTAAAAGTTCTTGCTTCGCTGACGGAAATTGATGCTTGAGTATATGAATTCTAAGCGCATCCGTTAGTGATGACAAAGTTCAAAGTTCACGGGGAATGGGATGTTACATGCAGGGAGACCTAGAACTTCCAGGAAGGAGCAGAAGGGGGAAAGGGGGGGGGGGGGGGCATTCCGAGATATCTGCTTGGAATTTAGTAAAAAACAGGATTCCATTCTAGAAAATATTAAAAGAAAAAGCTTAAAACTTGAACTTTCATATCCATCTGGTAACAAAAAAAGTGTAGATTGATCTCCCCAAAACACCGTGCATATAATGGAGTTTACTGTGAAGTACCCAGGAGAAAATTGTGACCCCTTTTATGTGATATCAGTCCCGGAAAAAACTACATAGAGACACAATTGAAGTCCCTGTCATATATGTACAACATCGAAAGAACTTACACAACGACACATTTGGAGCACCAAATTATCATAAACTCAAACAATTAACGGTATCTTTAATTATTTGAACATATCATCAATTCGTTTGACGAGCACAATAGTCTAATTAAAGATCTCTTAAGATAATTAATGAGATCTTCAATTCTGCATTGATGATAGCATTAATTAGTCTGCTGAATTGATGCGCGCATTCATTGAATTATCGCTCTCCTCAACCGAATTAAAGATATCATTAATTCAAGTGATGCGCACAGTAATTGAATTATTGCTTTCTTCAGTTGAATTAATGATATCATTAATTCATTTGATGCGCGCAATATTTCCTTAGAGAGAACAACTTCAACTTTAATATTCAATTCATTGTATCCACAATCGAATTAATGATCTCTTTAATTGAATTGTTGCTCTCTTTAAAAGAATTTATGAGCGCATTAATTCCTTGTACAAAAGCATTGTAAATTAATAAAGATATTTTCAATTGAATTAAAGAGATAATAAAATAAATTATACCAAGCTTTGAATTAATTTCTGCCAGCAATATTTCCACCACAAAGGTGCTCTCACCAATTAAATTGATGAGAGCAATAAAGGAATTACTGCACGCATTAAATCAACTATTGTTCTCATCAATTCAGTATGATATAAACAACTGAATTGATGCGCGCTACAATTTGTTTTTGTTGATTGATTAAATTTTGTTTAACGTCTCGCTCGAGAATCTTTCGCTCACATGGAGGCGTCACCATTGCCGGCGAAGGACTGCAAATTTAGCCCTATGCTTGGCGCTTATGGCCTTTGAGCATGGAGGGGTCTTTTACGTGCCACACCTGCTGTGACACGGGACCTCGGTTTTTGCAGTCTCATCCGAAGGACTGCCCCATTTAGTCGCCTCTTACGACAAGCAAGGGGGTACTGAGGATCTATTCTAGCAAACCCGGATCCCCACGGGGAACAATTCGTTTGAAGAGAGAAATAATTCAATTAATCCGCACTATAATTGAATTAATGGTACTTAAATTTTAATGTTACTTCAGTTAATGTTCGCAATTCTTTTAGGGATATATCTTTAATTTATATATTTTTTTTTTGGTGGCTAATATATCATATTTTATCACTTTAAAAAAAATTATCAGACAAAAAAAAAAAATGTCAAATATGAGTTTATTAAAAGAAAAAAAAAAGTGATACAAATATGTCTGTAGTATGTATTTCGAATGAATAGGCATTTTCCTCGCCTTGTTCACCCGTCTTCTTAAAGAGATACAACACCTCATTTTGCTCAAACATCGTAAAATGACAATTTTCCCAGAGCTTTCTCTAATTTTGTTGCGTAGTTGAATGTATAAACTTTGCAAAAATAACACATTTCTAAAGTTGAAAATTCTCGTTTAAATGCAAAAATTAATAGTTTTTGATGGCCCTTTTTTAACAACATCGAAACGTCTCTTTCGGTCTTCGGACGCATGCGCACGTCCGGTAAACAATTCAGTGAGAGGAATCGTATAATGACCAAACCCAAAATTTTGACAGATTATGCAAGAAAAGGGTTAAAATAGAACGATATATAACTAATACACAAATTACAATTCACGTGGGGATATTACTATGACCCTCTAGCTACGAGACACACAAGCAGGGCTTTCAAAGTAAGTGCTATTTTTATCAAATCACGTGGCGTGCTTAAAAAAAAATTATTTGGTTGATAGGAACATGAAAGGTTTTCTGTTATAATAATGAGTTATAATTACTTGATTATAAGAAGCTGGAAATAATCTCATACTCGAGAAGCGAGTGTGGGCCCCTTTAAGGGGTATTTAATTAAGTTTTTACACAACTCGTGTGTTGTCATTCTGAATCACGTGATGTAAAATGTTCGAGTCCGAATGAGGAAACCAGTGAATTCTGGATGATATTTAAAGCGCAGTTGAGAGCAAATTGATGCATTCCTAGTGTTCATATTTGTCAGTATTGTTATGATTTTTATTATTTTATCGATACGTGTTAAAAAAAAAACCCCACTCTATTAAAACGTGCAAAATGAGCTGTAGTGCCTCTTTAACGATTCCTTCTGGCTTGTCATAGTTATTTGTTTGTTTGTTTGGTTTTTTTTTTACACTACACCTAAGGATAATTTCCGACCTTTAGTGTATATATACATCCATATACTAGGTATATGACATTAACAAAGTATTACCATTCGAACATGCAAATACCGGGATTTCCAAGTCCGACCAAGGAGACTCTGAAAGTGGACTAGGTTTTATACCATTCATTTCCGGTTTGCGGCTTCAGAGGGAGGGAGAAAATTACGAAGTCAAAAACAGCAACCGGTTTTGTAAGCCTTTTAAGGCAGCATCACTATGCAGTGGAATGGCGAGAGAGAAAGCAGGCGGGACAGATATAGGCGTATAAGATCCCGAGCAGTGCAGCAAATTAACACCGATTATATTAGAGGCTTTGTACCCCCAGAAGGTTCCAATCAGCAGCCACATAGAGGTATCAAATTATACGTCTCTGCTCAAAATCATATTCTTCTATCAAAGTACAATTTACACAATAATCACCTTACATAGCAGAAATTAATTTAATGAATGATTCTGAAGAATCCGAAAAAGGGAGAAAAGTTTCATAAATGTTCTAGTGATCTATTGCTTCCATGAAAGGAGATATTTTGGTAAGAAATGCGCGTGATGTTCATTAGAATGACGAACAATGCAATTCAAAATCATTATCAGCTTTTTTGAACTTCTTGAGTCAAGGGTCATGAGATTCTCTGTGGCAGACCTATCCAGTATTATCTTGACGGGTTACCTCTTGTGCTTTACGATTGCTGCACAACAGTTAAATGTACCTGGATCTTCCAGTCGTTGGAAACATACTGAAAGATCCACTCCAGATCTTCAGAATTATGTACTTTTCTTTTTGGTCACTTTTTGTGTGATATTCTTTTTTTTTGACAAACACAAATTGAAAAAAAAAACCAAACAACAAAACGTAATTCATGTGTTGTCACAGTGCAATGTTTGGGGGGGGATACCGGGGGTTGGTGGTACAAATTCTTATCTCCCACCAAAAAATAAATAAATAGATAAAAAAAAAAAGACCAACCTTAAATTTCGTAATTCTCTTCCCTCCCTTTAGACACAAAATTTATTATTCCTGAGGGCGTGATTCTAATGAGCTACTATGCAGCCTTGAGGGTCTTCTGTTTTATTTTTGTTTTATTTTTCTTTCTTTATTTTTGTAATCACACTGTATAATTTACTTTCAAGAAAAATCTCAGTGCAATCTATAATATGTCTAACAGAACTATCAGGAAATTTCTTGATTGAGAAGGGGGGGGGGGGGGGGGGACAGGTTTTGTCTTATTATTTCTGATGGGGAATTGAGCACAAGGGATCATATCACAAGAGAGAATGTCAGAAACATCACGTATGACCTTAAGTCAAAGCCTGGCTTGAATTCAATTTATAATATCTTATTTAAATAATACTTTTATAATAAAGTTCATTAATCTCATTCAGTTGCTAAATATATCTGTATTTATTGAATGAGATATCTGCTATTAACGAATAAATGTGGAAGCAATTTCAGAGTTGTATAGTGATTACATAGATATCAGGTTTGAGGAGGGGGCAGGTCATGACTGTTTCACCAATTTTTATGTTACAAAATGCACAAAACCAACCCTGAAAATTAATTATTCAGCTATTAAATGGCATCCTATTAATGTCTTATAGGATTCTGTTACAAGACTTAACTTTTGGAATTTTTCAGATAAATTCTGAATTCTAAATAAAGTTTTGTCAGTAATGTTCAGAATTATATCTTATATTTTATTTATTGCAGCAATGATTTAATGATGTGCATATTATGCCTGTAAAATGAAAGATAGGAAAGATAACTCACAAATAAAATATGGTGGCCGTAATACTGGATAGTCTATTCTGGGAGTCGAAAGTTTATTTTATTTGAGGGTCACACACTTTTTTTGGAAATAATGATTTAAAGCATTTAATTTTGATCTACACTGTATATGTACAGTACAGTGTTTTGTTCATGAAATGAAAAAATATTGGTTCAATGCTTATGAAATGAATACGTTTATAATATACTGAATATTGTTTGTTATGTTGGCCTTTTCATCACATCGTATGTGTCTATGTCACACATCGTCAATGTTAAAAGGTAAAGTCATTGAATAGTAAGGACATTTTTGTACATTTCGTGCCACCGTTATGATTTATGTCCACTCACAGTAGTCAGTACAATGTCAACGACAACCACCAAGCCTCACTAGCACTCTTACATTGTAGACCTTTACAGATGAAACTGCTGACTCCAGTGGTTAACCCAGATCACTTTCTTGATTTAAATGTCATTTGACATTTTATTTGGTTCTCTAAAATTTAACAATGTCACCATGTTGAAACTTTATTCTTAAGAACGTTGAATCGTAAAATATGAACTCCGCATTTTATTTTTCTGTATCATGGTGACCCTTTGGGTGATGTTGGTTTTTTTTTTTGGGGGGGGGGGGGTATAAAGTATTTTTATGTGTAATTATGCAGAAACACTGACTATGACTTCTCTGTTTTGTTGTAGTGATGCAGTGGTCTATTTTTCAGTTACGTATTATGATATAACTACAAGTTATTGCCCTTTAATTAAAAAGGGACTGTGGTATGTGGACCATGTGTATTTCCAACTGAAACTTCATAATTTTGGGGTAAAATAAATATTTGCCTTAAAAAAGATGTGTTTTTTAAATCATGAAACATTTCATTATAAGTCATATTACTTGAGCTGTAAGGATGTATATAGACCTAATGCAAATGAAATATTTGTAGCTGTGACCTTTAACTTCAAAATTAAAAATGATCCTTGTATTTGATTTGAAACTAATTAAAAGTTTAAATTCCACACAATCCAGATAATGGGTTTCCCTTGTGTTTCATACTCTACATAATCCACTGATATAAATTTGGCATCAAAGTGTGGATACCTTAAACCAATGACAGTGGTGGATCTCAAGAGATGTTACCCCCCCCCCCCCCCCCCCCCCCCCTTTGGTTGAATTTTTTTTAACAGGTCATTTTGCCGTCTTTAACACCATCCCCTCCCCTGGGGGAGGTATTAATTTGTAGTTGCTTACTCCTTGAAAATTTTATGGATCTGCCACCGAATGATGTAAAATCTAACAACAAAATAGCTTGAATGTTGTTTTTTCATTTCAAGCTCATTGCAACTTCACAAATGATATTTATTTTAAGAGAAGAACAGCAGTTATCACTTCCTATGTGGAGTGTTGCTGAGGTGCTATCATGTAAAGTACTATGTACAAATATATAGACTCCATAACATTAATAATTTTTTATTAACTGTTATTCACAAACCACACAGAACATTTTTAAAAAATTATTCTCATTTATGAAACGTTGCCAATTCTGATTAAATGTTTCTCCTTGTGCACAGCCACATGCCACCATGTTAGGATAAAGCTCTGGTGCAGGCTGCGCCATCAAGGCTTCGTTGTGTGCAAACGAACTATGGTGGAAGTGTGGTGCTTTTCTGTCAAGTCAGGAAAAAGTTTTTCTCTCCTTGATGGAAAAGGCCAAGAGATGTTCCAATTGCCTCTGGTGAAAATGTTAGGCATGGGATGATACAGCAGAAATCCGATACTTTAGACACCATATGATATATATCGTGATACTTTCATTTAAGTAAAAGACTATAAAAAAAGTTTCAAACTTTCAAATTTACTCAAAAATAAACATATTCACTAGATTTGTCTATACTTCAATCTCCATTGTTTTCACACACAGGCAATGTGTCCCAAACAGCAGATTTACTGCCAGATGGCGCTACTAATTTTACAACGTCATGCTTGTCCACCATTTTCAATAATCTTACCATACTTTTACCTTTGAGTGTAAAAATGGCAGAATTCTTCTGTTCAGATTTGTTTTTGAAAAAAATTGAAGTATCATTACTTAAGTGGGTGTATCAGTCCGTAGATTGTTGTACACTGAAAGGTATCATGATGCATCAATACACCGATGTATCGTCCCATCCCAAGAAAATGTATACCTGTGTCTTTGCAAACTGACTTTTCCCCACAACATCCAGTATATCCTCGTTTCTTTATTTTCTGCATGGACCCTGAGGTCCACACGATAATTTGATCAATCAGCTATAGATATAATGGTCAGTATTTTCTTTAAATGTTCAAAATGTTTTTCTTTAGTTTTAGTTACATGTATATTATACTTAATAGCAAGGGAAATGCCTGAAGTTGTATTGCAAGACGTTAAGTGTCTTCTTTCATCTCAGTAGTCACACCGTAAAACACATCACTGATGTGATCAAGGATTTTTTTTTTCATTTCAATTTTACATTTTATTGAAATACTGTGCAAAAATTATTTTAACACATTTATTTTAAAAATTACATATTATTTAGTGGCATATCATGTGAAGAAGGCAGGAATATATTCAGAGACAAATTAGCAGCATTTAATCCTTTCTGTGTAGACTAATCCCCCAAGAAAATTTGGTGCTTTCTATTCAATAACTTAACAAATCAGTTCTATTTAATAACAAATCAGTTCTATTTAATAACCCCTGTGGGGACCCGGCTTAAAATAGATCCTTAGTACTCTTTGGTTTTCATGAGAGGCAATAAATGGGACGGTCCTTCGGATGAGACCGCAAAAACTGAGATCCCATGTCACAGCAGGTATGGCATGATAAAGATCCCTTCCTGCTCAAAGGCCATAAGTGACTAGCATAGGCCTAAATTTAGCAGCCCTTCACTGGCAATGGTGATGTCTCCATATGAGTGAAAAATTCTTGAGTGAGATGATAAAGAATCTATAATCAATCAATCTATTTAATAACAAATCAGTTCTATTCAATAACATAACAAATCAGTTCTATTCAATAACTTAGCAAAATGTGTACAGATGCTATCAATTCAGATGCTATCAATTTGGTAAAAATTGTATGACTGGTAGGAAAAGATAAAGTGTCAGGGATAGCGTTGAATTTCTGACTCAAAGTACAGACCATAACATCGTTAGTGTCACTGAAACCCATAAAATCACATTGTCACACCACCTGAAACTCGTGTTTTATTTTTAATAGAGATTTCATTTCATTCTCAACATTGTGTTTTCTTTTATTGTCATCTAAGTGGTTTCCTCACTAAATACTTAAAGGTTGTGAAGCTGCCATTATGTCACAAAATATGAATGGTATGTTAGTTTATTTTATTTGAAATGATTTATTGGTAGAATAAAATGCAGTATGACTGCAGTATGACATACTGGTAGAATATGATGCAGTATGACTTATTGGTAGAATAAGACGTAGTATGACTTATTGGTAGAATAAGATGCAGTATGACTTACTGGTAGAATAAGACGCAGTATGACTTACTGGTAGAATAAGATGCAGTATGACTTATTGGTAGAATAAGACGCAGTATGACTTACTGGTAGAATAAGATGCAGTATGACTTACTGGTAGAATAAGACGCAGTATGACTTACTGGTAGAATAAGATGCAGTATGACTTATTGGTAGAATAAGATGCTGTATGACTTACTGGTAGAATAAGATGCAGTATGACTTATTGGTAGAATAAGATGCAGAAGGACTTATCAGAAAGGGACTTTTGCTATAGTGAAATATTTCAACGATTTTGTAAAGAAAACAAAAAATGTGGAGTCAGACTTCATTTTCTTATATTTAATATTTATCAAGCTCAACACAAGTACATAAGTGTTTCCTACTGAGCACTTCCCTGATCAGATGTATTGAGTTTTCACTTGACCTGGGCATTGGACAACCTCTATGTTGATTCCTGCTTTAACCTTACTCAGAACTTTTGAATAGTGAGTGGTAGGGCATATGTCATCTATACATTCCTTGTGATGATTGGCTCAATTTTCAAGAAAGTGAAACACTCTGGATTTGGTCTAAAGTGGCAACCTACTGATGTATTTTCCTCTGATTTCTGAGGAATTCAGTCAGATCCTTGGAAAACCTTTTTTGTCATATCAAAGTTTCTTACCTTGTGACCTTGGAGTTGGGCATACTGTTAAGAAAATGTACCCTAGATTAAATATCTCCTGGAACTATTTAAGATATAGCTTTGATATTTTGTATATAGATTTCTTACTGCAAATCCTTTCATTTCATACCATGATCTTTGACCTCTGACCTACTTTTAAAGAAGCATAACCTATTAATTATCTCCTGAACTGTTAAAGGAAGGATTTCATAATTTGTATATAGATTCTTTATTGCAAGACCAGGTGATACCATGGGGTTTGACTTTGTGACCTTAACCTTAGCATATGACCTACTTTAAAAAATCTTTCTTATTCAATATCATGAACTATTTTAGGTAGAAATTTCATAGTTTGTATATAGCTTTCTTATGACAAGACCTTGTATTTCATACCATGACCATGATTTATGACCTTGTGATCTTGTGACCTTCAGAACAGCAAGGTCATGTTAAAATTTTGGTGTTGAGGTTTCCCCATATTGTGTGAATTCATGTTCGTTTATGTTGTGACCCTTTGGGTCTAGGTTGGGGCTACAATATGGGGTAAATTTTTCATGAAATTAAAGATTGAAATTTTAAAAAAAAATCACAACAGCTGAACAACAGCAGGGCCAAAGTGACTGGGGTGAGTGATGTGGCCCATGGGCCTCTTGTTTATGACGGACATTAACTTACAACATTTGAAGTAGTTCCAAGTCTCTACTACTCGTATCATAATCTTGAAATACACATTCAGGAATATTGATGATAAATATTGGATAAAATCGTGCAGATTTTCAATCAGACTTTTTATTGAATAAAATAGTGCAGAATTTCAATCAGACTTTTTATTGGATAAAATAGTGCAGATTTTCAATCAAACTTTATATTGGATAAAATAGTGCAGAATTTCAATCAGACTTTTTATTTAAACAATCCTTCTGCCACAAAATATAGTCCTTTCCAAACTCTTAAAATTTGAATCAACATGAAACTTCTGGTGGTAGTAATAAAAGTATGATATGGACTGGTGAAATATCTGTTGAACCATTACCTACACAGTTATAACACCCTGCTAAAAAGTTGTGGAGTTAACTTTCTTAATTAGTAAAATCTTCATGAAGGAAAAAATGTTTTCATTCATGAGAGAGAGAGAGAGAGAGAAAGAGAATAAATATTGATATTATAATTTACTTTTTACCACATTATCATACTCCAGATTAATTTAATTCTTTCAGATATTTTCAAACTATTTTAACAGAAAAGAATATTAACTGATTAACTGTTTTCCACAAAAAAATGAGAACAACATGCATGATAAATAGTTTATTGCATCATCAGAATTTCACCTCATTTAAAACACACTACCTGTGTTTAATCATACCATAGGTCACCTGTAATTAATTTCTTTTGTTCTTTGCCATTTTACCTGTATATTGTTTCCACTTACAACCAGTCGCCTGCAGAAATGTCAGAAGACTCCAGTGAGATTTGTGCTACAAGGGAGATAAATCTGTCAGAATTTCTAACCTCATATTTATGTAGTTTAGCCTGAGTTGCTTTCTAGGACAATGCCACAAATCTCCTCTCTCCTCTTGCAGTCCAAATTTTTCATAGCTTCAACAAAATTCTTATATACTGGGATTTTCTTATCATGTTATTTCAATAATCCAAAATGTATTAGGACTCTTCAACTTCATAAATCAATTACGGTGTTTAATTAAAGATTTAGTTTGTGTCTGAGTAAATTCTGATTTCCGGTATATATAACAATAATTTCACGTGAGGCACATTTGGTTGTGTAGGACAAATCTTAATGAAGCTCTTAATTACAGTTTTTATTTTTCTCTCAATATCATTTTAGATAAACAACTGTAAAATTTTAACTTAAAATTAATGATTTTTTCCTAAGAATCTGCTAATGCCAGTATGAACAAAACAAAATATGAAACCCCTAAACCTATGGATCACCTACTGCAAATAAAAAATCTTACTTTATGCCAGGTTAACTGACCAGTCTGTAAGAAATCTGAATTTTACCTTGATGTTTTCGAAAATGGTATCTTTGTTTTTATTTGCTCATTTAAGATGGGACATACTGTATTATGGTATGGGGATCATTCATGTCTGTTGGTCTGCCTGTTATCTTTTTCATGTTTGACTCATAACTTAATACTATGAGACCTTGAATCATCAAACTTTGTCAGCTGATACAGCTTGGGTAGAGGGTGGGTCACACTTTCAAGTTAGGTCACTGTGACTTTTGATTAAGATGATATGGCCAACTATGGCAAAATCCTGTCTGACTCGTAACTGGACAATTATTTTCTGAGAATCATTAAACTTGGTCAGTTAATGCATCTCACATTGAAAAGTGTCACACCCTACTCAAGGTCACTGTGACCTATAATTAGGATGAAATGGCCATATATGTCACAATCTTTTGGGGCTCCTGTAGATTTCAATTTCTAGAATCATCAAACTTTAACTAAGTTGTGGTGTAATGATCTAAGTCTTGGTGTAATGATCTAAGTCATGGTGTAATGATCTAAGTCATGGTGTAATGATCTATGTCATGATGTAATGATCTAAGTCGTGGTGTAATGATCTAAGTCTTGGTGTAATGATCTAAGTCATGGTGTAATGATGTAAGTCATGGTGTAATGATCTAAGTCTTAGTGTAATGATCTAAGTCTTGGTGTAATGATCTAAGTCGTGGTGTAATGATCTAAGTCTTGGTGTAATGATCTAAGTCTTGGTGTAATGATCTAAGTCTTAGTGTAATGATCTAAGTCTTGGTGTAATGATCTAAGTCATGGTGTAATGATCTAAGTCATGGTGTAATGATCTAAGTCATGGTGTAATGATGTAAGTCATGGTGTAGTGATCTAAGTCATGGTGTAGTGATCTAAGTCATGGTGTAATGATCTAAGTCATGGTGTAATGATCTAAGTCATGGTGTAATGATCTAAGTCATGGTGTAGTGATCTAAGTCATGGTGTAATGATCTAAGTCATGGTGTAATGATCTAAGTCGTGGTGTAATGATCTACGTCATGGTGTAATGATCTACGTCATGGTGTAATGATCTAAGTCGTGGTGTAATGATCTAAGTCGTGGTGTAATGATCTAAGTCGTGGTGTAATGATCTAAGTCGTGGTGTAATGATCTAAGTCGTGGTGTAATGATCTACGTCATGGTGTAATGATCTAAGTCATGGTGTAATGATCTAAGTCGTGGTGTAATGATCTACGTCATGGTGTAATGATCTAAGTCATGGTGTAATGATCTAAGTCGTGGTGTAATGATCTAAGTCATGGTGTAATGATCTACGTCATGGTGTAATGATCTAAGTCGTGGTGTAATGATCTAAGCCGTGGTGTAATGATCTACGTCATGGTGTAATGATCTAAGTCGTGGTGTAATGATCTAAGTCGTGGTGTAATGATCTAAGTCATGGTGTAATGATCTAAGTCATGGTGTAATGATCTAAGTCATGGTGTAATGATCTAAGTCATGGTGTAATGATCTAAGTCATGGTGTAATGATCTAAGTCGTGGTGTAATGATCTAAGTCGTGGTGTAATGATCTAAGTCGTGGTGTAATGATCTAAGTCATGGTGTAATGATCTAAGTCATGGTGTAATGATCTAAGTCATGGTGTAATGATCTAAGTCATGGTGTAATGATCTACGTCATGGTGTAATGATCTAAGTCATGGTGTAATGATCTACGTCATGGTGTAATGATCTACGTCATGGTGTAATGATCTAAGTCGTGGTGTAATGATGTAAGTCGTGGTGTAATGATGTAAGTCATGGTGTAATGATCTAAGTCATGGTGTAATGATCTAAGTCATGGTGTAATGATCTAAGTCGTGGTGTAATGATCTAAGTCATGGTGTAATGATCTAAGTCATGGTGTAATGATCTAAGTCATGGTGTAATGATCTACGTCATGGTGTAATGATCTAAGTCGTGGTGTAATGATG
Source organism: Ostrea denselamellosa (assembly GCA_024699665.1). Classification (NCBI taxonomy): domain Eukaryota; kingdom Metazoa; phylum Mollusca; class Bivalvia; order Ostreida; family Ostreidae; genus Ostrea; species Ostrea denselamellosa. The sequence goes on from JAMZEH010000094.1 coordinate 78,130, forward strand.
TAAGTCGTGGTGTAATGATCTAAGTCATGGTGTACTGATCTACGTCATGGTGTAATGATCTAAGTCTTGGTGTATTGATCTAAGTCGTGGTGTTTCAAGGAGTTCAATTGGACACGCAAAGATTGTTTTTTTAAGGGCCAAATTGCATTATTGATGAATTAATGAGTATGATGTGATGAATTAATGAGTATGATGTGATGAATTAATGAGTATGATGTGATGAATTAATGAGTATGGTGTGATGAATTAATGAGTATGATGTGATGAATTAATGAGTATGATGTAAGAAGGCTGTGGATTTGATTATCACTCCTTCTGTTAAAGGGCAGTTTGTGTGACCTAAATTTGTTAATAAATTCATACCATATGAAAGAAATGATGTAAATACATGTAATAGATTACCATTTCTGTAGTTATTTGAACAATTCAAGAGATATCTTGACAAGGTTAACATGATGCACACTCATCTGTTTATGATTATGATTAATAAACATATGACAGGCACATCATGCACCATGATCATATTAGAAATGTACATACTGAAATCGGCATGTCTCTTTGACTTTTCTCACTGTATGTCTGCAGACTCAAGGTCATTGTTTAGGTGCAAGATTAACGTTAAGGGTGTCTTCTGATTATAAATAAATAAGTACTTCAAGAATTGGGATCATAAATAGTTTGATATGAGCAATATAATCATCAAGGTATGGAGATGTGTATGTAACTGGAAGGAAGAAAATGCAACAAACCAGAATTGGATTCAAACCCAGACCCCCTGAATCGAGCTAGTCAAGTGGTGCTCTACCAACTGAGCTATCTGGCCACCAGTGACGGAAACAGTCTGACTGCTACATACAAATACACGTGTATGTGCTTTTTCAAATATGACCAGTTTTAAATGTGCCCTACAGATGGCATTAGTTTGGTATGGACATCTGTTGTTTTAAAATGAACCTTGACTAAATTAAACATGGACTCCCTCAATAGAATTAGCTAAAGGCATTAACCTATGTGAACTCAAGAAAGCTGTTATTTCAGAAATTTCAAGCCTGAGCAAATTTAAAATATGAGCTAATTGTATCTAGGAAATATTGATTTCTTCAGAACTGCTTTTAAAGTTGATGATCAGCCAATATAGAAAATATTGATGTTTCAGAAGCCACGCTACATTAAGTGTAAACTTGATTTAGACTGAAGGTCTGCAGAGGATTCTTTATTGATCAGGGATGAGTCTGCTTTTGTTACAGACACCCAAGAATTTTAACAGAGTGCAGAAACTGGCATTGATTTGCATCTGTATGTTATATATTTATTTAATAAATCATATTCTCTGGTATATAATGCTAACACACCTTTGATCAGAATTTCAGGTATAATTTCTGTTGGATTCCAAGGGTTGATGAATCCATTTGTTTGGGTTTTGTGAGAGGGGTGTCTTTCGGTCTGTTATTGTTATAGAGACATGTGCTTTTTCACTGTTTGCCCGACCTACTCACCAAACAATTTCAAACTTGCATGGATTGAGAATTCCCCAATGCAATAATGGGACTGCTCCACATACACAGTAATGGTATTGGAAGAAATTGATCTATATTAACATGACCTGATGATAGTGCAAATGTTTTCTCAGTGAAATTGAATCTCCAGGACTGTAGCAGAAGCTCCCTCTATTGATTGCACTTCTTTTTCTCGGTCATTCCTGGGTCAGTCTTATTGCTTGTTGCTGTGTCACTGAAAAAAGTCACAAGGTGACCATGAAATGAATTCAGGAGGTGTGAAGTCTGGAGAGGATGCCCTCAGTGACTTGGATTTCTTGAATACCTTTGACTTCACTGATGTCCAATATTCAATATTCCTAATCAAATGTGTCTGGAGTTGTACTGTGCAGATGATCTTTTCATCGGGACATAATTATATATATGCTATGTGAGAAAAAAATATCAAGTGGACAAAGAAAAGTGCAGGTGCATGAGGTAAAGTGGTTTCACTGGATTTGAGGTGGATTCAATTATTGACTGATTGAGAGGTGGATCCAATTATTGACTGATTGAGAGGTGGATCCAATTATTGACTGATTGAGAGCTGGATCCAATTATTGACTGATTGAGAGGTGGATTCAATTATTGACTGATTGAGAGGTGGATCCAATTATTGACTGATTGAGAGGTGGATCCAATTATTGACTGATTGAGAGGTGGATCCAATTATTGACTGATTGAGAGTTGGTCATGCTTGACATATTTTGATTTGGATGTCAAACAAGTGGATGCTTATATTGTCATGGTGATGTAAGGCAGGATTTGAAGGAAGTCATTCCATCTACACACAATCCCAAGGAAATGGCAGTTAATGTTTTGGTTTTTTTCCTTCTGAATATTAGTTTATGACAATCTGCCAACGAAACCTTGATCATTTGTTCTGTGTAACAAAACAGCATCATTTGATACCTATGAAGTTCTGAATGAAATCAGTTCAATTTACTTTTGGATTTGGGGTTTGATAAGACCATGGATTTTGATACATAATATGCTGGTAACCAAATAAGCAGAAAATGAGTGATTAACACATGGAGAATTTTGTTGATAAAATGGGTACAGCATGTGTGAGAGTGGAAGGTGGATTTTTAATGAGAGTGAACAGGATGTGACAGTCTGATTTTACAGGGAGATGATAGTATTGCCTGAAATAAGAGGGCTAAGGAGAAATGTTTGAGTTTAAAAGAATGAATCATGTGTAAATGATATCTCCTGGTATTCGTCCATCATTGCCTGAGGTTTACGTGATATTACAGTTGTTAAAGAGATCAGACAAGACTAAGGAAGTGAAAGGGTGATAATTAGACAAGTTGTTTACACCTAAAGGAAACAATGTGTTGGAATACTCTGATTCTTGTGCGTTGCTGAGCATGGATTGTGCTCACTCGCCCGAGTCCTTTGGAGAACCACAGGGGGTGTATGGGGGATCTCGCTCATCTCCAAGCAGTGGTAAACTTGGGGAGATGTTCAATGCCAAAAAGCCACCAAGGAAGAAAGGTCTAAATTTCAGTGCCAGACAGTGCCACAATGGTATCTATGGACTATTGGATGACTGTGTGATTAGGGGCTCTGTTGGAGTACCTAAGGAATGGACCCAGAAGGTCCGAGGAGAATGGGGTCAGAGAAGTGCTAGCTTGTCCCCAAACTTGGTGCGGCATCATCAGAAGGTGTCCTCAGCACCTACCTCCCCACTGGCCAGTAAGTGTTGTCGTGCATGCAGGCATTTCTATGGATTTTGTTTGATTTATTTGAGTGTGTTGGTAAAAATTGCAGGTAAATTCTTGATCAACTTTTGCAGTGTCCAGGCATCATGTTTGAAGTGGAACAATTAATTTCCCAACCTAATTAAAATCAGGTCTTTGATCCGTTACCTTATGTTACTACTCAAAGTGTGGCAATTTAATGAAATTCAGATCTTTGATCCACTCCAGTAATGTTATGTCACTACTCAAAGTGTAGTGCCATAACATTACAGGGGTGGATCAAAGATCTGATTGTCATCAAATGATAATGTCCTAGCTATCAAGTGATGGCTGAGCTATCAGCATCAATTTATGCATCTTCCATATGAAAGATATTCAGAGTTGTATACCACTCAACAGCACACATACAATTTATAAGCTGTGTGAGCTCAAGTAAATATGTCTATCTCATTCATGACTTTAGGATGAATGAATAATGCACAGATGTGATTCATTGGAAAGTTTTGCAGCTTTATAGTAACTGATATCATGAGCTGAGTGTTTCACATTTTTGCATCCACCCAAAATTCGAAAGGAAAACTTGGTTTTGAGATTATGTTTTGAAGTCGTAATGTGAAAGGTATGATCAATGTCTCGACTTCCTACAGAAATTTCTTGACTATCTATGGATGTGAAATGGAGAATTATGTAATTCAAAAACATGTAACAATTAAAGAACATTTTATTAACTTTGTCACATGCTCTCCCTTTCTTTTTCTCTCTCTGTCTCTTTTTCTCTCTCTGTCTCTTTCTCTCTCTCTGTCTCTTTCTCTCTGTATATCTGTCTGTCTATCTCTCTATGTCTCGCTCTCTTTGTATGCCTGTCTTTGTCTCTGTGTCTGTCTCACTCTCTTTCTATATCTGTCTGTCTGTCTCTCTGTATGTCTCACTCTCTTTGTCTGTCTGATTATCTCTGTCTATCTAACTCTCTCTGTATGTCTCTCTGTCTGTCTCTGTGTCTGTCTCACTCTCTTTCTATATCTGTCTGTATATCTCTCTATATGTCTCACTCTCTTTGTCTATCTATCTCTCTGTCTGTCTCTCTTTGTATATCTGTCTGTTTATCTCTATTTGTATGTCTGTCTCTGTCGTTCTCACTTTCTTTGTTTCTGTTTCTATGTCTCTTTGTCTATCTTTCTGTGCCTTTCTCTCTCTTACTGTCTGTCTCTCTTACTTTCTCTCTCTTGCTGACCAAACCTGTGAAGTGAGGACGTCCTCACAATTTTTAGAAGAGAATACACAAACATTATTTTAAAGGCAAAAAGTTCTACTGTAGATTCCTTATTTCATGCAAGTACTTAATATCGTGAAATGACTCGTGTGTCAAATTGCGAGAACATAAATTTGTGAGTGCTCTGTTAATCAAGACTTGTACATGCATTTTAGCAATATAAAGATAAAAGCGAGTAATTTTATTTTGTGAGTGATGCTTCTCGTGGAATTATGCGATAATGGATTCCTTGCATATAGTTAGGAATTTACAGTATTTTTATGTATAGCTATAGGACACTTATAAAAATTTATCTAATACTCTCTTTCGAATTATGAAAACAATGGTTTTGTGAGAGAACATTAGTAAGGACATGTCCCCACACCACTGGTCCTCACACCGCACGTCCTCACACCACTCGTCCTCACACCGCACGTCCTCACACCACTCGTCCTCACACCACTCGTCCTCACACCGCACGTCCTCACACCACTCGTCCTCACACTGCACGTCCTCACACCACTCGTCCTCACACCGCACGTCCTCACACCACTCGTCCTCACACCGCACGTCCTCACACCACTCGTCCTCTCTGATCTAATATTTTGTATCTACATCTTTCACATGCTGTAGGTCACTTTTATGAGGACATAATTGTAAGGACAGGATTTTTGTCCTCATTTTGCAGTTCTGTCCTCACAAATTCTGTCAAGTGTTAAATTTGACCTAACTTTACACTTTTACTGCCCCCCCCCCTCTCTCTCTCTCTCTCTCTCTCTCTCTCTCTCTCTCTCTCTCTCTCTCTCTCTCTCATGTAATTACAACTTTCTTCATCAATGTGCCAAGGGAAATAACTCTTGTAACACAGCATCCTAATTCATCAAACTATTTCAGGATCAAGGAGAAACATTTAATGCAATAAAAAAAAAAACCAAACAAACTTGGAGATGAATGAATGGATATAACACTGGCAAGCTGTGGATTCTGATAGACAATGCAGTGATGTAAATGATATGTTACAGGAGTAATCAATAAAACAACAGTGTCTGACATTTTAATGCATCTGCCTGGGGAATAACAAATTTATCCTTTGGAGAGAGAGAGAGAGAACAAGAGAGAGAGACAGAATGAGAGAAAGAGAGAGTGAGAATGAGAAAGAAGGAGATTGAGAACAGGAGACAGAGTGAGGTGTAGTTCATTTTTGGTATTTTATTTGAATTCTTTAGGTGATGTGAAGATGTTTCAAATGGTGTACAAACAGACAGGGGTTCAATATTTACCTGTACAAAACATGAAGTGAACATTGAAGGGTCTGTTAACATTATGGGGTGTTGGTGTGTAATGAAGAAACAAAATATTGACACCTTTCCTCACAAGCTTAGATTAATTGCCCCAGATAAAGCAGATGACCACTATTTATAGAGCAGGTGAAAATCCAGGTGATTGAAGTAAATGGTTGATTTTAGGCTGGAGGGGCTGTCACAACATACATTGATTTAGTGGTTCACTCTATTGATTTATCCCATCATAGTGAAGCGTGTGTAAACTTTAAGGTTGTTTTCTTGTACCTGTGCATTGTAACTGTGTAACAGCAAGGTATGTCATGTGTTTCTCAGTTTAAGTAAATATTTTTCTCATGCCCCCATAGATTTAGCAAGTATATATGCTTTTTCACATGTACATGTATTTACATTTTGATACTCTTAAATGTCTGTGTTGGTAGATAACAGTCCTCTGTGTGCAGTATCATTTGATACTGACTTTTCTTTTTGTTAACATGCATAAGAGGTGATTGATTGATGACAGGTATATAGGATTAGTAGTTAGTATGTACAATGATCAGATCCTTATGTACTTAGGAAATATCAGGACATTTTCAATATTGCTGTCAGTGACAGCTACATAAGATTTCTAATGAATGGTGGTAGATGTGTTTAAAAGGGAGAAAACTCCTACAGAGTTGGATCATTAGTATGGCAGGTTTGTATTACAAAGTACCTGAGTGTCAGGACAATTAACTTCTCAGAGGAAGACTACAGGGTTGAACCAACTCCATAAAGTATACACAGAAAACAGAATCATTTATTTATGCCTTGGACTCTTGGGATTTTTTTTTTTTTACCATGTTTGTATATTGCAGTGCACAAAAGACACGGCAGTGCCACAGATTTAGATGACCATCGCAGTGTCATCAGTGATACAGACAGCAATGACCCTTCAAATATGTCACGGCGACAAGCACCACGACGACACACTGTAGGGGGAGATAACCTTGTAAATGGAGAAAGGGGAGATAAAAATGGAGATGTAAGTATCGATTTTTAATGTCAAGAGGGTAAAGGGGTGGGGGAGGTGGTGGTGTGCTCAGACAATTTAGTCATTAGGTTTAGAGGGTGAGAAGGGCTAGGTAATTTTGTTCCTGAGGGATTTAGAAATATGTGTATGTATGGTGTAGGTGGCATTTAGTATACCCCTAGGTTGTACGAATTTCGACAATATTTGTTGGTTTGTGCAATTTTTAATTTTTGTCATATTCTGAATGTGTAAAACAAGTTATTGGTTTAGAAACAATTTAAATAAAAAAAAAAAAATGAAGCAAACCCAGTAGGAATTGGAAATTTGCCAATAAAGTAGAGTTTTTAAAACATAGGTAGTTATAATTCATATTAACACTTACAGTTATTATTGCAGAGGTCAGTCCTTAGAAGTCCCGATATTCACTGCTCTGTAGTGCTTTGCTTCGCACTCATGAAAATATATAAAAAAGAAAATCCTCTCTTTTGAGTGAAATAAATTCCATATTCAACTGCAAAGTATTGAATTTTCTGTTTATTACATTTTCTTTGGTTTTTTAACATATTTATTTCAGATCTTTTTTTTTTTTTTTAATAAAGGATGTATAGTAATACGCATACATGTTTTTATTCCTCCTGTGAGGATCCGGGCTATTAGAATAGATCCTCAGTACCCCTTGCTTGTCATTAGAGGCAACTAAATGGGGCAGTCTTTCGGATAAGACCGGAAAAACTGAGGCCCCCTGTCACAGCAGGTGTGGCATGATAAAGTTCCCTCACTGCACAAAGGCCATAACTGTCGAGCATCTGCCAAAATTTTGCAGCCCTTCATTGCAATGGTGACATCTCCATATGAGTGAAAAATTCTCAAGCGGGACGTAAAACAATATACAATCAATCAGTACAATATGAAATTTATTTCATAAGTAAGACAGGATTTTAAAAATATTTTCACAAGTGCAAAGCATAAGTGAAAATATTGAAAAAAATCCTGTTTTATGAGTGAAACAAATTCCATATTCAACTACAAAGTATCAAATTTTCTGTTTATTACATTTTTTTGGAGTTTAGAACATATTTATTTCAAATCTTCAAGGATGTTTAGCAATATGCAACATGACACATGTCTCAATCAGTTTTCACTGATGATAATATAAATTTTTATTCAATGGATAGATCATAGTACGGTTGAAAATGTAATAAGTGTGTATATTTAATGAGTGTATATATTAGATAGATTTTAATTGTAAGTATATATTAGATTCAAATGCGGATTCTTAAAAATTCTAAAGAACTTTTAATGAATTTGAAATCACAGAATTTTTCTCAAATAAACAACATTAAAATGTATGATTTTACAAAACTTTACATGACCATACCTCACAATAAATTAAAGACTAGACTTTTATCATCATAGACAGTTGCTTTGTCAACAAAAAACGGTAAAGGGAAATATTCGTATCTAGTAATCAGTCATCCCAAAACTTCTTTTGTTAAACACCACTCTGACTCCACGCTCAAATACTTTGATGTTGATATTAAAAAGATGCTAAAGTTCCTCATTGACAATGTCTTTGTAGTCTTTGATGATTGGGTCTTCCAACAGTCTGTTGGAATTCCCATGGGCATAAATTGTGCTCCTTTGTTAGCTGACCTGTGTTTATATTCTTATGAAGCAGAATTCATTCAAAAGCTTCTACATGAGAAGAAAAAATCTCTTGCTGTTGCCTTCAGTTCGACATTTAGATATATCGACGACGTTTTATCTATTAACAATGATAATTTTCATTCATATGTCGATTCGATTTATCCCAGTGAACCTGAAATAAAAGACACCACAGAGTCTTCCACATCTGTTTCGTACTTAGATATTTTACTGAAAATAGATGCTGGCGACACACTAACAACTCAACTTTATGACAAACGGGATAATTTCAATTTCTTCATTGTCAACTTCCCTTATCTAAGTATCTAAGTGGCAATATTCCATCATCACGTGCATATGGTGTTTATATCTCCCAATCAATTTGATACGCAAGAGCTTGTTCTGCATATAATCAGTTTTTAAATTGAGGCAGGCTACTGACAAACAAGTTGATGTTACAAGGGTTTGTACATTCTCATCTAAAGTCAGCATTTCATAAATTTTATGGTCATTATAATGATCTAGTTTGCCAGTACAACTTTCCATTAGGTCAAATGTTGTCTAACATGTTTCATACAAATTGTTAGGCCATTCTTGGCACACCGATTCTGACTATGGATTACTCCATTTACTTGATTGGGATGTAGGGCTCACGGTGGGTGTGACTGGTCAACAGGGGATGCTTACTCCTCCTAGACACCTGATCCCACCTCTGGTATGTCCAGGGCTCCATGTTTGCCCATCTCTCTGTTTTGTGTTTGTTATAGGAATTACAAGACTGAATACTGTTAGTTATCTTCACCTTTACATAATATGAACATTGTGACAACAAATAATCTATATGTGATGATCATAGTATTTGAATAGATATATATTTATTTATAAATGCAATTCTGGGCCTTTTCAGGCATACAAAGCTTGAATAAGGAGGGTGGAAACCCCAGTCAAAAAGCCAAAAACAAAAACACAGAGTGTGTACTGCAAAGTTATCTAATATGTTATCCACCCAGTAGTATGATAATATGGTATAGACTTGTAGTATTTGTGATCTACATTTGTAGAATCTAAATCAGAGTTACACATTTTATCTCTATATATGTAGATAGATATATAAATATATATAGATATATCTTCAGTTTTAAAACAGTCGATTTTCCTTAGAATGGAGTGGATTAGCATTGTTTTATTTCCAGGCAATTAGAATCAGTAATTAGTGTTTGAGCCAATACACAGAGGCTCTCTTCTCAGCATGCTTTGTCTGCCTGTGTCAGTGCTCTCTTGTACTGCATGACTAATGAGTTCCCGAAACTAGGAGGAGGTACCACTGTTTGATGAGAGAATTAATAGAGGTTATTGATTTTACATAGAACAGTGCAGATACTGCCCACCTAAGAAAGCTGACAGAGGGAAGAAGACTGGAACTTCTGATGGGTCATAATTAACCTCCAAGTTCAAGATGTAATGAAGTTCTTTACACAGTTGTATTCAATTTCTTTGTATTTTCTTGTCAATTTCTTTCTACTTTCATTTGGAAATTGCTGTCGTTATTTTAACCACTGATGTGAGGATGCTTTGTTTAGTAGCAGGTTTTTTATTGCAGTTGAGGTGGCTATTATTGACCTAAAAAAAATGTATTAATCTGCAGAAAAGGGAAGGAAGCCCCAGATGCTATGTTGCGTCCTGGTTTGTTTGTTTGTACGTGTCAACAGAAGTCAATATAGACGATGTAACACCAGAGAATGTCTGCCAACTTGGTACATGCAGTAGTACTGGGCTTGTAGGAGATGGGGAGGAGAAAGGCATTGTTTCTTTTTAATAATTCATGGCAGGTTTATGCTCTAATCTTGACATTTGTGATGAGGAATTTGTGTTTCAGACAATTGGCCAAGACTTGTATACAAAAGTTTCAGGAAGATAGTCTAAATGCTTGCAAATACCAAGAAAGATTGTGTAAATACATGCTTGCAATAAAACCAAACAAAGCACATTATAGTGCAGAAGTACAGGAATGCGAGATTTTGACGGTAAGCATCTTGGTGAGAAGAGCTAGGTCATCTTCATCATCTGAATGTTTATATTGATTACTCCAGGCCTTTAATTATGAGGTTTTGAACTGCTTGTTTAATTAGCAGAATAACTTTATTTCAACTAAACTGGCTGGCCAAGTATTGATCTAGATAGTCCGGAAATTCTCTCCAGTGTGGCAGAAAGAAAATTTTGTCCTTCATAAATTGCGTTGTCACACTGAGGCATGGATATTGGCCTGGAGAAATTGAAGATTATCTTATCCGGTGAAAAATTCAAAGTGTATTCTTCTTGGATAATTAATGTTTTTTTTGTGTGTGTGTATTTCTGGCTTTTTGTGTACTTTCAGCATTCATTGTATCTATTATTGTGTTCATTAAGTGTGTTTTAATTTCAACGTTTTGTAAGTATTGAACAGATTGGATGTTACATTCAGGCCAGAATTAGAATGCTGTTTCATTTATGAAGTCTATAGACTGACCTTTATGTGACTGAAAATTGTAAGTCTGTGTTTTGAAATATGGAAATAATGAGATGTTAATGTGTGGCTTTTATTCTTTTGGTGGTGATTTTTTATTCTGGTAGAATGTCTATAGGATTTTCACATGATGCCTTATGTGCCCCAAGGCAGGAAGCAGATAGGTAGCAGTTTTCGATGACATTATGCAGGTTTATTGTAATCATTTCCTTCGTTCCTGGGTTTCCATGGCAATAATGTTATGATGCCTGCAGTCCTCTATGTGAGAATTTGCTGAAGTCACAAGCTTCCATCTGTTGAGTTAGCTTCACCTTTAGTGAACAAAAAATTCACAGCTCTTATTAAGGAGGAATGCTACACCAGAGAAATTTGATGTGGATGAAAAGTGGAGGATGTGTACAACAATATTTTGAAATTGGAAATTAACTTCAAATGTTACTTTATTTAGTCAAAAAATACAATTTTAGAAGAAAGTAATCCAAAAAATATTTAAAACCCTGCTGGACTCGAACCCACAGATCAGCAGTCGACACATTAACTGACAGAGCTACCCAGCTAGGCAATCAAATTTAAAAGGAACAAAGACAAAATAGATACATACATGTATTGCTGATATTTGTATTTCCGTCTAAAAGGAAGTCAGCCATTACGATGCTGTATATTATGCACCACCTTAATGATGCATTTTTTTTTTATTTACCAGAATAAGAAATAAGGAACAGGCCTTAATGATTTACAAAATTTTGCTTTAATAGTTGAGGACTATCATTAAGCAAAATTTCAATGATTTATTAAATAGAAAGAAATATTTATTGCCTCAGATATTGCTAAGGGTAAATTGCCTTAACCACCAGAGGGAGCTGATTAGGGTAATTACAGGTGTGACAGGTGTAAAGGTGACACCTATCAATAGCTAGAAGACATGTTGGACATTTTTTGTGATTTTATTCCGTGTTTGATGATTTTATTCCATGTTTGATGATTTTATTCCGTGTTTGATGATTTTATTCCGTGTTTGATGATTTTATTTTCATCAATGGAGGCATCTGCATTGAAAGGCCCTGACAGTAGAGTTGTGTCTTTGCACAGGGAAGATTAATTTTGTTTCTTCCTATTCAGCATCAGACTGCCTATGCATGTGTTTGGTATGGATTACTTGAGTGAATTGTCTAATGTGTAGCAGTCCCACTGGAAAACTGGATCACATCCATTACTGGGATGAAGGGCCTGGTGTCTGGTATGTGTATGAAGTTCCTCCCTGCAGCCTCTGCAGAATGGATTTCTTATTTTATGGCAATGTTAGGCTGGTGAAATGTTGATTGGAATTTAGTTATGATACTGTACTCTTTTTGTGTGTCATTCATCAGCAGGGTTTTTGTTTGTTGTATTTTATTCTTGTCCATCTGACTACACAAGATAAACAGATCCATCAGATACTGTGTTGTTCTGGTAAAAGAAGTCATTTTTGTATGATCATCAGTTACCTAGCTATTGGTCAAGGCTCAGGGCACAATGACAGGGATGTCACATTTGCTGAAATTAAAATCATCGATGAAATGCTCTTCTTCAAAGATAGACTCTGAATCTGATAATAGGAGTGTGAATTAGCTGGTTAAATTGGAGAAATTTAGTGGGTCTTAAGTCATGTGTGTCATGGTTTATTGGAGAAATCTAGTGAGTTTTAAATTGTGTGTGTGTGTGAGGGTTATAAGAATGCTTGTAAATTATTCATCCTTTAATATAAGAATCTCTTTGTCATGTAATTAAATGTCTCCCACTGTCTTCTTCATGCAGGCAACAATTTACATCTGGGTAAATGACATCAGTTATTCCAGCCCTTTAAGCCACAGCAGGGAGGACATATGAAAGTGTTGACATTTGGGGGTGGGGGTGGGGTATAACCTTGTTGTGAGAGCATGATGGGTAATTTGGAGATTATTTATCTGTATGGGTATAACGATTTATTTGTATAGATATAAGGATTTAATTGAATGGATATAAGGATTTATTTGTGTGAATGTAAGGATTTATTTGGATATAAGGATATAAGGATTTATTTGTCAGGATATAAGGATTTAAAACAAATAAAAGACAGTTTGTGGAAAAAAATAAATGGGATGCTTTTATGAAAATATTTATTCACAGTAAGGTTAGTGCAAAGGATGAATGTACAAGCTTATTTAAAACCTGAAAATTGTTTCCGAGAAACATGGTGGACAGGAGGAAGAGGGCCACATCGTGAACTAATTTCCTACGTTCATCCCATGGCAATAATTTAATCAGAAATAGAAGTATAACACACAGGAAACATTTAATTAGAGGGGTCACTTTAGAAACTGTAGGGATTAGAGGGGTGTTGAAATGGACATTATCAGCCCAGACTTTGGTATTTACAGCCCACCAGAGTCTACAAAATCTCACCTGTGCATAAATGGCTGTATCAACACCATTAGACTCCCCACCAGCTGTAACCCAGGGCTGATTTACAAAAGGCTGGTCACAGTTTGAGTTTGGACATCTAGTAAAGTGGCGTTAATTTTCTGTGGTAATCAATTCACTCCGTGATTCCTGGACGCCTAAAATGCTGGTTTTTGTGGCGTGCTTTGGATTTTATTTTGGAATGGATCTATTATATATTTCTTCCATGTTTTTGGATCTGATGTATATGTAGATGTCAACTTTGGATGCTGAAATCACTCGATGTGTATATTTATAAATCTGCTGCAAATCATTCTGATGCGGAATGTTTATTGTGATGCGAAAGTTTATAAATGATTATGAATTTATCTAAAAATATTTTATTAAATATCATTTTCATTAAGTAGACAGGTGTTTAAGATTTATTTCTGGAGTTACTAATAATTGCTCTCGTCTTGAAGAATTTTGTGCTATTTTTACCCTTGAGAATTGTTGTTTATAGGGATTTACAAATGATCCTGTGGTGTTACACAGAATAAAGTTACCTATCTCTATATGAACAATTACCTTGGGATTCAATTGTTTACGTAACATAGGATGTTAATAGCTTGTGTTTCTCACAGTTAGACCACAGAGATTATATAGATGTGAGACTTGTGAAGAGGTTAAAAAAAAAAGAAAAAGTATTGGCCTACATTCCAGTCTCCGTGAGCGAAAATTCTGAAAGGACTTCTTCAATTATATATGTGACCTTGGCATCAGAAACTTGAGGAGGAAAATCAATTTTTCACAAACTGAGGGAAGGTATAGGGGAACTGCCGGTGGTCTTGACAAGTTTTATTAAGGAATAGTTCACATTTTCAAACACAGCTAGTTTCCATGACAATCTCATCCTCTCTCCTGATGAATTGATGAATGTCAGCAGTACAAAGCTATGTGACATTCGATTGAATTCCAATCTCAACAGAAAAGGGAGAGGAATACGTAGACAGGAGAGAGCTTCTGAAGTAGTCCACGGCTTAAAAATGTGTCAAGTTCTGAGAGGTTGCAGAATTGCCGAGATGGAATTAGATTTCTGTGGTTAGTCGATCTCTGTGACAGTGTATTGATGAATTCAAAATGAAGGAATGATCATGACGGAATGCAAAGAGTGTTTGAGGTCTGTGCAAATTATGATGCTGTGTATGTCAAGACTGCTTAATTTGCCATGTATAGATATGACATTGATGGAAGAAGGATTTCCATTTTGAGGAGGTAGTGATTGTCCTACATGGCTGATGTTTAAGGCTATGAAGGATTCTGTTCTGAGCTGTCTGTTTGGGGGATTTACAGCTCATTCCCAATGTGGACAGGAAGTCACTGTCACTCGGGATCGCAGCCCACATCAACGGCAACCCACAGCAGCCACAGATTGGAATGTAGGTCAGGAAAAAAGCAGAAGGGGGCCCACTAAAAAGAGCACCAGGGGGACAAGCCCGAGGCAGCAAGAAAATGTTTCACTGATAGTTTCAACCCACCAGCCCTCCAAAAGGAGACCGCAGTACTTGTTGGATCTTAAGAGTGACACACCATATTTAGAATCTGACCCTCTGGTTAATAAGTCAAGGACACCAGCATCAGATGTGAGCTATCAACAACAGCCACAGATGTTGAGAACGGAAGCGGACATCCACCAGAGTTACCATGACAACCAACACTACGATGACCTCCCTGTCAGGGGAATCTTGAAGAAGAAGCTGCATTCACAGATAATTTCACCGAGTTCTGTGTCACAGAGCATGGCCAGGTCCCCCGAGAGTCCCATTTATCTGTCCCTCCAGTCTAGGCAAATGGGCAACTCTCGGGTCCAGTCTATCGATCCCCAGGGACCAGACAAATCTGTGAGACTGAAGGAATTGTCGCAAGAGTCCATTGATTTCTTGAACTTCCTGCTCAGTGAATTTAGGAAGGAGGTAATTTATTTTCTTGATATTTTGTGATGCTACCATTTAATTGAATTTCAGCAGAACCTGGATCAGAATTGTGAAAGTCTCATTAATAATATAATTACCCAGATTTAGGGCAATGTTGGAAAAACCCACCAACTTTTTGACATAACTGATAATTAACTGAATATTAACAAGTGTTCATGTATCAAAAACCAGTGAACGAAAATGAGCATTTGTGCCAAAAAGATAAAAATTATGCAACAGGGAACATGGAATGCATCAATCTTTGACAAACGTATGGGCTACACCTGCAAATGGGTTTGTATGAATTATTATTTAGAAATCATGTTTCTAAACTGCAGTAGTACAATAGTTGAAATGTCTGTCCATCAGTTTGTCAAAATCATGAGTTTCTTTTGTCCATTCTGAGTTTCTTTTGTCCATCTATTATGAGTTTCTCTTGTCCATTTATTCTGAGTTTCTTTTGTTCATTTATTCTGAGTTTCTTTTGTCCATTTATTCTGAGTTTCTATATGTCCATTCTGAGTTTCTATTTGTCCATTTATTCTGAGTTTCTTTTGTCCATTTATTCTGAGTTTCTATATGTCCATTCTGAGTTTCTTTTGTCCATTTATTCTGAGTTTCTATATGTCCATTCTGAGTTTCTATTTGTCCATTTATTCTGAGTTTCTATTGATTTATTCTGAGTTTCTTTTGTCCATTTATTCTGAGTTTCTTTTGTCCATTCTGAGTTCCTTTTGTCCATTTCTTCTGAGTTTCTATTGTCCATTTATTCTGAGTTTCTTTTGTCCATTTATTCTGAGTTTCTATATGTCCATTCTGAGTTTCTTTTGTCCATTTCTTCTGAGTTTCTATTGTCCATTTATTCTGAGTTTCTTTTGTCCATTTCTTCTGAGTTTCTATTGTCCATTTATTCTGAGTTTCTTTTGTCCATTCTGAGTTTCTTTTGTCCATTCTGAGTTTCTTTTGTCCATTCTGAGTTTCTTTTGTCCATTTATTCTGAGTTTCTGTAAAGAATACCAGTTCAGATTTCCATCTCGGACATGCTAAAGAACTAGTGGGTTGATTGAGGAAGAAGCCTATTAATATTTGGGTCAAAAGGTTGTAGAGTATCCATTAGTAGTTCAGCAAAATTTTGTGAATTTATGGTAGATTATTTTAATAATTATTATAGTTACTGTTGGATGATATAATGAAAAGTTTCATGATGTTTATTGCAGGGTGAAATAATTATAGGTTTATTAGGTCACCTGAGTAAACTCAGGTGACCTATTGCAATTAGTCTGCATATATCGTCATGCGTCGTCCATTATGCATTAACAACTGAACATTTTTAACTTCTTGATAACTACTTTTCCAATTCTTTTCAAATTTGGTATGAAGCATCTTTGGGACATGGCTGAATTGTAAATTTCAGAACTCCTGCACCCTTGGAGCCTTAAGGACAGGGTAGAACCTGCCAAAAATTGATCAATTTTTAATAATTTCCTTCTGTAGAACTACACACATGTAAGAAAAACTGAATTCATAGTGGTGTAGAACAGGAAGGCTTCTACCAAAATTGTAAATTTCATGATCCCCAGAGTAGAAGTTCTGCCTCCAGGGTAGGGCCAAACTTGGTAGATGTAGTGTATATTTGTACAACATTTAAATGATATCTTTTCAATGCTAATGATACAAAATTGACACTAAAGAGATATTTAGAAGGAGTAAGTAGTCCTTTGCCAAAATTGTAAATTTCATGATCCTATGGAGTAAGGATTTAGTTTCAGTGTAGATCCAAAATTATTATAGCGATTACAGTCTTTATCATTTGAAAGACTTAAAGTTTGCTGATGTGGTATGAAAACTAAATGCATATTTAGGAAAAACAGAAAAGGATGTTTCAAAATTATAAATTTTCACAACCCCAGGGTTTTGATCCTAGGACAGAGCAAAATTAGTCATTTCACATTAATGTTACATATATTATGTAAAGCCTTTCATTAGGCACTTTTGAAGGCATTTTAAAATTTTAAGAACACATCTTGTTTTTTATGTGTACTTGTGTTGTACCGATAATCAGGAAACATCGATTGTTGATAAAAAAAAAAAAAAGCGACCCATTTCGATGATCTATTTTTTTTTTTTTTATATATATATACACTTCTTACAGAATTAGCCCACAAAGCACAATGACTGCAATATGAATTCCTAAACATACATAACTGCCCTAAGTGGAGAAAATTTCAATATAAAGCACGAAAACATACACTATATTTAGATACCCATTTCTGCCCCTGCCTGGGGTTGAACACAGAACCAAATCTCTTAGCAGCATACAAATGTGCACTATACCGCTTGACCATTGAGGCGAGTGATTAAAACATGCTTTTAATGATGATGAAAGTCTTGCCATGCCATCACTTGCTACATGGTTATTTGATGTAAAATTATTTATATGCTGCATTTGAAATATTTTATATAAAACACAGAGACTGCACTGAACTCTTGGACAAATGTAACTATATATATATATATATATATAATTATATTTATGTGTAAATATATAAATATACACATGTAAATGGAAAAAAAATATCAATAAATACTTAGTAAGATTATGTTTTTAAAGATTAAACCATGTCTTAACCATGTCTTGTGATTGTAATCTGTAAATTCGCATTGGAAGCCGCAACCGATTGCAGCTGATAATTGATTATGAAAATAAACCGATGTCCCATCACTGCTTGATATTCAGAACAAGTTTTTTTTTTTGAGATTTCATAGCCTTTAGGACTAGTGATACTTTTAGCTAATAGGCTTGTGGGCCTCTTGTTAATGTTATTCAATATTTCAGGCTGATATTGACCCATGAATGTTATTGTAGGATGGTATAATCCTGTGAAGGTTATTGTAGGATGGTATAATCCTGTGACTGTTATTTTAGGATGGTATAATCCTGTAAATGTTATTGTAGGATGGTATAATCCTGTAAATGTTATTGTAGGATGGTATAATCCTGTGAATGTTATTGTAGGATGGTATAATCCTGTAAATGTTATTGTAGGATGGTATAATCCTGTGACTGTTATTGTAGGATAGTATAATCCTGTAATTGTTATTTTAGGATGGTATAATCCTGTAAATGTTATTTTAGAATGGTATAATCCTGTGACTGTTATTGTAGGATGGTATAATCCTGTGAAGGTTATTGTAGGATGGTATAATCCTGTAATTGTTATTTTAGGATGGTATAATCCTGTAAATGTTATTTTAGGATGGTATAATCCTGTGACTGTTATTGTAGGATGGTATAATCCTGTGAAGGTTATTGTAGGATGGTATAATCCTGTAATTGTTATTTTAGGATGGTATAATCCTGTAAATGTTATTTTAGAATGGTATAATCCTGTGACTGTTATTGTAGGATGGTATAATCCTGTGAAGGTTATTGTAGATTATATTTATGGAGTGTTATATGTTATATCAGCCTGAAGGCCGAAGGCCAAAGAACTGATATAGGGCCCAAGGGCTAATATGACATATATATGGACTTTTATCATGTAATATTCTATTTATCATATACACATTCGGTGTAGTGTTTTTGAGGGAAATTTTTAAAATCAGATAGGGAGTCTTGGGGCTGATTTTACATAATAGTGTTCATTTTATGCAGGGTATTTTATTTATTTTTTATTATTTTTTTTGCATTTTAATCAAGAATGCTTAATATATTCCCTTACTATGGTAAATACCCTAATCAATACATTAATTTACCATGGTAATTAGAACAGTGATTTACTATATAGGCCTAATAGTAAACCTTAATAAAATTTGATACGTTGATTAACTATGACAGAAAGTTGATACACTGACTTACTATATAGTGAAAACCTTGATTTGCCATGGCAAAAAGGTGGCCTCTGTGGCCGAGTGGGTAGAGCCTTGCACTCAAAGTCCCAAGGCCTCTCACCTCTAGTCGGTGTGGGTTCGATTCTTGCTCACGCCTATATATGTGAGAAAGTTTGCTAGTTTACTTTTGGAAGGTCGGTGGTCTCTTCCCGGGTACATTGTATCTGGGTCCTCTCCTCCACCTACAAAAACTGGACGCCACCAGATAACTGAAAATTTGTTGAGTGTGGCGGAAAAAAAATCAATCAATCAATCAACCTCAACAAACAAACAAAACAATCCATGGCAAAAACTTTGATACGTAGTTTCTGAACTGATACAAATTTTTGGCATGCTGGTTGTTGATTCAGCTATTGTGATGTCATGTGTATCACAAGGTGCAGAATCGGCGTAATCATTATGAAGTATATAATGAAATCACATAAATATTATTGTAGGAAAGTGTTAACAAAAGAGAGGCTTTCCTGAACATGCTAGCCAAGCGGTACCCTCAGTATGCAGAGCGAATCCACCGTCCAGCCAGTGAGAGTGGGTACCCTACACAGGTACTGATTTCTTTTTCTTGTACTAACACAGTTTTGGTAGAAAATTGTGGCATGCCTAAGGAGACATATTATCTACATATCCATGAGCATTATTTTCCCACAGAGTAAAATGTTGCTTTTTCATTGGTTTAATTGTGCCATGTGACTGCCGTCCATATTGCTATATCCGGCCTGTAAATCTTATAGTCAGCAATATGGCAGATAAATCATGTTTCTATTATTTATCTAGTAAATTATAAAGGCCTCGTCAACTGTAATGGAAAGTTAAAGATATAAATTAGAGTAACGGCCATTTGTACAGTGTCAGATTTGTTTGCATCAAACATAACTCACTTGAGAAAACTTCACTGAATATCTAAGTGAACAAAAAAAAAAATGCTGTGAGGATTTTTTAAAGATTAGGCCTACTTAGTGGTAAAAGGCATAAGTGCAGATTTTGAAGAAATATTGACTGTGAAATTGGACAAAATGTTTGGAAACTTAATTTTTATAAACATGGGTTTATGAAATGTAGAGACAATGAAACTCATTGTAAATGAATATTCCCTGAGCACAATATTTGCCTTGGTATAAAAAAATATTTTAAAATCATCTCCTTTCAACAGAAAATTTGATGTCATGTAAAGTATTCGTGTACTGGTAGTAACACATCATCACACGTTTACAGCTTCAAGGCCGTTTTCAATAAGATGGGGGAGAGGGTAGGGGGGTGGGGGAGGGGTTGCCATTCTTTTTGTATCAAACAGTGACTTGCACCTTGCCATTGGTACCAATGAAATTTCAGGTTTTGGAACTGACACAAATACTGGGTAGTGGTCGTTGTTAACAAAATTAAAAACATGTAATGAATTCAATGCTCTTGATATATTATTGTTAACAATTATGTATGTCTTTACTTACATTAACTTGATTATCAGTTCTTGTGCATATGTTTACCTTCGCCTCGCCATCTATGAGATTGATCATCCCAATATATATCCGTAGACAGTCTGTTACAAGCCTGATAAGTAAACAAGCCTGATAAGTAAACAAGCCTGATAAGTAGCAGTAGAGTTTTGCAGGCTTCTACATGCATCTCTTGGTTGGCCATCATGTACTTTAAAAATCGACTTACGCTGATCTAAAATATATCATAAAACTATATGTAAATTCTCTTTGGCAAATCACCGGTCATGGTAGCTCAGTGGTTAAAGCGTTCGCTTCATAACCAGGAGGTCGTGAGTTCAAGCCCCGCTCGTGCCATGGCCGCGTCGAACCTAAGACGAAAAATAGGTAGCGATTTCTCCCTCACCAAACACTTGGCATTTAGAAGTGAGAATCACGGGTCTTTTGGATATGACCTTTAAAACGGAGGTACCGTGTCACGGTAGGCGTTGGCACGCTAAATAACCCTCACTGCTACGGCCCTGACCGCTAAGCATAGATCTAAATTTGTGGTACTTCACCTACAGCTGGTGACGTCTCAATATGAGTGAAAAATTCTCAACGGGATGTAAAACAAACAATCAACAATCTTTGGCAAATTTGTTGGGATTTCTTTGACACAAGTAAACTTTATTCTATACAAAACAAAGAAAACAAAACGTGTACCATTGTACTGAAATATTATTTCAAGAATATGTAGTGGTCATTCAGAATTGACACATTCTTAGTTAAGCAAATAAGAATGTGTCAATTCTGAATTCAGCCTGAGTGTATATATCTTGTAACAGTCCATTAACTATATGTCACCAGGATGCATTGACTTTTTGCCCATACGAAGTAGACATTTAAATAATGTACAATCAATGTAAATAAATTTAAATAATGTACAATCAATGAAAGAACTGAGTAGATTAGTGCAGTTGGTTAGTGTCGATTGACCGTCATATGTCAACAATTCAACATTTTTTACTTCTTGATAACAACCAGTCCAATTCTTTTCAAATTTGGTATGAAGCATCTTTGGGACATGGGTCACATAAATTGTAAATTTCAAGACTCCTGCATCCCTGGGACCTTAGGGATGGGCAAAAACTGCCAAAATTGACCAATGTTCAAAAATGTTCTTCTTCACAACCACATATGTGTGAGAAAAACTAAATGCATAGTGATGTACAGCAGCAGGGCCTTTGTAAATTTCATTATCCCCGGGAATCTGACTATGTGCATAAATATTATCCCTGGGGATCTGAATATGTGTATAAATATTATTCCCGGGGATCTGACTGTGTGTATAAATATTATCCCTGGGGATCTGAATACGTGTATAAATTTCATTATTAGGGGTTTTGGTATTAGGGTGGGGCTGAAATGGTCTGTGATGAAATGTATTAAGAATGAATGAACATTTTTAATTTCTTGATAACTACCATTCCAATACTTTTCAGATTTGGTATGAAGCATCTTTGAAGGGTGACATAAATTGTAAATTTCAGGACTCTTGCACCCCTGGGGCCTTAGGGACAGGGCAAAAACCAAATATTGACCAATGTTAAAAAAATCTTCCTATATACAACCAATATGTGTAAGAAAAACTAAATGCATAGTGATGTAGAGCAGGAAGGCCTCTACCAGAATTGTAAATTTCATAACTTCTAGGGTAGAGGTTCTGACTCCAGGGTGGCACCAAACTTGGTTATATAGTGTACATGTGTAAAAGATTTAAACAGTATCTTCTTTAATACTATGGAAACTACTCAGTAAATAGATTTTTTATGACAAGACTTTGTTATATCATAATGTTTGACCTTGTGACCTTGACTTGGAATTTGACCTTACATTTCTTTTATCATGATGTTTGTCATTGTGATTTTTAAGTTTGACCCAAATTTAAAATTTGGGTAAAAAATTTGTGACAATTTGGTACGAAAGTTTTTGATCTTGTAATTTTGACCTAGTTTTAAGAAAAGTTACCCTAGGCAATATCTTCTGAACTCTTTCCTATTTTGTATACCGATTCCCTATGGCAAGACCTTACATTTCATACCATGTTTTTTTTTTATTTATCGTGGTTATATATCAATGGGGCTAGGTTGGGGCTCAATATGGGGTTAAAATTTTCCAGGGGAATAAAGATTAGAAAAATTTTAAAATTACAACAGCTGAACAACAGTAGAGCCAAAGTGACTCAGGCGAGTGATGTGGCCCCTGTGACACTTCTGTCTAGTAATAATAATAATTATACCATATTTATACAGCACCCTTTTCATACATTTGTATGCTCAAAGGTGCTTAACAGTACGTAAAACAATTAAATAAAATATTGAAACAAAATGATATAAACATAAGATACAATACCTATGCTAAATAAGTATAAAACATCAGTTTCAGGGCATATTAAAGTAAAGATGTTGAGATAATGTTGAGATTTTTTTTGTTTTTGTTTTGTTTTTGTTTTTGTTGTGGATGAATTAAAACTATATATAAAAAACCCATCTCAACTTGATGGAGGCTAGTTACTGAAAACCTGATGGCAAAAATGTGTTTTCAATGACTTCTTGAAGTAATAATTTTTTCTTACTGAAAGACTAGAATGTTCTGTGTGTTTTTGTATTGACAATCCTCATCATTCAAAGCCAGAATTGTTAGGTATCACAATTACATTAATGATCATGGAAGGCCCAGAAAACTGAAGCTCAATAATCAATGAGTCTTCACATTCCCTCCTCACTCATTATGCTAGGCTGAATCCCACATTTACTACATTTACAAGGTTATTTTTTGTAAGGATCAAGATTTGAAATTTCTCCCAGTCACATGTCTCTCAGTATCTTTAGTATTGTGTAACAATTTTAAATGATTTAAACAAAATGCTTGTCCATGATCAGAGGATTCAGAAAATTGTATTGTAAAACATTCATTTTTATGGTGGCTTTAATTTTCGTTGTTTTTATGGTGTGGACACACCTATGAATTTAAATCCTTAAAAAATAAATTGGCCCCAGGGTCCTAAAACTTAGATGAGGTCATTTAATTCTATAAATACATTTGAATTTTATAAATTGGACACATAATGAAGACTGGGCCGCAGTCAAATGACCCTTGCTACAAACAAACTTTTTAAAAATTGATAATGAAAAGATATGCCTTTATATATATAATGAATACAATTTTTTCTATTGAATGCAAGTTATTCCCATTATTTCTCAAGTAAATCCAAAGCAGTGGAGAAAGTTTGTATAGAGTTCATATGGAGGGGTTAATCATCACAAATTGTACACAATACAGAAAGTTTTTCATTTGTTTGTATCACGTGAAGAATGAATCGGCCCCTTTTTCTCAAAATTGTGAAAATTGAAAGTAAGTGTTTCTACAGTGCATGAAACACTTCTGATTTTCCATGAAATTAAATAAACCCATTTCTCAGTATTGATATTAAGAGAAATATGTTCTTAAAAAAAAAAAAGGAGATTGTAAAATCTTTAATTTTTTGAGAGCTTATTTTGCGGGTACAGCAATACCTGTAGATGTAAACCACAGACTGTACAGTACAGGAAATAAACAAATTCTTCCATCCTCTAGGATCCACAATGTAGTGCCATGCTTTTTTATCTCACACCACCACCAAAAAATTAAAATAATGGGAAAAAAAATTACTTCATGAAAATAAATGATTCTGCATTTAAACAGACTTGCTAAGGTTAAATGCTTTCTATATTTTGGGGCAGACTATTTCTGTCACTGTACTGACAATCTGTACAATGTGTTTAGAGGGAGAGAACTCTCTAGCACCTAGAATTTCTGTTGATCAATTCTTGAAACGCTCAAGGTCTTGAATGTGTGTTTGTTTTAAGACAGAATTCATACTGGCATACCTGAACAAGCTTTCTTTTTACCTGGAGAAACAGACAGCCAACACAGACTTGGGGTCATGTTAAATTTCAGTAATATTGGTGTAATTTACGACCCATGATGCAGTATTTCATTTCATGATCAATTTATCAATAGAAACTTTGACAAGTATGACGTCTTAATAATTTGTTTTTAAAAAGATGTGGGATTTTTTCATCTGTCCACATGCAATTTATTGCTTGTCAATTTGCCCGATAAGACAAACCACACATTCCTTATAGCTTTGTTATTGCTGTTTATTTTTTCTCTCATCAGAGAGATTTTTACGTCATGTGGTGGGTTTTGTTTTGCATGTGGAGATGCATTAAAAGCTTACTGGTCATCTGTTTGTTGTTGATGCTCCATGTCTTCATAAGGCTTCATTAGGTTAACTTGGAAGATGCCCAGTCTAAGCAGATTTACATTTTTCATGTATTGATTGGATGGTGTGATTCTGAAGCTATCAAGCACATCCAAAAAAAACCCCCCCCCCCAAAAAAATAACCCTGGATGACACCATGTGTGTACAAGAGGGCCATTTCCTTTGCATGCTTCATTTTCAATCATTTTGTCAGAGGTAGTGTGAGGTAGTGGGAGAGTTAGAGAAATAAAGACATCTCTTATCTCAGTGTAAGCCACACAGAAGAAGGTGGGGGAAAGGAGACAAAATGTTTTCAAAGATCGCGTGTGTGATTTGGAAAGAATGGTGATAGAGTTTCTTGGAAGTAAACAAGTCTTCTGTGAAATGTTGAAGTTTATCAATTTTGAACAAGCGGGGTATTTTTCAAGTCTACCGTACCCATTTAGTAGGTGATAGTGTATCATTTTTTCAAGTTATCTGTTTAATTCAGTTTCTTTGAGTGCAAAAAAATTATGCACAATACAAGAATTGTCTGATAGTGTGTGTTAGATGTCAACAGATTTCCAACCTGCAAACTGTCAAACTTTTCAAGCCTTGTTTAAAGTTTTACAAACCATCTTTTGAAGTTTTCGTCTGATCGTTAGTGTGAAAATTAAGACCTAAGAAGTGGAGATTAGTTAATAGGGAAAAGAGGTTACCCTTCAATCTGGATAATGGTGAAAAAAATGAACAGATTTTATGGCTAATGGAAAAGAAGAGTTTGGTTGTCAGGTAGAAAGACACAGTGATGTAATTCTGAGCAGGAAGTGCACCGTGTTTTAAGGAAATCTTGCCGTCTGCCGGCAGTTTTGGTCAGGGAGACTTGATGTTTGTCTCTATGCTTAGGGAAGTTTATGGAAATTCTCAGTGAGTGTGGAGTTGTTATGTAACGAACATAGATCTTTTATTTGGACAATCACCTACGATTTACACATACCATAATCTGTGTCATTAAAGTGATTGTTTTGGGTTTGTGTTGACATTTTATGGTGGTGTTCCAGTGGATGTTAACTTTGAAGTGATCCCCATCATGAATTCTGTGGAGAAACTGATATGGAATCAACATAATATGGTGAGGGCTGTAATCACTATTTGTACCGGGGAGGAATGTTGACGGGGAGGGATGTTGACGGGGAGGGATGTTGACGGGGAGGGATGTTGACGGGGAGGGATGTTGACGGGGAGGAATGTTGACGGGGAGGGATGTTGATGGGGAAGAATGATGATGGTGAGATTTGTACCGGGGAGGGATGTTGACAGGGAGGAATGTCAGTTTTCATTCCTTATTTTCAATAAAAAAAATATAAATTATTATTATACTGAGTAGACCTTGAATTAAAAACAGATTGATGTCATATTATGGATTAAGGATATATGTATATGTATATATGTGTGTGTGTGTATTTGTTTGTAAATGATTGACAGAAATTAATCATATTTAGTTGTATCTCACTCATCAACACAGCAATCATGAGACAAATTCATGTTGAACTTAAATATCCTAAAAGTTTAAGTCTCATTATTTTCCTTATATAACTTTATATGTGACAATAAAAACAAACAAATAAAATAAGATGAAAATAAAACAAAAAACACGTGTATATGATAACAAAAAACGTAAATGCTGCCACTGCCCCTGTACGTGCTGGAGTTAGTGTTCAGGTTCTGATGTTGATTTTTTTTCACCTTGTGAACAAGTATGTCTTCTATCAAGTACTTATAACTTAAACTGATTGAATCTTTTCATGTATACTCATAAAAATGTGAGTGAGTACATTGTACTTTAAACCTTATGTTGGTGATGTAAGTAAATGTATGACATTAAACATGGAGAATCCCTGATTGCACAGATTGTTAGAAACATGGAGAATCCCTGATTGCACTGATTGTTAGAAACATGGAGAATCCCTGATTGCACAGATTGTTAGAAACATGGAGAATCCCTGATTGCACAGATTGTTAGAAACATGGAGAATCTCTGATTGCACAGATTGTTAGAAACATGGAGAATCCCTGATTGCACAGATTGTTAGCAGCCATCAGCAACACATAGATGCAGATGAGGATGTGCCCAATATCCCGTCATTTTATCTGATTTTTTGGAATTTTATTAAAACTGTTGCTCCTCTGTGAGGTGCATTTTTTTTGAGGGGGGGAATGAGTCATTCTACGATTTGGAGTTCAAGTATGTGACAGCAGTAAAAAAAAAAGGAATATTGATTTATTGTGTCAATTTTTTTGGTGAATGTAAACATGCTGTGCATGTTGCATTAAGATAAGAGTAGATGAATACGGAAGATTTTTTTTTTTTTTTATTGAGATGTGTGCTAGGTAACATCACGAAGTTACATTCAATTTCAAAAAAAAAAATTTACTTTGCTAAGATTTCTTCCTTAAATTCTAGCGTGTTTTTTTTTTCTAGAATCTGGTTTTGCTTGTCCTTTGAAAGTTGTATGCATAACGATAGCAAATGAAAAAAAATCTAAAGCAGAACATGGAAAGCTGTGCAGAACTGCCTGATGCTAAGGTCATGTTAAGCGGATAATAACCTGTCAAGGGTGTGGCTGACTGAACTGACTGCAGTAATTGCAGTTATATTAGCTGTTGTTTATTCTGAGCTGCTTTCACTTTATAGGTCCAAACTGTAAAATATAGCTGCATGCAGTGAATGTCACATATCGGGTAATTTTGGCTGGAAAAGTTGTGTGTTTTGGTGGATGATGAAAATTAGCCAAAAAATGAAAATGCCAAAATTTCTATTCGCATAAATGATACACTTGTTGAATGAAATTTTGCCAAAAAATTTAGCTTTAAGGTTTTAGAAAAATCTGCTGCATATTCCTGCCACCAAAATTACCCAATACATGGTATTCCATGAATGCTAAGGAGACGTCATGTATTAAATATCAACTAGGACAAATAGAAAGCTGTATATGACAGTATGTAATTAAACAAATGCTTTGTTTGACTTTTTTTTAATGTCTCTGTTATGCTTCTGATTTGTTTTAGAATCGGCGCCCTAGAGACCCACATCGTCGGGCCACCACGGTGGTGACCTATAACCCTGGATGTGAGCAGGACTTTGACAATCGATCGGACACCATGTCCAGTGTAGATGGCTCGACATTCAGGCGAGGGGGATGGATGAGAAACAGTATGCCTGTGATGAGGTCCCCACCAAATCTGTATGACAAAATGTCGGGTAAGTTGTCATGGCTACTCCAAAATGTTAAGTATATCACCATGGTTACTTCAAAATGTTAGGCAAGACATTCTGGTCGTGTAATGCACATCACCACCATTAATTCTAAATTGTCAGTCAAGTTGCCATGCTTATTCCAAAATGTCAGTTTAATTGCCATGGTTATTTTCAAAATATAATGCAATCATTGTGGTTATTTCAGATGTTAAATAGATTCATAGTTACTCCAAAATTCCCATGGGGATACGGATTAGAACAGGTCCTCAGTACCCCTTGCTTGTCGTAAGAGGTGACTAAATGGGGCGGTCCTTCGCAAAAACTGAGGCCCTGTGTCACAGCAGGTGTGGCATGTAAAAGATCCCTCCCTGCTCAAAGGCCATAAGTGCCGAACATAGGCTTAAATTTTGCAGCCCTTCACCAGCAGTGGTGATGTCTCCATATGTGTGAAAAATTCTGTAGCAGAATATTTATGATATACAAAGTATTGTTACTGTAATTGTTCAAAAATGTCTGGATAGTCTCTGTGATCACTCCAAATGGCAGAAATTCCAAATGTCTGGTTAGTAATCATGGTTTTTCTGGATTAAGAATGTTTACCTCTGAAACAAAGAGAATTCAATTGTCTGATAAAATATGAAACATTTCCAAACATGTGTTACATGTATTGATACAGCAACCAACTTTCTGTGTATTATTTTCTCATGAAGATCAAACGTATATAGATATACCCACGCCAGATGAATTGATTCTCTACTCTTCAGAGTTCTTGTAGACAATTGGCAATATTTGACACATTGCTAGTCAAAAGAAAAAGACAAATTGTACAATTTGCCAGAATGATTATTTGTATATAATGAAAAGTGGTCATGATAGTGGTGAAAAAGATAGCAGGGGCAGTCATTTAATGCAAAGTCTGGATCTTCTCAAAATCTGTCTGAAGCAATTTATCAGCAGTTAAATTCTCCTCCAGAGATCCCTGTTAGTGCTAATGATACTGGATGGTTTTACTTCTGAAGATGATAAAACTCTCAGGCGAGCTGTCAGGGGTAGGCGAGCTGTTAGGTGAGCTATCTGTGTAAGGAGACAGGTGAGCTGTCAGGGGTAGGTGAGCTGTTAGGTGAGCTATCAGGGTAAGGAGACAGGTGATTGACAGCCTAGAGTATGAAGAGTCAGGGCTGTTTGGAATGTTGTACTGGGTTGTGGCAGAATGAAATCTGGTAGGACTTCACATTGATAATGATGTGATATTGTATATCATGGTAGAGATTGTAAATGATGTGATATTGTATATCATGGTAGATATTGTTAATGATATGATATTGTATACTGATTGATTAAATATTGTTTAATGTCCTGCTCGAGAATCTTTCAATCATATGGAGACGTCACCATTGCTGGTGAAGGGCTGCAAATTTAGGCCTATGCTCGGCGCTTATGGCCTTTGAGCAGGGAGGGACCTTTATGTGCCACACCTGCTGTGATATGGGACCTCGGTTTTTGCGGTCTCATTCGAAGGACCACCCCATTTATTCGCCTCTTACGACAAGCAAGTGGTACTGAGGACCTATTCTAACAACCTGTATCCTCACGGGGATGATATTGTATATCATGGTAGAGATTGTTAATGATGTGGTATTGTTAATTATGTGATATTGTATATCATGGTAGATTGTATGTTGTATGTTTGTTTTCCGCCACACTCAACAATTTTTCAGTTATCTGGTGGCGTCCAGTTTTTGTAGGTGGAGGAGAGAACCCAGATACAATGTACCTGGGAAGAGACCACCGACCTTCCGAAAGTAAACTGGCAAACTTTCTCACATATATCGGAGCAAGGGGGATTCGAACCCGTGCCAACAAGAGATGAGAGGCCTTGTGATTTTGAGTGCAATGCTTTAACCACTCGGCCACGGAGGCCCCTATATCATGGTAGAGATTGTAAATGATATGATATTGTATAGCATGATAGAGATTGTAGATGATGTGATATTGTATATCATGGTAGGAATTGATAATGATGTGATATTGTATATCATGGTAGAGATTGTAAATGATGTGATATTGTATATCATGGTAGAGATTGTAAATGATGTGATATTGTATATCATGGTAGAGATTGTAAATGATGTGATATTGTATATCATGGTAGAGATTGTAGATGATGTGATATTGTATATCATGGTAGGAATTGATAATGATGTGATATTGTATATCATGGTAGGAATTGATAATGATGTGATATTGTATATCATGGTAGAGGTTGTTAGTGATGTGATATTGTATATCATGGTAGAGATTGTAGATGATGTGATATTGTATATCATGGTAGGAATTGATAATGATGTGATATTGTATATCATGGTAGAGATTGTTAGTGATGTGATATTGTATATCATGGTAGAGATTGTAAATGATGTGATATTGTATATCATGGTAGAGATTGTAGATGATGTGATATTGTATATCATGGTAGAGATTGTAGATCATGTGATATTGTATATCATGGTAGAGATTGTTAGTGATGTGATATTGTATATCATGGTAGAGATTGTAGATCATGTGATATTGTATATCATGGTAGAGATTGTAGATGATGTGATATTGTATATCATGGTAGAGATTGTAGATCATGTGATATTGTATATCATGGTAGAGATTGTAGATGATGTGATATTGTATATCATGGTAGAGATTGTAGATCATGTGATATTGTATATCATGGTAGAGATTGTAGATGATGTGATATTGTATATCATGGTAGAGATTGTAGATGATGTGATATTGTATATCATGGTAGAGATTGTAGATCATGTGATATTGTATATCATGGTAGAGATTGTAGATGATGTGATATTGTATATCATGGTAGAGATTGTAGATGATGTGATATTGTATATCATGGTAGAGATTGTAGATGATGTGATATTGTATATCATGGTAGAGATTGTAGATCATGTGATATTGTATATCATGGTAGAGATTGTAGATCATGTGATATTGTATATCATGGTAGAGATTGTAGATGATGTGATATTGTATATCATGGTAGAGATTGTAGATCATGTGATATTGTATATCATGGTAGAGATTGTAGATGATGTGATATTGTATATCATGGTAGAGATTGTAGATGATGTGATATTGTATATCATGGTAGAGATTGTAGATGATGTGATATTGTATATCATGGTAGAGATTGTAGATCATGTGATATTGTATATCATGGTAGAGATTGTAGATCATGTGATATTGTATATCATGGTAGAGATTGTAGATCATGTGATATTGTATATCATGGTAGAGATTGTAGATCATGTGATATTGTATATCATGGTAGAGATTGTAGATCATGTGATATTGTATATCATGGTAGAGATTGTAGATCATGTGATATTGTAGCACAGATAGAGGATCAGTAACATTGTAATACAT
This sequence comes from Ostrea denselamellosa, assembly GCA_024699665.1. Lineage (NCBI taxonomy): Eukaryota > Metazoa > Mollusca > Bivalvia > Ostreida > Ostreidae > Ostrea > Ostrea denselamellosa. The sequence goes on from JAMZEH010000094.1 coordinate 109,711, forward strand.
GCGTGGTTTATTCTTGTTTGTATCACTACTCTGGGATACATATTGTATTACAAAGTTTTATGAGGCAGAATTTATTCAATACTTCTACATGAGAGGAAGAAATCTTGTGGTCTTCAACTTATCATTAGATACATTGACAATGTGTTATCTATTAACAATATTCACTATTATTCATATGTTGATTCCCAGTGAATTCGAAATAAAAGACAACACAGAGTCTTTCAAATCTGTTTCATATTTGGATATTTCCAATAGTCTTGTTAGATGTCGGCATATTCTATGGTTGTATTAGGTCCATTGCCCAGATTATAATGATTTAATTGCAAATACAACTTGTCTTTATGTCGAATGCTGTCTCTGAGTCAGGCATGTTTCATAACAATTGTTAGGCCATTGTTTACTACTAATTTTGACTAGGGGGGCCTCAATGGCCAAGTGGTTAGAGCATCATGCTCAAATCACAAGGCCTTTCACCTCTTGATTCTTGCTCGCGCAGATAAGGTCGGTGGTCTCTTCCCAGGTACATTGTATCTGGGTTCTCTCCTCCACCAATAAAAACTGGATGCCACCAGATAACTGAAAAATTGTTGAGTATGGCAGAAAACAACAAACAACCAATCAATCATTGGATTACTGCATTTACCTGATCAAGAGGTAGGGCTCACGGCAGGTGTGACTAGTTGACTGGGGATGCTTATTTCTCCTAGGCACCTGATCCCACTTCTAGTATATCCAGGTAACACACTTAATTTTTGACTCTCTATAGGGTTTATGAAATTGATCACTGTTTATTATCCTCATGTTACATAATCACACTGACAATCACATGATCAGACTATACCTGTCACATGATCAGACTACGGCAGTCATATGGTGTGATATTTCTGGTGTTTTTGTACAAATGTATATTTCTTGTTGTACAGGTGTGATATTTCTGGTATATTGTACAGATGTATTTTTGGTACATTATTATCATACAGGTGTGAAATTTCTTTTATGATATTGTTGTACAGGTGTGATATTTCTGGTATATTGTACAGATGTATTTTTGGTACATTATTATCGTACAGGTGTGAAATTTCTTTTATGATATAGTTGTACAGGTGTATTGTACAGATGTAATTTTGGTACATTATTATCATACAGGTGTGAAATTTCTTTTATGATATTGTTGTACAGGTGTGGTATTTCTGGTGGTGGGGGACCAGACAAGGAAAGCAGAGCTCCCCAATGAAATTACCCACTTGGACACAGTCAGGGCTCTCTTTGTCCGCTCATTTCCCGGGAAGCTGACCATGGAATACCTTGCCTCCCCCAAACAAAAGATCTACATCCTGGACACGATGACCAACATATACTATCAGCTGGAAGAACTACTGTAAGTCTGTCTAACAAGTGGAAGAACTACTGTAAGTCTGTCTAACAAGTGGAAGAACTACTGTAAGTCTGTCTAACAAGTGGAAGAACTACTGTAAGTCTGTCTAACAAGTGGAAGAACTACTGTAAGTCTGTTTAACAAGTGGAAGAACTACTGTAAGTCTGTCTAACAAGTGGAAGAACTACTGTAAGTCTGTTTAACAAGTGGAAGAACTACTGTAAGTCTGTTTAACAAGTGGAAGAACTGCTGAAAGTCTGTTTAACAAGTGGAAGAACTACTGTAAGTCTGTTTAACAAGTGGAAGAACTACTGTAAGTCTGTTTAACAAGTGGAAGAACTATTGTAAGTCTGTTTAACAAGTGGAAGAACTACTGTAAGTCTGTTTAACAAGTGGAAGAACTACTGAAAGTCTGTTTAACAAATGGTTTGACAATTAATATCATTACTCTCTCACTACATCTTATCCTTGTTATGAATTAGTGAGTAGAGAGAGGTGTTCAGTATCATGTTGTGAATAAGTGAGTAGAGAGGTGTTCAATATCTTGTGAATTAGTGAGTAGAGATAGGTGTTCAGTATCATGTTGTGAATTAGTGAGTAGAAAGGTGTTCAGTATCTTGTGAATTAGTGAGTAGAGAGAAGTTTTCATGATAATGCTCCTTCACATACATCTGAGCTTGTGAAGCAGTTTTTGAAGTCAGAGAAGGTTACCATCTTGCAACACCCCTCACACTCTCCATACTGCCCAGATCTAGCCCCCATGTGACTTTTTTCTTTTTCCAAAATTTAAAAAGTCCTTATCTGGTCATCATTACAAGTCCCAACAAGCCCTTAGCTCAGTCTCCATGATCTACCTAAATCAGCACTCAATGATGCATTTCAAAAATGGATTCAGAAATTGAAATTGTGTATTTCAAACTGTGGAGAATACTTTGAAGGGATGTAATGTTCATTTCACTATTTGAGTCGAATGCTTTTGAGATATTGTACAATACACATTACATATCGAACAACCCTCTATATGACAAACTGACTTGAGATGGATGCCATAAATGGAAGCCTGTTTTCAGGTGTGGAGTAGTGTACTGCCTTTGATTTTCTTTTTTGAAGATTCCTTGGAGGTGTAAATGTGTTTTTAATCTGTCATCAGGGAGAGCAGAAAGTTGGTTTGTTCTGAAAAAAAATAATTTCAGATTCCAAATCAGGGAGTGTTATTTTCATATTAGCATTGCTGGAAGCTTTTCAGCTATTTATGTATTTTGATGTTTTCCTTTACATTCTATACAGAATACTGGGCTTTTATTGGGCCTTAAATGCCCAAACTGTAAATGCCTGGGGACTATTTTCACTGAATTGTGATGTGATATCGTCCTTGATAACTAAATGATTGTAATTTCACATATGGTTACAAATATTCAGGAATGTAAAGACTTTGTCTGCTATCAAAATTGTAAAAGGATGCTTGTCTCTAGAATCAAAAGTGCACAGAATTTGAAAAAATATGTAATAAAAAAATATGTAATAAAAAAGTTTTTGATTGATTATCGGGAGAGACACTGTTGTTTGCACGGTAGACCTGTTACTACCTGAGCTTCCATGTCCTCATTTTATTGTTTTGTATGGTAAATCATTCCTCAGAATTTAAAATTTATTATACAGTGCTGTAAAATTTTCTTATGATATATGTGTGTTTTTAATATTTTGTGTTAATTTGTGAAAAGCTTCTTTCGTGAAATCAGATTTCGTACTTTCATTTTTTTTGGTAGTAATTTATATGAATTATACTTAAGGCTGTAATGACATGTCTTTTTTATAAATTGATGCTATATGACAGTTTCCTCAAATTAAGTACTCCTGTAACATAAAAAATCTATAGTAGCAATACAAAATAATAATCTGTTGCATATTTTGATTTGTCTTTAATCACTTGGTTTGTAAATTGTATGCAACTGTTGCAGGGACATCAAGGATCGCACTGTGTTACGTTTGTATGAATCTGATAGCAAGGATCCCCAAAGAGTTCGTGAGCCACCCCCAGAAATACGAGGAAAACAGGTCTCCAGGGAAACCACCCCTCCCAGAATTCCAGAGCAGGTATGGCAGCAATAAACCAGTGCAAAATATTGTGAATTATATTGGAAGGGTGGGGGATTGCAGCAAACGTAAAGAGTAATGGGGGACAGGGTGGGGGGGAGGGGGCCATAAAATGCAACGGAAGGGGGGGGGGAAGGAAGGGTATACAAACATAAAGTGTACTCTTGCATCAATGACAGATCATTCAATGATGCAGCATTTCCTTCTGTTCATCTGTAATAATGTACCAAAGGAAAAAGAAAATTACCTTATTTAGTGAAAAATTGCAAAGAACTGGGCCAAAAATTAAAACCCTTTGGGGAATCAAATTCCTGCAGCCTTACACAGTACTAAGATGGCCACCTAGGTAGCAAAATGTAAATGGATCTAGGAATATGTGATTGATAAATAATTCATGCATTCCTGTTTCGAAAGGTAGTCGGCCATTATGATATTGTTCAAGTTCTCCTTAATGCATTGGTATGCTTATTAAGCTTTTTCATATCTGATACAGTGTATTCAGTGGGAACTCTGGTCATCAAACTCTAGTATCATGGATAGAAGGTGTGTCATCCAAAAGTAGGTCAAGGTCACCCTGTTGGCAATCTGGAATTGTGAAATGGTGTCGAGATCATGGCTTTCAGTTTGTAAGGCCTAAAGTCATTGGATCTTTTAACTTGATGTAATAGAAAATGAGTTTTGTGGCTTCAAAGTAGTTTTAAGCAGGTGTTTTTCTGTCAGAAACTAACACATTTCAATAAATTGCATACAACTGTTACTTTATATTATTTATCGTGGTAAGTGTGTGTGTGTCAGCCCAATATTTAGTGAATTGAAAATAAATTTATCTTGAATATCAACTTTGAGCATCATAAAAGGAAACAGTGAGTAAACAATAAACAGCTTTCTTTGTTGTTTTATTGGGTGGTGATGATAGCTAACATTGTAGAAAAGATTCATAACCCGCATTTATGCAAATTTTTCTGCAATGATTGCTACCTTCATCACTCAACAAAGAAAGACATTTTATTGTTTATATTTATATTTTTATGTAATTTTTTTAAAAATATAAACTAGATTAAGTACTAAAATATCATATCTTTGACCAGCCAATACATCCTTTGACCTTGGCAACAATTGATGTTTGGAAATGATGATGAGGATAGGTGGTACTATCAAACTTGATCGAACTAGTTCACAACAAACATGTATTCATTGTTTGTGAAGAAAGCATCGTCAATTTTGAAAGAAATATAAGAGGATATATAAATATTTTCTTTTTGATTTTAAGAATTCACAAACATCCAGGAGAGAGTGTCGTACATCTTAATGTCAGAGATAATTGATGGCAGTGTTTTACTTCTGGTTGAATTCTGTTCATATTAATTACATTACTGAGTCAGACCTATTGTTATGCTTTGATTGTTAAACAGAAAGCACCATGTTTTCCGTCCTAGTACGTCAGGTATCAAGCTGGTAATTATTTTCACTCTGTATTACTATATAGGGAAAAAAATCATAAAAAATCAGTTTGTTAAATTGATGCCAAATAACAATCTGAAATTGCCCCTGTCACCTGACAACAACAGAAAAATCAACACCTTATGTGGCATTTTCTAATATTTTTTAAATCAACATGTTTTCATATGTGTGTAAACAGCCTGAGTGCACGTCAGGAAGTAGCCTCAGCTACCAACATCAAATAGTTCCACTGTAAACAACTGATTATTTCTACTAAATACACAAATTTCTTAATCAAGGGTACAAAAATTAATAGAAAATTACCAGCAGGTTGTTGTTATTACTAGCAGGTTGTTGTTATTACTAGCAGGTTGTTGTTGTTACTAGCAGGTTGTTGTTGTTATTAGCAGGTTGTTGTTATTTCTAGCAGGTTGTTGTTGTTACTAGCAGGTTGTTGTTGTTACTAGCAGGTTGTTGTTATTACTAGCAGGTTGTTGTTGTTACTAGCAGGTTGTTGTTGTTACTAGCAGGTTGTTGTTGTTACTAGCAGGTTGTTGTTGTTACTAACAGGTTGTTGTTGTTACTAGCAGGTTGTTGTTGTTACTAGCAGGTTGTTGTTGTTACTATCAGGTTGTTGTTGTTACTAGCAGGTTGTTGTTATTACTAGCAGGTTGTTGTTGTTACTAGCAGGTTGTTGTTGTTACTAGCAGGTTGTTGTTGTTACTAGCAGGTTGTTGTTGTTACTAGCAGGTTGTTGTTGTTACTAGCAGGTTGTTGTTACTAGCAGGTTGTTGTTATTACTAGCAGGTTGTTGTTACTAGCAGGTTGTTGTTATTACTAGCAGGTTGTTGTTATTACTAGCAGGTTGTTGTTGTTACTAGCAGGTTGTTGTTATTACTAGCAGGTTGTTGTTATTACTTTGCAGATAGGCACTATTAGTTGACCCTCAGTCTGGCTGTCCGTATGTTTGTCTGTAATTCCTCTTGAGGTTTTCTGGACTTTTGTATGCATTGGATGAAGATATTCAATTGAAATTTTAATATACATTGCTTTGTCTTGGATAGTTACAGATCAAGTCTTTAAGACCAGATGTAGGTCACAATGACCTTATTTCAGATCTCTAATAGCTTTTAACTGTGTCCAGTGTGATATATATCATTTCAAAGGTGTATGCTATAAAATGGAAAGATTTCGTAACTTTTTAGTCTGGAAAAACCAACATTTTTCAGTTTGTTGGAATAATATTTAATACACATGCATGACTAGAAATGGATTGTTTAGGATTAAAATGAATAATTTCTTTTTGTAGGCTAGAAGATCTCAAACCCTGCCGACAGGCATGACTCATTCCTATCCCCCACATCAGGAAAACCAGTTTACACAGAAGGCAAAGACTGCTGAAAGGTCAAGGTCACTGCCCAGGGGTCAAGGACCAGACTATGGATATATTACATATCACTCCACAGACAGAGTACAAGTAAGGACAGTATATGCTTGCAAAGAAGTCGTTTTTGGGGGGGAGTAAAATTTTGATTCTGACTTTGAGTGCATGCTACAATTACAATTTTTTTCCCCTTGCCACACGTGTGAATAGTGATATTTGACTGTGTTTTTAATGTGTTGATGTCAGATTTGTCAGTAGGAATCACTATGAATGATCATTTAAACATCAAATAACAATCCCGAGTACTTACCACTACAATGTTGTTAGTAAAAAACTGATTCATTGTTTTCGTTGATTAAAATCAATTTACAGCATTTTTTATGCAAACATTTCACTAAGAATGAGCCCTGTTACTAATAGTAAAGTACCTTTGTATTCTGTATTTCAATAATCATTTTGTGGAACCAGTGCTGTTCACTACATATTAATATTACCAGTGTGGATGTGGGTTTTTTTCTTCATTTAACTATAGTGATCAATTTAAACAGGGCCCTGTGTCATTAAACAGACTGCAGATAAGTGAATGCCAGACAATGATGTTAAATAGTCATCAAATTACAATATCTGCTCATTAATAAAAATCACAGAGAAACTAGTCTTGAAATTATGTAAAAATGTCAATTATAACATAACCATGAAAACTGATAACCAAAAAAATTGACAAAAGCACAGTATTTTATATTCTAGATATTAGATAAACTCGGTTTTGAATATTGGGGCTATTAAAGGAACACAGTCCTATGTGTAAACATGCCTTTATATTTTATTCTTAGAATTCTGTAGATGGGCTTCATTACCAGTCAACCTCACCGGATCGTCCGAATCTTCGCCCCATTCCAGAACACCTTCACTACCAGAATGGTGTTTCCCACAGTAATGAGGTCAGTCGATCCCCGCCCACTAATAGAAGCCGATCAGCTGACCCATACTACAGGGAGTTATCTCCCCCCACACATGCAATAACTGCCCCTGGTGCACCCCCACAGACTTATGTGGCTAAAGGGGTCCGAGCTAATACCATGGTGTCTCCACTTCGGGCAACAGGCCCCACTCCCACCAGTCAGGACACAAGTAAGTGAATCAACCTGGGGTTTTTTGTATTATTATTGCCTGTTTGGAGTTCATTTATATCATGTAGGTTAGATATTTCAAGCCTGGAACAGTTATTTAACATTGATGTTTCTCTCCATTAGAGAGGGAACTTGTTACAAATTATTGTCAAATGTAAAAAAAAAAATAAAATATATTAATGCAACTGTTGTAATAAACACTGATAAAAAATATTGAATCTTATTTCAAAAAACACTTAGGAAAATTATATTTATGCTCCCGGAATTGAAGATTCATTGGCATATAGTTTTTGGCCTCTCCATCAGCATGTCAGTGGCAAAAAACATTAACCTTGGTCATATCATTTACACGATAAGAGGTAGAATTTTCATATTTCATATGTGTATTCTTTGTGCCATGACCTTTCCATGGACACCATAACCTTTGACCTGGTGACATTAACATTGACCGTTGATGTACTTTTAGAAAATTTTAATATAACCATATTGTTCAAATCGTAAGAGGTACTGCTTTCATATTTAGCATGTGCATTTCTTGTGAGAAGATCTTTCCGACAATACCCAATTTGTTGGCTTTGTGACATTGACGTACTTTTTAGAAATTGTGAAAAATTCCACGTCTTACACAGTTCCACTTTGTTGTAATGGGTGGGGGGGGGGGGGGGGGGGGGGGGGGCATCAGTCTTTCACAAACACATCTTGTTTTCCTCTTTTTACACAGGAAATCTCAATCGACATACCTTGGCCTTCACACCTATGGAGGAGACAACGAATCACAGCAGTGCGAGATCTCAGAGTTATCGCGTTCCACCCGACCATAGCCAGCACATCCACCCGAGACCCCGCAGTGTCACCCCTCAACCCACCCCACAGGATGAGTTTACTCAGTAAGTATCACCCCTCAACCCACCCCACAGAATGAGTTTACTCAGCAAGTGTCACCCCTCAACCCACCACACAGAATGAGTTTACTCAGTGTCACCCCTAAACCCACCCCACTGAATGAGTTTACTCAGTAAGTATCACCCCTCAAACCACCCCAGAGAATGAGTTTACTCAGTGTCACCCCTCAACCCACCCCACAGAATGAGTTTACTCAGCAAGTGTCACCCCTCAACCCACCACACAGAATGAGTTTACTCAGTGTCACCCCTAAACCCACCCCACTGAATGAGTTTACTCAGTAAGTATCACCCCTCAAACCACCCCAGAGAATGAGTTTACTCAGTGTCACCCCTCAACCCACCCCACAGAATGAGTTTACTCAGCAAGTGTCACCCCTCAACCCACCCCACAGAATGAGTTTACTCAGTAAGTATCACCCCTCAACCCACCCCACAGAATGAGTTTACTCAGCAAGTGTCACCCCTCAACCCACCCCACAGAATGAGTTTACTCAGCAAGTGTCACCCCTCAACCCACCCCACAGAATGAGTTTACTCAGTAAGTGTCACCCCTCAAACCACTCCACAGAATGAGTTTACTCAGTATCACCCCTCAACCCACCCCACATCATAGTGTAATGATCTAAGTCATGGTGTAATGATCTAAGTCATGGTGTAATGATCTAAGTCATGGTGTATTGATCTAAGTCGTGGTGTAATGATGTAAGTCATGGTGTAATGATCTAAGTCATGGTGTAATGATCTAAGTCATAGTGTAATGATCTAAGTCATGGTGTATTGATCTAAGTCGTGGTGTAATGATCTAAGTCATGGTGTAATGATCTAAGTCATGGTGTAATGATCTAAGTCATGGTGTAATGATGTAAGTCATGGTGTAATGATCTAAGTCATGGTGTAATGATCTAAGTCATAGTGTAATGATCTAAGTCATGGTGTATTGATCTAAGTCGTGGTGTAATGATGTAAGTCATGGTGTAATGATCTAAGTCATGGTGTAATGATCTAAGTCTTAGTGTAATGATCTAAGTCATGGTGTAGTGATCTAAGTCATGGTGTAGTGATCTAAGTCTTGGTGTAATGATCTAAGTCGTGGTGTAGTGATCTAAGTCATGGTGTACTGATCTAAGTCATGGTGTAGTGATCTAAGTCTTGGTGTAAGGATCTAAGTCATGGTGTAATGATCTAAGTCATGGTGTAATGATCTAAGTCATGGTGTAATGATCTAAGTCGTGGTGTAATGATCTAAGTCGTGGTGTAATGATCTAAGTCGTGGTGTAATGATGTAAGTCATGGTGTAGTGATCTAAGTCTTGGTGTAAGGATCTAAGTCATGGTGTAATGATCTAAGTCATGGTGTAATGATCTAAGTCATGGTGTAATGATCTAAGTCATGGTGTACTGATCTAAGTCATGGTGTAATGATCTAAGTCATGGTGTAATGATCTAAGTCATGGTGTAATGATGTAAGTCGTGGTGTAATGATCTAAGTCATGGTGTAGTGATCTAAGTCATGGTGTAATGATCTAAGTCATGGTGTAATGATCTAAGACTTGGTGTAATGATCTAAGTCTTGGTGTAATGATCTAAGTCATGGCGTAATGATCTAAGTCATGGTGTAATGATCTAAGTCATGTCATGGTGTAATGATCTAAGTCATGGTGTAATGATGTAAGTCATGGTGTAGTGATCTAAGTCATGGTGTAGTGATCTAAGTCATGGTGTAATGATCTAAGTCATGGTGTAATGATGTAAGTCATGGTGTATTGATCTAAGTCATGGTGTAATGATCTAAGTCGTGGTGTAATGATCTACGTCGTGATGTAATGATCTAAGTCATGGTGTACTGATCTAAGTCATGGTGTAATGATCTAAGTCATGGTGTAATGATCTACGTCATGGTGTAGTGATCTAAGTCATGGTGTAATGATCTACGTCGTGGTGTAATGATCTAAGTCATGGTGTAATGATCTAAGTCATGGTGTAATGATCTAAGTCGTGGTGTAATGATCTACGTCATGGTGTAGTGATCTAAGTCATGGTGTAATGATCTACGTCGTGGTGTAATGATCTAAGTCATGGTGTAATGATCTAAGTCATGGTGTAATGATCTAAGTCATGGTGTAATGATCTAAGTCATGGTGTAATGATCTAAGTCGTGGTGTAATGATCTACGTCATGGTGTAGTGATCTACGTCATGGTGTAATGATCTAAGTCATGGTGTAATGATGTAAGTCATGGTGTAATGATCTAAGTCTTGGTGTAATGATCTAAGTCATGATGTAATGATCTAAGTCATGATGTAATGATCTAAGTCATGGCGTTTCATGGAGTTCAGTCGGACATGCAGAAATCATTTTAATAACCTCCTTGGTCTCAAAATGTTGTTTGAAATATGAAAAAAGCCATGTTTGTATATCAAAACAATGACCTCAGAAGAGGTTAGGCTGCAATATTCGCAAATATGCAAACTTTATTTCTAAACATCCTACAGGTGTACCATGTGCTGTGGCGGTGCACTTCATTAAGTTATTCAGCCAGGGTGAGCCGTGAGATTCTGTATTACAAGATAATTTACATCATAATACAGGCAGTGACCAAGTCACAAAGCTGATGATTTTTATCAAAACGCAACTTCAGTTTCTATGACAACATTTTGTGTTGCAGATTTCGTATGGACAAGATGGAGGAGCAGATCGCTAGCTTGGCAGCCTGGGTGCAAACTGCCGTGTCCAGCACCAGTAGCCATCCCAGCAGTGTCCGCAGTAGTTACACAACCACTCCATCAGAACAGCCCAGCTCTGCTACCAGCAGTAAGAGTCCTAGCTCATCTCTATCCATTATAATTAAATACAGTGTATTGTTAAACTATCATTGAGGGAGTAAGAAAGATACCTGTTCCCCAGTGAGCAAGGCCATTCCCTGAGGGGAAACTGAGGGAAATAGACTTGCTCAAGGGGAACTGCTATCTTGCTGTCTCCCCCAGTGATGTACTTCCTCTATTTTATTATACTGATACAAAAACTAAAGCCAGAATAAAACATAATACATTGTTTAAAAGCTAGGTCCGCTGGAACTACTCACCATGATTGTAGTCTTCTGCTACCGTAAACTGGTTCTTATATGGGAACCAATTAACTTGTGATACAATTCCATTTTATAATGAATATTTGTGATGCTATTGGGGTCACCTCTGAACTTTTCATAAGATAAAATGTAGTTGTTAAATAACCAAATAGGTGTGTCAATTAGTTTATCAAACTAATGGGCATTTCTGCAGGGAGTGATTCCAAATCAGTCATTTTATGGTGATTTATGAGGAGTCTGCAAAATATGTTGATTTACGTTTATATCATGAAAATCAGTAGAGGTATAATAAAAGCAGTGGAATGCTGTATCACCAGTATAGTAAATTCTCAGTAGTGACTGCACATATCTAGTCCTCCCACTAGTGATTATAGACCTCAGTTAAATGAACTGTCATGTGACACCTCTGTTTCCATGGTATCCTAACACCTCCTTACAGAGAGATTTTTATATCTCTGTTGTTCTAGTTGAAGAAGCCCATCTCTTGCCGTGCAGTAAAGGTATAATCACCATCCATTGTGTATTGCATGGCTATTGAAATTTGTTTTAGTATCTAATATACTGCCTGTCAGACCCTGGGGACATAGACTAATATACTGCCTGTCAGACGCCTGGAGACATGGACTAATATACTGCCTGTCAGACACCTGAAGGCATAGGCTAATATACTGCCTGTCAGACACCTGGAGGCATAGACTAATATACTGCCTGTAAGACAAGTGGGGACATAGACTAATATACTGCCTGTCAGACATCTGGGGACATGGACTAATATACTGCCTGTCAGACACTTGGAGGCATAGGCTAATATACTGCCTGTCAGACACTTGGAGGCATAGACTAATATACTGCATGTAAGACCCTGGGGACATAGACTAATATACTGCCTGTCAGACACCTGGGGACATAGACTAATATACTGCCTGTCAGACACCTGGAGGCATAGACTAATATACTGCATGTAAGACCCTGGGGACATAGACTAATATACTGCCTGTCAGACACCTGGGGACATAGACTAATATACTGCCTGTCAGACACCTGGTGACATAGACTAACATACTGCCTGTCAGACCCTGGAGACATGGACTAATATACTGCCTGTCAGACAAGTGGGGACATAGACTAATATACTGCCTGTCAGACACCTGGTGACATAGACTAATATACTGCCTGTCAGACACGTGGAGACATAGACTAATATACTGCCTGTCAGACACCTGGGGACATAGACTAATATACTGCCTGTCAGACACCTGGTGACATAGACTAACATACTGCCTGTAAGACGCCTGGGGACATAGACTAATATACTGCCTGTCAGACACCTGGTGACATAGACTAATATACTGCCTGTCAGACACCTGGAGGCATAGACTAATATACTGCCTGTCAGACGCCTGGGGACATAGACTAATATACTGCCTGTCAGACACCTGGTGACATAGACTAACATACTGCCTGTAAGACACCTGGAGGCATAGACTAATATACTGCCTGTCAGACACCTGGGGACATAGACTAATATACTGCCTGTCAGACACCTGGTGACATAGACTAACATACTGCCTGTAAGACGCCTGGGGACATAGACTAATATACTGCCTGTCAGACATCTGGGGACATAGACTAATATACTGCCTGTCAGACACCTGGAGACATGGACTAATATACTGCCTGTCAGACACCTGGAGGCATAGACTAATATACTGCCTGTCAGACACCTGGAGGCATAGACTAATATACTGCCTGTCAGACGCCTGGAGACATAGACTAATATACTGCCTGTCAGACGCCTGGAGGCATAGACTAATATACTGCCTGTCAGACGCCTGGAGGCATAGACTAATATACTGCCTGTCAGACCCTGGGGACATAGACTAATACACTGCCTTTCAGACCCTGGGGACATAGACTAATATACTGCCTGTCAGACACCTGGAGGCATACGTCTATGCCCCAGGGTGTGACTTGTCACCTAGTAAAAAAGTGAGTCATGGAACACAGTGAGTTTTATGTAGTTTATTTTTGATGTGAGAGATATGCATGCTGTGTTTTCTACTTGTAGATGTGCAAGGTAATGTTGGATTGATTGTTTTAGAGAACAGAATTCTTGTCTTTGTTTACATCATGATTGTGTATCCTTATTTCATTGTATTTATGATGAATAATCTTCTGTTTTGTTTATTTTGATTTTTAATGTTCCAGGAATAATTGCTTACAAGTCAATTAATAAACCCAGATTTTAATTTTACTTGATTAAATCAATATGAAAAACAGACCAGGCATTTCCTGAGAACATTTATTATTTATTCAGTTCTATACGGCACAAAACTGTCTGTGAATACAGAATCAAATGAACTTATTTTTATGAGGTCAAATTTTCGTAGTTTAAAGGATAGATGCCATGGTTTCATCATTTTCTTTTGTTAATTACTAATTTTTGTTGTTTTTGCATGATTAACAAAGTACAATTTTTGCTCATGAATCAAAAACCAAGAATTTTACATATCAGCAATTCTATAAATGATTTAACAAATCCACAAATTTCGGTGCTCATAAAAATTTTGAATCAAATGTAGAATGTTATGGAGGTTTTGAATTCACAAAATTGTCTTAAATTTTAAAATACCAACCTGCACAAAAGTGGCTGATTTTAGTGGTGAGGAATCTCATGTGGTTGCTTGTAAATGATGCATTTTGTTCTCATTGAAAGGTCTTTCTGATGTTTCGGGAGTTACACAGAAAAGTGTGACAAAAAATCTTACAGATGGATTTCTGATGGTAAGGAAGCAGGCTTCTGATCTGAAAGGTGATCTACGACAAATTCGAAGACTTCATCAACTCACCAGAGAAAGCCTACAGGAATCCATACATGAAACTATGAAAAAAATTGCAGTGAGTTTGAAATTTACAAATGTACAGTAAAACACTGTTACAACAAACACACTTATAACGAAGCCATGTTATAACGAATTCACGACTATAACAAATTCACAATTGCAGCAAATTGATTTTTATTCGCTGTAGTTTTGAAATATGTTATGAACTTCTAATAAATTACACTTATAATGAATCAAAATTGTTTGTCCCCAGCACTTATTATAAATGTGTTTTACTGTACTGTAGACATATTTAATTTCATTGAGAAAAAATTTTGGTTGTTTTTGTAGTGAACATGATTTCGTGTGGATTAATGTCATTGTTTTGACATATTATGCTTATGAAGTGTATCTACAATCCTAACTTTCTTAAATATCGCCATACTAACTCACAATTACAGCAAAGTGATTTTCATTTCCTGTAGTTTTAAAACATATTATGAACTTTATTGGATATAATGATAATGTTTATAATGAATCAAAATCCCCAGCACTTCATTATAAGCATGTTTTACTGTATCTGTCAAATTTGGGATGTTTGCAAACGCAAATCTTTGCAATGAATTTAATTTTATAATCTGTACATCGTAATTGCATTTCTTTTCATTTGAAATTTCTTTCATTTAGATTCTGTATTTCAATATTTTCTCCCAATGTTGTTTTTTGTGCTTGTTCTGCATGGGTAGATTTACTCACTATACCGTGCTAGTTAACAATGTGTTTTGGTGAATATGAAATGGGATAAAATTATTTTTTCAATGCATATTAGTGAAAATAACATAAGGCAAGGTTTTCCTGTGAATAGATAGTGTTTGTATGATGTCATCATACCAGAAGTTATTTCTCCTTTGCCGCCATGTTGGAGGTCCAGAGGATGCTATTTCTTCTTTGTGTAACCAAATTTAAACTAGCGAAACAAATAATGGTAAAACATTATTACTTTATAAAAATTATGAATAAGTGGAAGTTCTAACTAAAGTATTTATACTGGAAAACAATGATTTACATATACCCTTAACTGGCAAAAATAAATAGTTGAAATTCGTAACATAATGAAGGGATTTGTGCAAGTCAGCCTCCAACATAGCGGACAAAGGGAAGTAACTTTCACCAAAATGTCGTCTGTGAAAAACTATCAGTAGTTTTCAAAATAAAAATGTGATTTCGGTGATATGTGAAGCTGTGATACTGTGGATCCTCTATAGAACTAAACCTATTTTATGTTAAAGATGATTATAATCTGATGATATTGTGAACAGACTGCCTTACGAAGTGTACCAGGAGCAGAACATCAGTTGCTACGGCAACATAGGCTAGAAGCGGATGGCTCCTGTCAGAAATATCTGGAGAAGAAATGCAGGGCCAACAAAGAGTTGAGGTGAGAATGAAAATTTAAATAATCTGGTTCTCAGTAGGGAAGTATTATTTATGCCCCAGAAATTGAAAGTAGGAGGCATGTAATTTCTCATTTTTCATCGTTTGTCAGTCAGGGCACAAAACTTGAATGTTGCTTATATAATTATTGAATTACTGTAAATTATTACATTTGACAGTATATTCTGTTTAGCGGCTTTCACAGAAAGCAGCTACGGAAACCACTAAATCAAGTACATCGCTAAATGTATTGCATATATTTATTTTTATACAGTACAGTTGGAAGGAGCTAAATGAAAACCAGGTGGAATTGTAGAAAAATCAATTTCCACCAAATATTGTACATGCTAATTATAAAATATTTTCAGTATAAGTGAGAAGGCTTTTTTGTATCGTGGATGTAGTTTTTGTGACGAGGCCTCTCGGTCAGTGCAGTATTTGAAGTAATATTTAGCTTTGTCTGTGGAACTGTTTGTGTGAAAAAAGAAAATGAAACAGAAAATATCTCTTAACATTAAATATGAATTGAGTCAACTAAATAAAGACCAAAATTGCAAAAGGTTTAAAATCTTGTATGTAGAATGATTTACTAACAGTGCAATGCAATTCCTGAATGCACTCGCGAGATTTTACCCTCGACGTCAATGTAGGTTTGAAATGTCAAATGTTTTTTGACCTTCATTATTCATCATTGAAAGGCAGTGGATAAAATGTCCTAACAGTGGAATGGAAGGAAGGCATTTAATTTTGTAATTTCATGCGAAAATTTGGACACTCTTGTAATCATTTCCCTTTAGGCACCACATCGGAATTTATTGATGCAAGTTGTAGTTTTGCGCTATGTTGCAGTGACTTAGAGGGTGCAGTAGAAGAGCTTAGAGAGGACGTGATTTCCCGTCAGTGTCGAGTCAACATGTCGGATGTAGAAGGCATGGCGCTGGTGCTCAGTACAGTCACTAAAACGTTTGGAGATCTCAAAGGTACATCCCCAAAAGATGTCTGACGGCAGGGGTATATAGACACGGGTAGACAAAGATTTTTTAAGTACTTGCCTAAGTACAGGTAGAAATGCCAAATTCACTTGCCCTACAACAAAATTTACTTGCCCCACCATGAATTAAGAAATATATTAATAAAACTAATTGAAATTGTTTTTCTTGTTGTATTTCATTAAATCAATTTATTCAATCTATTTCTGTTTGCTCATTATAAAAAAGCATCGACCAAATTTCTTGCCATAATCTGAGATATCTTTGATTCTCTTCTTTTGTCACACTTTGCATGCTTTGTAGATACTGACGGCTGATAGTTGTTATTGTTGTATTCTGGGATTTTTTTATATACTCCCGCTAAATGTCACAAACTTATCAATGTTTCCAATGTTTCAGTTCATTAACGGCATTGTGCGTTCACCTTGATATTGCGTCTAAGTAGATTCCACACTTTGCAGTAAATCTTAACGTCTTTGTACATTTAAGCATTTTAGTGACCGTGTCATTTCTCACTAGAGGGGCTATGCATTTTAAATCACCGGAAGAATGTTGACATACTTTCGGTATATCGGCAATCGATGTTGTTAACGCTTTTACATTTGATATAAATATCATATATTTTACTTTAAAAATTTATTTGCCCCACGGACAGGTTCTTCTTGTAATTTTACGACACTAAAATATGGTTGCCCCGGGCATCAGGCAGTGCTGTTTGTCTACCCCTGTGACTGTGTAAATTAGTATCGGTAGCAAAAGTAAAACTGCTCCCATACCAAGCACAAAGAGGTTGTTCGCTCAGTGCTGATGTCTATCATCCAAGAGAGGACATCATCTTTTATTATACTTTCATGTAAAATACTCCGATCTGATTGGCCGAGAAACATTTGTAAAAACATACTATTCCCCTCTGAGGGCAGAAAGCCACGCCCTCCAGGGTGATATTATCTAGCAACGGGAAGTATTACTTAATGACGGGAGATATTCTAAAAAATATCACATGCGTCAAATTTATGCACGTACGGTTCGCCGTAGATTGCTAGACGCCATCGCTTGAGCGTTTGTAATTCACGCCACTATTACGCTGATTGTGGTTGATATTCAAAATATCGCATTACATTGATTCATTAAACGTCAACAGACGATAGCGACATGTTTTGAATTACTGAAACACCAGATTAAAAATTACTGAAATATCATTTTACATTTTTATGAATATATGTGTCATTGAGCATGATAAAACAGACATTCAGTATAATAAAACAAATAGTTCATGTAGTTGAGGGTAATATTGAAAATTTTCACCCCGAGAAAAACCATTGTCAACCGAGGCGTAGTTGCCTCGGTTGACAATGGTTTTTCTCGGGGTGAAAATTTTCAATATTACCCTCAACTACATGAACTATTTATATATGATCACACTCGTAATTGTGTTGTCTTACTCTGACCTTTGACTATTGTTCTTTTCATTAAATATATAAACATGTTCCACAACTCCCCTTGCTCTCCTCTGACTCTTGTTTGGCAAGCCATGTATGTCTTGTGAGTTGAAAAAAAAAAAAAACCCAGCAAACTTGAGTGGAAGGAAAGCTGGAAGTAAGTTAAAGAGTAGCGATTTCAATGAAATTATTCCTCCATCAAGCACACATATTCTGAATGAGTTACTCTTTTTTCTGAATGGTTACATTTTTTGTAGCTGGTTTTCCAGACATGCAGAAGGAAATGACACAGGTGATGGCAGGAGAGATGGAAGTCGTGGTGAATGAAGAAAGGTCAGTGTAAGTGACTGATAGAAAGGTCAGTGGAGGTGACTGATAGAAAGGTCAGTGGAGGTGACTGATAGAAAGGTCAGTGGAGGTGACTGATAGAAAGGTCAGTGGAAGTGACTGATAGAAAGGTCAGTGGAGGTGACTGATAGAAAGGTCAGTGGAAGTGACTGATAGAAAGGTCAGTGGAGGTGACTGATAGAAAGGTCAGTGTAAGTGACTGATAGAAAGGTCAGTGTAAGTGACTGATAGAAAGGTCAGTGAAAGTGACTGATAGAAAGGTCAGTGGAGGTGACTGATAGAAAGGTCAGTGGAAGTGACTGATAGAAAGGTCAGTGGAGGTGACTGATAGAAAGGTCAGTGTAAGTGACTGATAGAAAGGTCAGTGTAAGTGACTGATAAAAAGGTCAGTGGAGGTGACTGATAGAAAGGTCAGTGGAGGTGACTGATAGAAAGGTCAGTGGAGGTGACTGATAGAAAGGTCAGTGGAGGTGACTGATAGAAAGGTCAGTGGAAGTGACTGATAGAAAGGTCAGTGGAAGTGACTGATAGAAAGGTCAGTGGAGGTGACTGATAGAAAGGTCAGTGGAGGTGACTGATAGAAAGGTCAGTGGAGGTGACTGATAGAAAGGTCAGTGGAGGTGACTGATAGAAAGGTCAGTGGAGGTGACTGATAGAAAGGTCAGTGGAGGTGACTGATAGAAAGGTCAGTGGAAGTGACTGATAGAAAGGTCAGTGAAGGTGACTGATAGAAAGGTCAGTGGAAGTGACTGATAGAAAGGTCAGTGAAAGTGACTGATAGAAAGGTCAGTGGAGGTGACTGATAGAAAGGTCAGTGGAAGTGACTGATAGAAAGGTCAGTGGAGGTGACTGATAGAAAGGTCAGTGGAAGTGACTGATAGAAAGGTCAGTGGAGGTGACTGATAGAAAGGTCAGTGTAAGTGACTGATAAAAAGGTCAGTGGAGGTGACTGATAGAAAGGTCAGTGGAGGTGACTGATAGAAAGGTCAGTGGAGGTGACTGATAGAAAGGTCAGTGGAGGTGACTGATAGAAAGGTCAGTGGAAGTGACTGATAGAAAGGTCAGTGAAAGTGACTGATAGAAAGGTCAGTGGAGGTGACTGATAGAAAGGTCAGTGGAGGTGACTGATAGAAAGGTCAGTGGAAGTGACTGATGGAGTAAGTGCTCTCAAATCACTTTTTGTGCATGAAACTTTATAAACATGTAAATTTGTCTTGAACAAATTGAACATAAAAACTGTATCTTGTTGATGAATTTGAAGAAGCAAGATCTGAGATGTAAAGTCTTTTCAGTGATGTGCAGAAGCTGTGACATTGACAACTAATTTTGATATAGTTCTGATTGCTGGGGAAGATATAATACTGGAAGCAGACAGAGAAAGTTCAGTTTTGCTGTGGGGGCCCTTTCTGACTTGTCAGTTTTCTAGTTTTCTTGAACACTTCATGTATGTCTGTAAATGGGTAGTAAATGGTTGTCATGACAACCATAAACTTCACTATATATATGTTTTCATTGTGGTTCTTCGTTTTGTTTTTTTTTTTGAGAGAGAGAGAGAGAGAGACACTAAATCTGAAAAAGAATGGAGTACCCACTCCTTTAAATTTTGTGTTCATTGATTTTCTATTTCAAATATAAATAGGTTTCTGAAAGAAGAGCCTGAGGTGATAGAAGATGCCTTGAAGCGATGCAAGCGTTTGACTGGTACCTTATTCACTCTCAAAAGGTGAGTGTAATGTGTAGTTGTCTGGTTCCCCACTAATGTGAGATGTATATCTCTAGACTACTCAGATAGAGTACAGGAAAAGTTCTTTCTGTCTGATTTTCATTTTATCCCCTTCAAACAAAACTGTGTAGTAAATAGATCTGTCAGTCTATCTGTGTGGTAAATAAAAGATCTGTCAGTCTATCTGTGTGGTAAATAGAAGATCTGTCTGTGTGGTAAATAGAAGATCTGTCAGTCTGTCTGTGTGGTAAATAGAAGATCTGTCAGTCTGTCTGTGGTAAAGAGAAGATCTGTCAGTGTATCTGTGTGGTAAATAAAAGATCTGCCAGTCTATCTGTGTGGTAAATAGAAGATCTGTCAGTCTGTCTGTGTGGTAAATAGAAGATCTGTCAGTCTATCTGTGTAGTAAATAGATCTGTCAGTCTATCTGTGTAGTAAATAGATCTGTCAGTCTATCTGTGTGGTAAATAGAAGATCTGTCAGTCTGTCTGTGTGGTAAATAGAAGATCTGTCAGTCTGTCTGTGTGGTAAATAGAAGATCTGTCAGTCTATCTGTGGTAAATAGAACATCTGTCAGTCTGTCTGTGTGGTGAATAGAAGATCTGTCAGTCTGTCTGTGTGTGCCCAGGTCATGTCTTTGTAACAAAACTCACATTTATTTCTGAAATATTCTATGAAATGTCATGACCCTAAATCAAAGTCATTTGGACAAGATCGAGATTACAGGGACTGCCCACACAAAATGTTCATTAGGCTATACGTATAACATTGCAATACAGGGATTGTAGAAGATTGAAATTCTTGCTAGGTTGAAAAAAGATGTTCAAAATAATGAAGACAATGTTCTAGAAAGGAGGGATGATCAAATGGTACTTACATTTTTGATGTTTTTGCCTTTGATTTCCTTACAAATGGTAATGTTAGTCATTTCCTCATGAATGCAAACACTACACGCATGACTACAGATAAATTAAGTATGTCTATTTTAATGGCTGGGAATTCCAACAGAAATGAAAGTAGAAAGTAAATATACACGAAATAAACTTCAGTTTTGAAAATGCATAGGGGTATGAACTACAATGCCTCACGCCAGCCTACTTTTCATGATGTGCCAACATGCTTTATGAAGTATACTTGCATTAGGCATCAGAGTTCATGCCCTTGCCTATTTTCAGCACTGGAATTTATTTTTTAAATGAAGAATTGTTTGAGGGAGGTTGAATGAGTATGTCAGCAGGGTGATTATCTTCAAACATGTTGCTTTGTAATGGTGGGTACTTTATTTCTCTGTAGGTTGGCATCAGTACAACAGCATCGAGCTCCTCAGGTGCCCACTGTTGGAGGAAGGATTCCATCGGATGATGAAAAGCGGGCTCTAATGGAGAACATCAAGGCCATGGTGCCGGACCATCAGACGCGACTGAAGAAGCTCGAGGTATGTATGATATCTAGAAGTAGTGTTTCCATGGAACATGCCCTTAGTTTGGAAACTGATGTCTGGAGGTAGAGTTCCATCTCTGTGTCATCGGCTTCTTTCTGGATTTCTTAGCTTAATATACCGTATACATGCAAGTGGAATTTTTAGCAAAACACAAATTTAGTGATTTTTCGATAATAATGGGTGTGTGTGTGTGTATATATATATATATATATATATATATATATATATATATATTTAGCGAGAGTTAATTTTAGTGAAATTATAATTCCAGGAAGATAACTATGTAACCTTTGATATGGAATAAATTATTAGTGATATTCAATTTTAGTGATCTCATCACTCTTGCTAATGATGCCAAGATTTAAATCCTCACTAAAAATTCTGCTTATACAGTATCAGCTTTATGGAATTGATAACATAATCGTTACAAAACGGACTAGCCATAGTATTGTTATTCTGAGTGAGGAAGAGGAGGTTCATTTGCCATGTATAAAATCCAGATTATTTCAGGATTATTTTACATGTCAGTTTGATCATTCATTTACAGGCAGCAGATGCATCCCGACAACGAAAGAAAAAAATCATCACACAACAAGAAGCTCTCAAGTTTGGAAAGTCCCTGGAAATTGCAACTCGTCTGCTGAAACCCAGCAGCAAAGAATCTGTGTTGTCTGCTTCTGATAAAGTGTCCGACATCCAGTCTTCTTCAACGTCTACCTCAGCCAAACCCAACACTGCTACATCACCAGCTACCTCAATCCCTGTCACCAAACACAACACCGTAACATCGCGAGCCCCGTCCTCATCAGGTAACCTAGCAACTAAATCCACAGCTGTGTCATCATTAGAGTCCTCTGCTAACAAGTCTGATGGGATGTCATCTTCTTCTCGAGAAGTTTCGGAAAATCACAATCAGGAGTTTCTTAGTCGAGAAGACGACTCCCGTCGACAGGGAGCTCTTTTAGCTATTAAGAAAGATGCTGCCAGAGCAGCTTTTTTCAGTTCAATGACTACTCCCCCAACCTCACCTTCACCTTCAATGACTACTCCCCCAACCTCACCTTCACCTTCAGACGAGATGGAGTCGTACTCGCCACCGAGACCGTTAATGGATTATACAGTACATATATTACAGACAAAGGACTCCAGTACAGGGGAGACACAGTACACTGTCACAGATGGACAATATTCACAGGCTTCTCATTCATCCGCGACCGCTCAATTAGTTTCCTCCACTACCACAGTCACATCAACAGGAAGCAGTTCTGCTTCGCTGGATACCAGATTAGGTTTGACAAACATTCCAAGAATCTCTTCTGTTGTTAAGTCCACGGAGACTGTAGAGTCATCTAAAATCAGTAGAAAACTACGGACCTCCACTCCTATAGCTGGTAAAGATAGTGAAAAAGCACCTTCAAAAATACCTAGTCTTCACAGACACAGTGAAAGTAGTGGGGGAGCAGATGTAAGGCCAAAGAAAATACCGCCACCACCACCCCCAAGGAAAAGCAGCCGTTTACCGAGCCCAGGAATTAGAATGGACACTGAAGTTTCTCAGAATGGTACTGTGTCTCTGATGCCATCTAAGCCAGAATTTCAACCTAAAGACATTTCAATCCTTGGAGGGCATCAAATGCAAGTCAAAGATTCTGGAATCGGTACCTCCACCCCAAAATCCAACATTCTCCCGAGACCCTCCAGTAAATTTGACAAAGGGATCATCGAAGCCATAGCTGTTCAAAACAAAGACAGTTCAAAAGAAAGTGGTACAAAACCTGAGTCTCAAGACCCAAGGATGTTAGAAGAACCACAGGGGGCCAGAGCCAAAATACCCCCTCCCAGCAAAAAACCCAAACCACCCCCTCCTCAAAGGAAATCTAGCCTCTCTCAATCAGAGGAAAAGTCGCAGATCCCAAAGGCAAAAGAAAACTGCTAGGACGAGAGAGGCTCCACAGTGACTGAATTCAGAGGCGCTGATTATCGAGCTTTCGATTCTTGAGTAGTCGCTGTGTTTGACCTCATTCTCCAGTATTTGTGCTCAATGTGTTCCTATCTAAGAATTCAGCGAGTAAACCTCAAAAGGGACATCACATGATAGCTTTAAAGACAGTGTTGCTGATGATGACTTCAGGTCCTATCTACCTCTTGTTAATAATAGCACTGCTGTTCACGTCTAGTCAGTTTCCTGTAAAACCACATTGTGGTGTCTAGAAAATTTTGATGGTTGTGTTTTGTGCATGCTTACTATTAAGTTATTGAATTTGGATGAATGAATTAATAGCTGATCTTGTGAATTTTTCATTTTGTTGAGAAAATGAAAGTAAACTCTTACATGTGGACCTGTGTTTTTTAATTACACTGATAACTGTGAAAGAAGTATGTGTAGTTTTTATACACCTACATTTTATACGGGTACATTATGCTATACCGCTGTCATCCATCTATCCATCCGTACCTTTAACTTTGCAACTCCTTCTAAACCATTAGGGGGATTTTAATGAAACTTGGTACAAAGAAAGATCACAATGTGTAGATTTGCATAATACGAGGGAAACCCTGTTCAATTTTTTTAACGGAGTTATGGCCCTTGACTTAATTTTTTCAATGCAAAACACTTCATCTTCACAACTCCTCCAAACCCTTGGGGGGATTTAAATAAAACTTGACACAAACAAGAGGCCAACAGGCCTTAATGGTCCCCTGAATATAATTGCCCATACACAGACCTTTCTGGGAGTTTCATATTCGCATTTACGCCTCATTCTGGAGTCTTGTTCATAGCTTTATATTTCAATTACAACAGAATGATAGATGACATTTGAAGCATTTATATCAGCCCATATTTTCAATGCAATGAATTTCACAATTTTGGTAAAGGGCTTCACGGACATAATAACCATGCATTTGATTTTTCTCCTACATGTGTGGGAGTAGAGATTTTTAAAGCTTTTGTGTTTTTTTCCCTCCAGTTTTGGCCCCAACCATGAGGCCCTGGGGGAGCTATGATCTTAAATTTCACAATTTTTATTTCTCTTATCGTAACATTTTTTGCCCTACCCCTTGGGGCCCCAGAGACCTGAAATTTATAATTTGTGTCCTCCCTTGTCCCAAAGATGTTGCATACAAAATATCAAAGGGGTTGGAATGGTAGTTATAAGAAAGTTGAAAATATTCAATTGTTAACACATTTCATTACTGGCCAATTTGGTCCCACCCTCATAGCAAAACCCCTACCCCTGGGGTCATGAAATTTGACAATTTTGGTAAAGGGCAACCTTCTCATATTGTAAATGTCCATATAGTGTCAATTTGATATCAGTAGCATTAAAAAGGATGTTTTTAAAATGTTTACCCATAAATAATATATACCAAGTTTGGTCCTGCCCGTATAATTTTAAAATTTTATTACAAACAAAAATGTTTCTCTCAATACCTTGTCTTCACAACTCCTCCTCATCATGATGTGTAGTGGTGCATATTACATGGGAAATGCTGTCCAAATATTTTTGAAGGAGCACTATTTATCTGTGGAAGATGTCCAACCTTGGCTGTATTTTTGAAGGCATCATGGCCCATGGATGTGGAATTTTCTATGCAAAATACCTTGAATTCGCAACTCACTGCAAATTATTCCGTGGATTTCAATTAAACTTTTTCCAATGATCCAAAATTTTACCAGGATTTAATGTTCTTGACCGTGGATTTTTCTGTTGATGGATTTGTTCAAAATCAATAACATATGCGGAGTATCATGTACCGGTTTAGCGGTGCTCTATTTTTTTTTCATGCAAAATTTTTCTCATTTCCCCGTAATCTTTTTTTTGTACCTATGATTAAGAAATTTTTTGTGTAATTTAAATAATTGTTTACAGTGGAACTATTTGACGTTGGTAGTTGAGGTACATTCTGAGGTGCATTTGGGGGCATTTACACAAGTGTGGATTTGAATGTAGTTTTGTTTGTGGGTAATGCCAGGCAGGGGGTTGTTTTTCTGATGTCCGCAGATGAGACAGAAAATTTCTGGCTGCCTTATTTGGCATCAATTTTGCAAACTGATTTTCCTCTTTATTATTGTAAAAACAGCCCCCCCCCCCTTTTTTTAACAAATCTGTAAATTCATCAAACCACAAGAAAAATTGCAACCTTTAAAATTGAGCCAGTGTGGAATAAATTGGTATATTGTTTGTACACACAAATGACACCCTCACGAGTAGTTGGATAAGATGGGTTTTTTTTATTAACAATTACGGTACTGTAAATGGTCATATATACAATATCTTTCAGTACAGGTTGCAATATGGTTGCATCAAGTTCACAGTCTCATGAGCACACATCACATAAATATCTTAATTTAGACATACACAATATATTGGTGTATATGATGAGGAAGCCCAGCAGTCCACTGTTTGTTCCTTCATTTACAGAAGAGTTCCTATCATATCTTGCATCACACTCTTAACTCACAAGTCAAAAAACTGTATAATTGTTTCAAACATTTCAACATTATTTAAAAAATAACAGAGCTGAAAAATTCTTTTCTCTAAATAATTTGTTCAATTAGCAATAAAACAACAGAAAAACAAATGGCTTCAGAATTGTCCTTATAAGATTTCGTCCTGAGACAGCGATTAAACATGCTTGTGGAATTCCTCGTTTTCCTAGTACTGTGTCCAGGGAATTTCGATACAAGAATAAAATGGCATTTAATATCTCCCATAATTCCTCAGTCTTGTTCGTACTCACTGTTGTCGGAATGTTTTTCCACTGAAAAGTAATTGAAATACATAAGGTCATCTGAATCTATTACAAACAAAATGTTTCTCTCAAAGTTGAGCTTGTATTGGTTCTGAGTGAATATGGATAATGAAGCACAAATTTCTTACAATGTGTCATCACTTCTGATTCAATAAGATGAAATATCTTCAACAGAAATTTATCTGACGACGGCATAGTTCACTGACAAAGTATTCAATTCTATGTATCCCTTTCACTTTGTCCCAAGGTCAGATTAAAAGATAGGAGTGATATTCAACATACTTTTATATTTTCAAAATTCTAAGTATTCAGGAAATCAAGAAAGTTAACAAAGACTCGTCAATTTAACCCCCCCCCCCCCCCCCAAAAAAAAAAAACCTTTACCCTTTCACTGTCAATGTCCAAGATATGATTTCTGAATGTTTAGACACGGGTTCTATTCAATTAAGTATATCTTTGTCATAAAGGGTCTTTCAGAGCTTGACTTTAAGGAAATTGTCATCCAATATGGATTTTCACACAGTGTTTTGATAATAATAATGCACTTATATAGCGCCTTATCTAAATATACTCTCAAGAGCTTTACACTATACTAAAATGCAAATCAAAATTATACAGAATACATAAAATACTTAATAATGCCAGATATTAGTATCTGTCTTTCAAAGAAGCATGAAGTCGAGAAGAAGTCCAACAGAGAGAATTTGCTTAAAATCACAAATATTTTGAAGTTTCTTGCTCGACAAGGAATTGCTCCTTGGGGTGACAAAGACGAGAAAATCTCGAACTTTAATCAACTTCTCATGCTAGAGGCTAAACGCGATCCCCAGCTTCAGGAATGGCTACAACACAAGACAAATAAGTATGTTGCTCCAGATATACAAAATGAAATTTTGCAGATGATGGGGTTGCAGGTTTTGCGACAAATTGTTGCTTTCATCAAATCGTCTGAATTCTTTTCAATAATGGCAGACAAAACACGAGATATTTCCAACAAAGGGCAACTTGTTTTATGCAATTGATGGGTTGATCAAAATTTTGCCACTCATGAAGATTTATTAGGGATGTACTATCTTTCTGACATTGGGGTAATTCAATAACCCTGGCAATTAAAGATGCCCTTTTGAGGTTCGATCTGCCTATCAACAAAGTATGAGGCCAGTGTTATGAGATGGCTGGTTAAAAAGACAGGTGTTGCAACACAAATTCATGCACTTGAACCCAGAGCCCTTTACATACACTGTTATGGTCATCCTAGCCTGCAGTGATTCTATTAAGGGATATCCCTTAAAGACACCCTGGACATTGCAAAGGATAAAACAAAGTTGATTAAAGAATCTCCAAGAAGGGAGATGATTTTCAATACATTAAAAAATACCCAAAATCTAGAGAAACGTCGGAGGGAATAAGGAGTTTGTGTCCCACAAGATGGACAATAAAAGCCGACATATTTCTGAGCATTTTGTCAAACTATGAAATTCTAAGAAATGTTTGGGATGAAAGCCTCCAATATGTATGTGAGGTAGAAATGAGAAACAGAATTAGGAGAGTGGCTGCTTATATATGCAGGTTTGATTTCTTCTTTGGGTGTTTACTGAGTGAAAAACTTTTACGTTATAGTGATAATTTGGCAAGGGCTCTGCAGGCTCCAAATCTTTCGGTGAGTGATGGTCAAAAAATGGCATCGACGACAATGAGTGCTTTGTAAAGTCTCCGAGATGAGACAATCTTCACTCAGTTTTATGAGGAAGTTGTTGAAAAAGCAAAACAGATGAACATCGATGATCCTGTTCTTCCTAGAAAATGCAAATTTCCTCGTAAACTTGATGGGACAGCAGCACATACTTTTTCATTGTGTGCAGATATGTATAGGAAAGATGTCTACGAGGCATTAGATCTGCTTTTAGCTGGCATAAAATCTAGGTTTGACCAACCAGGTTACAAAGCTTATGTTAATCTTGAAAACCTCGTAATTAAGGTTTGCACAGGTCAAACGTTTGAAGAAGAATTAAATTTTGTCACGAACCTATATGATACAGATTTGAAGCCAAAGGATCTTCACTGCCAGCTTATAATGTTAAAGACTGTTTTGCCAAAAGACTTTATGCCAGATATACCAAGTGTGGTTGAATTTTTCAGACATTCAAATGAAAAAAGTCTGTTTACTGAGATCCTCAAAATTCTCAAACTAATATTGGTACTTCCTGCAACGAACACTACCAGTGAGCGCTCATTCAGCGCCTTGAAAAGATTGAAAACATCGCTGAGATCAACAATGAGCCAAATATGAACAAACAATTTGCTTTTATTGCATGTTCATAAAAATGAGACTGATAAACTGAATGCAGAAAAAATAGTTGAGGAGTTCATAAGTGAAAGTGAACACCGACTGGCGATTTTTGGGAAGTTTACCAAGTACTAAATACCTTATGATTCAGAAATGATTGATAAGAAAATAATAAAGATAAAACAAAAAAAGATTAAAAAAAAAAAAAAATCCTTCATATCCCCTCCCTCAAAAAACCCAAACAAAACTTAAAGTTGAGGGTTTTTTTGGGAAACTAATTAGATTCTATGTACATGACATACACCTCATTGCTTGCACATATTTATGCAGTTATCTTTTTACTAATGGTTTTGTTGATGTCATTTTTTGTCGTAAATTACTTTGGTGTGGTGCCCCCCCCCCCCCCCCCCCCATGGGCCTGGGTGGCAGATGAAATTTGACCTGACCTGATTGTCTTTTTCTCTTTGTCCTTGACTTCTGGTCGAGCTCTGTTTAGAACTTTGAGGAAATCTAAGGTTTTGGCTCTCATACGTGAATGGATGTAAGCCTGTAAAATATACATCCAGCAATTTATTAGGTTTTCTTCTATTCATATTATTGTGACAAAAATTTGGTGAATATTCCCTTAAACAACACAATCAAATGCATGCGATATAGAATACTAAAATAAAAAAACACAAAAAAAAACTGCTACATCTAACATACAAACTTAATAAATATTTCCCCACTACAATCTGTCAGAATTAACTTCCGCTGTGTACCTTGGAACATTTGATGTGGTAGTGCAGATAGTCTCGGAGTGTGTGGATGAGGTTTATAGTGTTATCTCGTGCAGCTTTGCTGGTATGACGTGGAAACAAAACTGGAAGAAAAAACATTTCAGTAAGTAGAACAACATGACAATCAGATGAACAACACGCCAAATATGTCAGATTTATATTAAATTCTATCCCTCTCAATATTTCACCATTTGTCCAAACAGTCTAGTGATAACACTATTTATACTGTCAATCAGAGTTCAAATCTCTGAAATCTGTATCAAATCTCCCAATTTTTCTCCTTAATCAAATACATTTATACTATCAATCTGAATCCATGGATCAAGGTGATCTATTCTACATATATGTTTTGTATGTTCAATGAAATCAAAGGAAGGTCGTTTTCATGATGAAACTGAATACAAAACTTTCGGGATGTGCCGTAACGACTGATTACAGTTGATGTTTATACACCGTGGTCACGTGATAGTAACTAACTGTTGGACAAGTTGACATCGATACAAATGTTTCTGTAGCAGATGTCTGTTAAAAACGGTGTGCAGTCCTAGAAAGAGGAAGAACACTGATGATATTAGCCATTACTGGCGCTCAGTACCTGGGAGATGGAGAGAAATGGGGCACTACGGTACATATCTTTGGATGCAAGGAGTGATGTTTTACTGATATTTTTATCCTTGTCGGCATAATTGTCTTTCATTTCTACATCCTTAAGATGTATGCCCCTTGCAAACTCGCATAATTTAATAAAATACGTTTTCCTATGAATGGTTAATGTAGTGATCCCGTTCTCGGAAAGATAATGTCCTCCAATTTTGTTTACGTAGCTGTTATAGTGTAAGATTTCCGGAAGTGACTTGCCTTACAATTACGTTCAGCTCACGATAAAAGTCAAAGTGGATCCATATCTTGAAATTCCTGTATCAATGAGGCGTGTCATATCAATCTATAATTATCCCTAATTTTCTCTGGCAATAAAATCTTAACTGTATATACCAGGACTCGCAAGAGTACTGCAAACGGTACAACAGACCGGGAAATTCAACCTGTAAGCACATTATGCACTCTGAAATGATATCACACACATTCTGAATATTTTTAAAAGTAGGTCTTGGTGCACCAATCCATCTGACATGTGAACTGATTATGTATTTCTCGGACTGGGAGGTCATGACAAAGTGTCAGTGAATAAAAAACACCTTTGTTTCATAACACAGCATTTCATTCACACACCTGTCATTACAGGAATGATAAGAACCTGCTTTATCTACATACCGAATGTGATGTATCCAATATTCTCCCCGACACGAGCACCAGTGTTTGCCAGCTCCTGAGGCGGGTCACGGTGAGAGAAGAGAACCTGAGGTGCTTGTTGGAACTTCCGACGACCCTCCTTAAACTCCTGAAAAAAGATGGCCTGAACTTAGTGACAGCATTATACTTTTGTATGGCATGGTAATATTATTACTGATTACAGAAAACATCAGATGAGACGGACGTAATTATTACTGATTACAGAAAACATCAGACAGGACAGAGGTAATTATTACTGATTACAGAAAACATCAGATAAGACGGACGTAATTATCACTGATTACAGAAAACATCAGATGAGACGGACGTAATTATCACTGATTACAGAAAACATCAGACAGGACGGACGTAATTATCACTGATTACAGAAAACATCAGATGAGACAGACGTAATTATCACTGATTACAGAAAACATCAGACAGGATGGAGGTAATTATTACCGATTACAGAAAACATCAGACAGGACGGAGGTAATTATTACCGATTACAGAAAACATCAGATGAGACGGACGTAATTATCACTGATTACAGAAAACATCAGATGAGACAGACGTAATTATCACTGATTACAGAAAACATCAGATGAGATGGAGGTAATTATTACCGATTACAGAAAACATCAGATGAGATGGACGTAATTATCACTGATTACAGAAAACATCAGATGAGACGGACGAAATTATTACCGATTACAGAAAACATCAGATGAGACAGACGTAATTATCACTGATTACAGAAAACATCAGACAGGACGGACGTAATTATCACTGATTACAGAAAACATCAGACAGGACGGACGTAATTATCACTGATTACAGAAAACATCAGATGAGACAGACGTAATTATCACTGATTACAGAAAACATCAGACAGGATGGAGGTAATTATTACCGATTACAGAAAACATCAGACAGGACGGAGGTAATTATTACCGATTACAGAAAACATCAGATGAGACGGACGTAATTATCACCGATTACAGAAAACATCAGATGAGACAGACGTAATTATCACCGATTACAGAAAACATCAGATAAGATGGACGTAATTATCACGGATTACAGAAAACATCAGATGAGATGGAGGTAATTATTACCGATTACAGAAAACATCAGATGAGATGGACGTAATTATCACTGATTACAGAAAACATCAGATGAGACGGACGAAATTATCTCTGATTACAGAAAACATCAGACAGGACGGAGGTAATTATTACCGATTACAGAAAACATCAGATGAGACAGATGTAATTATCACTGATTACAGAAAACATTAGATGAGACGGACGTAATTATCACTGATTACAGAAAACATCAGATGAGAAGGACGTAATTATCACTGATTACAGAAAACATTAGATGAGACGGACGTAATTATCACTGATTACAGAAAACATCAGATGAGACGGACGTAATTATTACTGATTACAGAAAACATCAGACAGGACGGAGGTAATTATTACCGATTACAGAAAACATCAGACAGGACGGAAGTAATTATTTCCGATTACAGAAAACATCAGATGAGACGGACGTAATTATCACTGATTACAGAAAACATCAGATGAGACGGACGTAATTATCACTGATTACAGAAAACATCAGACAGGACGGAGGTAATTATTACCGATTACAGAAAACATCAGATGAGATGGACGTAATTATCACTGATTACAGAAAACATCAGATGAGACGGACGTGATTATCACTGATTACAGAAAACATCAGATGAGACAGACGTAATTATCACTGATTACAGAAAACATCAGACAGGACGGAGGTAATTATTACCGATTACAGAAAACATCAGATGAGACGGATGTAATTATCACTGATTACAGAAAACATCAGATGAGACGGACGTGATTATCACTGATTACAGAAAACATCAGATGAGACAGACGTAATTATCACTGATTACAGAAAACATCAGATGAGACGGACGTGATTATCACTGATTACCTGCATAAAGACTTTTCCTATAACGACATCATCATCATCCTTAAATATTGTACTAAAAATAACCGTCACTCTGTCTTTCTGGGCGTCTACATACCTGCAATGAAACAAAACACAAAAAAATGGTAAATAAAAGATGCTTCATTTAATTATACATCACTTGAACCTCATATCTCACTAAAATATACATAAATTCTATTAAAATCCTGTAATCTTCATGATTTATATCTTCCTTATTATCATAAATATTTCTACAAAACTGGTAAAAAATTCATTCTCAAATTGAACATTATTTTCTGAAAATTTTTCATTAGAAAACACACTCAAGAATGGACAATTTACAAGATTTCTGGAGAACACTGACGAATATATAAACTGTAGCAAGACCCTAAAAATAACAAGCATTCTGAGTGTATTAAATGCAATACAAAGTCCCCTACTGGTAGGATAATTCAGTCAAATGTAGGTCAAGCATAATGAAACTCAAACTTGATCTGTATCTATCCAAGACAACGCCATATATAAAAAAAATTTCATTTGAGTATCTTTATCCAATGCGGAGAAGTCTGGAAAACCTCAAGCAGAATGACAGATAGACAGAGGGTAAACTAATAGTCCCCTTCGGCAAAGCCTGAAGAGGACTAAACAAATAGCAATGGAGAAATCTTCATAGACAACACACCATATATCCTGCCATGTTATAAAAGTAATACTGAACATATAAAAGACTTTTCCAACTAGAAATTAGAAGTTATTTCATTTCTCTTAAAATTCTCTCGTTAAATCTATGTTTTTAAAAAGCACTATATTTTCCTAACTTTCAGGAAATTCAAAATCTTGCAAAGTTCATGAACTTTTACATATGTTAAAGCACTGTATAACAATGTATTTGTAATTGAATAATATATTAACTTCAAAAAAGTCAGTATTAGTAATTGTTAAAGGTCAGTAAATTTTCTGATTGAAAAACACAGTACCCATATAGTCTCACAATACTACTCACATAGTCTCAAGATACTTCTCACATAGTCTCATAATACTACTCACATAGTCACACAATACTACTCACATAGTCACACAATAGTACTCACATTAGTCTCATAATACTACTCACATAGTCACACAATACTACTCACATAGTCTCAAGATACTTCTCACATAGTCTCATAATACTACTCACATTAGTCACACAATAGTACTCACATAGTCACACAATAGTACTCACATTAGTCACACAATAGTACTCACATAGTCACACAATAGTACTCACACAGTCACACAATAGTACTCACACAGTCACACAATAGTACTCACATAGTCACACAATACTACTCACATTAGTCACACAATAGTACTCACATAGTCACACAATACTACTCACATTAGTCACACAATAGTACTCACATAGTCACACAATACTACTCACATAGTCTCAAGATACTTCTCACATAGTTTCATAATACTACTCACATTAGTCACACAATAGTACTCACATAGTCACACAATAGTACTCACATTAGTCACACAATAGTACTCACATAGTCACACAATACTACTCACACAGTCACACAATAGTACTCACACAGTCACACAATAGTACTCACATAGTCACACAATACTACTCACATTAGTCACACAATAGTACTCACATAGTCACACAATAGTACTCACACAGTCACACAATAGTACTCACACAGTCACACAATAGTACTCACACAGTCACACAATAGTACTCACACAGTCACACAATACTACTCACATTAGTCACACAATAGTACTCACATAATCACACAACAGTACTCACATAGTCACACAACAGTACTCACATAGTCACACAATACTACTCACATAGTCAAACAATAGTACTCACATAGTCACACAATACTACTCACATAGTCACACAGTAGTACTCACATAGTCACACAATACTACTCACATAGTCACACAATACTACTCACACAGTCACACAATAGTACTCACATAGTCACACAATAGTACTCACATAGTCACACAATAGTACTCACACAGTCACACAGTAGTACTCACATAGTCACACAATAGTACTCACATAGTCACACAATAGTACTCACATAGTCACACAATAGTACTCGCATAGTCACACAATACTACTCACATAGTCACACAATACTACTCACATAGTCACACAATACTACTCACATAGTCACACAATACTACTCACATAGTCACACAATACTACTCACATAGTCTCATCATCCCTGTACTGGATCACTGCTCTCTTGTGACCAGTGGCTCCCTCCTCTTGGAACTGAAAGTATTTCTCAAACACAGAGGCGAAGCAGTTCCGTTTCAGTAGGCCGACCTTTGTGACCCAGTCCTCCCAGTCTTTTGGTACTTTTTCAAGGTCAAACACGACCGACACATTGTATCCTGAAAATCACATGACTTGCATGATTGATAAGAAGTCATCATTGGCATTATTGTAAATCAATATTGAGGTATCAGTCTGGAAATTTATTCAAATTTGACACAAATGAAATTAAAGATAAAATTAACTTTGAAGCAGTATGAGAATGCAGTTTTGTTTTACATAAGTGAAGGCAGATTTATCTGTTAAATGGTACTACCAAAATTTGCCAGCTTCCTACAATTAAATGTCTGGCTATACATTATTTTATTTCCTATGTAGCTTATAAGATGAGTTTTGATTGGTTAACAAGCTGGGTGTAAACTTCTGCACACCCTAATAAAACCAGGAGTAAATAAATTACACAAAGAAAAAATTATGGTGTTTGTTTTTTAAAATGTATTTGTTACAATTTAATGTACTGCGATGAAAGTTATTTATAGCTGGCTTGCTTATACACATGAAATGTCTGACATTTGCTCACATAGGAAATAAATTTGTTATCCAAGATCTGGTGTGTGGAATAAAATCCTGGGGTAAATCTCTGTACACCTGTGATGGGATCTGAACAACAAATATTGTAGTCATGTGGGGAAGATTCTCGATAAAGAAAAAGAATAGATGAAAACCCTCCAGTTCTCAGATAGTCCCTCCCCCAATACCATATGTGTAAATAAAAATCCTTAATCTACAAGAATTTACATATTATAAGAATACTACCGTCTGACAATGATGAATCAAAATATTAACCATCCAGCTTAAAACTTCACCATATTTCTTGATGCAGTGTAAGTCAAAAACATGAAACTGAACTTTTTTTTTTTATCTCTTCTAAAGGAATGTTTTTGTGATCAACTTAGTTGGAATTGTTGATGTATCTGTACATATATAATCACCCATATTCTTTTCAGTGGGGTACTGTAAAATATTCTAGCTTACCTCTCTTGGATTTGATGCTTATATTTTTCAATCGTTTAGTTAAGGGATAGAGCATAAATGAATATATTGAATATATAAGGAGGGGGAGGGGTGTTGGTGAGACTTTGAAAAATAAGCAAAATTAAAGTTAAATATTACCTTTATCACCTATATACAAAATAAAAAAAAAGCACACCTGAAAATAAGCATTATATTAACTAGTTCCATGGAATGTTCATAATGAAATTAATGATAACATTAACGATAATCTGCTAGCATGCACATCCTGTCAAAGGTGTCAAGCTAACTGAAATCCACTACAGGAGTGGATTTACAGTGGTGGACTTAGATTGGTTAAGTTTACTCAGAAATTTTCATCAAAAATGTAGCATGGATTGCAACAACCCCTGTTGTGATCAGTGGTAGAGTGTTCACGTTGTAACCAGGAGATCATGAATTCCAAGCCCCGCTTGTGCCATGGCCGCGTCAAACCTAAGATGTTAACATAGGTAGTGACTGCTTCTTTGCCAAACGCTTGACATTTAGAGGTGAGAATCGTGGGTCTTTCAGATATGACCTTAAAAATAGAGGTCCCGTGTCATGACAGGTGTTGGCACATTAAAGAACCCTCACTGCTATGGCCTTGAGTGTTAAGCATAGGTCTAAATTTGTGGTGCTTCACCTGCAGCCGGTGATGTTTCAATATGAGTGAAAAATTCTCGACGGGACGTAAAACAAACAATCAACCAACCCACTGTGACACATTGAAAATTTCATGATCCACAACAACCATATATAAAGTTACAATATAAAAATTTCTTCTCTTCCCCTCCACAGAGAAGGACTCCAAAATCACAAAGCAAACTGCAGAGGTAAAGAATATCTAGGAGACCATGTAACACATCTCAAGTTGTTTTGTGAAGTGCAACAGAAAAGCAATGTGAGTTACAGAATTAAGATGCCTAAACAAATGTCTAATAGAAATTTGTAAAATTATCTGTAAATATTTTAGTATTGCTTATGGTTTACAAAATTCTTTCACAAAAGTTTTAGGGATATCCTATGCCCTTAAAATCTGTTTCCTTGTTTCTTGATTTCATATGCAATTTCCCAATTCTTAAACTCCATTCTTATTCCCAGTATATGAGACACCAAGGCCTGAAGCAGTCAGCAAAGTATTGCATCAGCTCTTGTTGTACAATCAGACTTATTCTCAGTGTCTGAGAGCTCTTGTTGTACAATCATACTTATTCTCAGTGTCTGAGAGCTCTTGTTGTACAATCAGACTTATTCTCAGTGTCTGAGAGCTCTTGTTGTACAATCAGACTTATTCTCATATCTGAGACCTCTTGTTGTACAATCAGACTTATTCTCAGTGTCTGAGACCTCTTGATCTACAGCCAGATATTACTACTGTTCTGTGATAAGGGAATCCTAAAGTTGATTTCTGACAATTATAAATCTACAAAACTGGTCTTTCTTACCTTCCTCTGGAGTGGCTAAATGATCTCCATATTCACGCTTGATGAGCTGGAATAAAAAAGCTTTCATCAAATCTTAGTACCCTGAAAGTGTTGTCATACAGTTTACATAATAAAATATCCTAATCAAGACAAAATATGTCTACTATTTTAGAGCATGAAATTCTTTTTCTTCTTGGAGAATGGTACAGAAAATAGTTCCGACACAAAAAGTGATTCAGCTGGGAAAACTAAAGAGTGATTTGTACTTAGTAGTAAATTATGCAATTCTTGTTCTCTACATCATAATTATCAAAATTTGTGGAAAGTTAGTTTTATATTTCACAATAAGGACACTCTCTCTGTCTCTCTTTCTCAAGTTCTGCCTGTCTAAATGTGACTTTTCCAGAAGGAAGGGGTTTCATTGTTAATGAATTTCTTCCTGCCAATTTTGAATAGTAATTTTGGCACTGTGCCATCTCCTTACCTTGGACATTATGATGCAGTAAATCCAAACAATATTTTTGGTTTGTACATGAAACAACTCTTATTTATTTGGGACACAAGTTGAAGTTAGAGATTTGTAGCTTAGTTACGATAAGTGGCAAATCACACAACTTTGATTAATTACACAGAAAATGGTTGCTAAAGTCAATACAAGGAAAATTCAGATGAGAGAGTTACACCTTTATCAATAATGAATTGTTACATAACTTATATCAACATTTGAAGAATTTTCTCAGGAAAAATTCTAAATTTGTAGTTCTACGTGTGATAGAAGCGGAGAACGTTGACACAGCTTTTTGGCGGTCATAAAGTTTTTGAAAACTGTGTCGGTGTTCTCTGTTTCTATCGCACGTAAAACTGCCATTTTAGTATAAAGTTGTTCCAGAGAAAATTCTTCAAATGTTGATATAAGTTATGCGACCATTTGTTGTTGATATAAGTTATGCGACCATTTGTTGTTGATATAAGTTATGCGACCATTTGTTGTTGATATAAGTTATGCGACCATTTGTTGTTGATATAAGTTATGCGACCATTTGTTATTGATATAAGTTATACAACCATTTGTTGTTGATATAAGTTATGCGACCATTTGTTGATATAAGTTATGCGACCATTTGTTATTGATAAAGGCGTTGCATACTTGTTTGAATTTTGCCAGTGTCGACTTCAGCAGCCATTTTGTGTGTAATTAGTCAAAGTCACATGATTCACCACCATGTAAAAAATAAATTTCAATTTTTGAAAATTCATGAGGGCAAGAACTGTTGTTTTACACCAATACACTTCATGAAATGCTAACACGATTCATGAAGTGCTAACACGATTCATGAAATGCTAACACGATTCATGAAGTGCTAACACGATTCATGAAGTAGCTGGCATGAAGCAATGCTGTTCATACCTTCATGTATTTTGAAAACTGAAATTCATTATTTACATTTACATTTTACTTTCATTTCTGTTGGAATTCCCATCCATTAAATTAGTCACTCTATATTTTTCCAAGATTCCTATGCACATTGTAAGGTAAAGGAAGCTGTGGTTCTCTATACTTCGCCCACCTACACAGCATGTTGTTGTTGCGACTGCAACTGCCTTCGTTCTTAAAAGATTGCTTTTAATTTAGACTTCCTTCGGATAAAAAGATCTTTTTATTCTTGATGAACAAACTAACCTTTTCTAATTCAACACCAGATAATATACATCAGCATATATACCTTTTTCAGCAGCCATGATAGATCTCGTGTGATTCTAAGGGATGTACCTTGTAGTTTGAATTGACTACATGAAGTAAATATTAGTGTAGAAAAGTGGACATACCTCATTCTATCACAAAAACACAATCACACCCTGTTTCACAATCCTACCTCTTCTGCCCCATGCTCCTCTAAGTCCTTATAAAACTTCAGAGATATGCTGACCTGCATGATAACAGTTACAGTAAAATGGACCTGCATGATAACAGTTACAGTAAAATGGACCTGCTGATAACAGTTACAGTAAAATGGACCTGCTGATAACAGTTACAGTAAAATGGACCTGCTGATAACATTACAGTAAAATGGACCTGCTGATAACAGTTACAGTAAAATGGACCTGCTGATAACAGTTACAGTAAAATGGACCTGCTGATAACATTACAGTAAAATGGACCTGCTGATAACAGTTACAGTAAAATGGACCTGCTGATAACAGTTACAGTAAAATGGACCTGCATGATAACAGTTACAGTAAAATGGACCTGCTGATCATTGAAGGGAATGCAGAGATTAAATTTGCAAACCAACCTGCATGTATATTTTAAAGCTGCCTTTAAAACAAGACACATGTCTGCACAAATTTAAAACAAGAGGCCCATGGGCCACATCCTCACCTGAGTCACCTTGACCTATATTAAAGATTTTCCTTATATGCATGTTAAACTTTGATCCCCTAATGTGCTCCATCCTACATCCGGGGGGCCATGATTTTAACAAACTTGAATCTGCTCTATGTCAGAAAGCTGTCATGTAAATTTCAACTTTTCTGGCCAAGCGGTTCTTGAGAAAAAGATTTTTAAATGAACTCAACCTACTTTTGCATTTTTGTGATTATCTCCCTTTGAAGCAGGCATGCTCATCATTTGAACTTGAATTTCTTTCACCCAAGGATAATTTGTACCAGATTTGATTGAAATTGGCTATGTGGTTCTGGAGAAGAAGACTTTTCAGTGTATTTTTGCTATTATCTCCCCTTTGAGAAAAGTGTTATTCTTCTTTTGAACAGGAATGCTTTTTGCCAAGTTTGGTTGAAATTGGCCCAGTGATTCTGGAGAAGATATTGAAAATGTAAGAAGTTTACAGACAGATGGACGACCAGAAAAGATCACTTGAGCTTTCAGTTCAGGTGAGCTAAAAAGAGAGCTTCTAAATCATGCTTTCTTAAGCTGAATAACACTGCTAACTGCTGTCTATATTATTAAACAATTGTTTACTGTCTACAAGGTAAGCATTTTGAGCATTAGGCCAACAAACAAATTTTATGTTTCAGGTCAGGTATATTTTTCTAAAGGAATGTAGGAAAGTATGAATAAATACACAAAAAAAATTCATTACGAAACTAGAATATCAAGTAACAATAAAACACGGTTATAGTGAACCTCCAGGGCCAACAAAAAGCAGTTTGTTTTAACAAACTTCATTATACAGTAAAACACAGTTATAGTGAACCTGAAAAATGAAATTTAATTTACCAGGAACACTAGATATATATATTTTACATCCAGTATTAAATATCTATATCCTTTCTGACATAAATAGTCAAATTATTTATTCATTTGTTTTTCAAAATTTTATGACGTTCCCAGGTTCCCTACACTTTTTGATTTATTTCAGGTCCTCGTTAGCTATGCTTTTGAAATTGACACTACAAGCATGAGGTATACACAAAAATATTGTAGATGACTTGAATACACGAAAAAATATTGTATACGATTTGAATACATGAAAAAATATTGTAGACGACTTAAATATACGAAAAATATTGTAGACGACTTGAATACACGACAAAAATATTGTAGACAGTTTGATAACCTCTTCTAACAATAAGGGACCTCAATGGTTGAGTTGTTAGAGCGTCACTCCCAAAATCACAAGGCCTCTCACCTCTAGTCAGTGCAGGTTCAATTCTATCTTGTGCTGATATATGTGAGAAAGTTTGTCAGTTTATTTTTGGAAGGTCGGTGGTCTCTTCCCGGGTACATTGTGCCTAGGTTCTCCACCAATAAAAACTAGACACCACCAGATAACTGAAAAATTGTTGAGTGTGGCGGAAAACAATAAACAATCAATCTTTTAACAATAAAATTGTTGTATTACTGGGAAATCTTACCTATATGAAAAGAACCCTTGTGATTGCTAACCATAAAGCATTATATGTATATTACTCATATAAAGCTTTATATGTATATTACTCATATAAAGCTTTATATGTATATTACTCATATTCCATGGGACAAATAACACTCACCCTTATTTTACTTTTATCATCATTAGGATTAGAGATGTGGTACAAAACACCATCAAAATCTGCAATGAAATGTGATCATTAAAAGTTCAGGAGTGTTCCAGCTAATTATTTCATGCCATATCATTGAAAAATAGCAGCAAAAATTGTATATAAATGTGTTGCAACTGCGACATACACATGATAATTTTTCTACATGGTCATTTTTATATAATGGCAATAAAAAAAGAGGGATTTTAAGAGAAAAATCTATGCACAAATTTGTGGAAAAAAAAGTGTCACAAAATCTGTACAGAATATCAATCATGTAATAAATAATTATAAGTCTAATTATGCTGGGAGATATTTTCATGAATTCCATAAGTAGTCAAAAAAACAGAATTATCTCATCTAAAGTTACCTGTTGATTGTTAATCACCTG
Organism: Ostrea denselamellosa; assembly: GCA_024699665.1. Classification (NCBI taxonomy): domain Eukaryota; kingdom Metazoa; phylum Mollusca; class Bivalvia; order Ostreida; family Ostreidae; genus Ostrea; species Ostrea denselamellosa. Next base: position 151,612 of record JAMZEH010000094.1, read on the forward strand.
TTGATTGTTGTTAACACCTGGATAGACTTTGAGCTGAAACTTTTCAATTTTTTTTTAATTTTTAATGTCTAAAATGCTTAACTAAGGTATTTCTAATGATCAATCAAAATAGTTGAATATCAGTTGTTGAATTACAAGTGAGATACAGCACTCACAATTCTTCGCTTTGTAAACAAGGCTCTGCCATGTTAATGTTTACATATAAATTTGCTTAATAAAAAATGTCATGTTTAAAACAAGATGAGATCTAAAAAACACTAGAAACTGTTTAACTGAGTTCAGAAATACCTTGTATATTGAAAAAAATCTGCTTTAATTGAAACTTTTACTAGTATATTTAACATATGTAAACAAAATGATGGCACAAGACTTATCTACATAACAAAGAACTATGATGTCTGTAGTTCTCATGTAACTCAACAACTGACATTAAAATTCTTGCTGAACATTAGAAATACCTTTGGCAAGCATTCTAAACATTCAAAATAGAAAAAGAAAATTTCAAAATTTTCTCCTCAAATCAAGTCCATTCTCCTTCATCTTATTTCATCTCATAAATTTCATCTTGTATACATTTTATTCCCAAGAGTATAGGAAATTTGTGTGATCGTATTTTGTGACACAATCAACTTACAATTAAAGTGATATAGATTTTTTCATCCATTATTCCAACATAACATTTATAAATGTTTTCAAAGTCATATAAGACGCTTTCACGGAAATTGACCTTTTTACCCTCATAATGTCTATAACCTACAGTTACAAATTTACTAAAGATTATTGCTATTAATTTGTTTATCTTTCATTCATTTGACATAAAATCAAATTTAAAAAAATGTAAATTAGCAATGACAAATTCGTAAACAAACACCTGTTTGACCAGTCAGGAGCAGTTATAGAAAAATATAATGTAAAACCATCGTATCTTGCTAATGATAGCTGAAAAGTCACCTTTAAACATTATTTGTATTTTGTGCTACTTTTTGTAAAGTATTCCCATGCTTCAATTTACCAGAAATTTCATTTTGTCTGTAAAGATGGAGTCCAATGTTTGCAGAAAAATAAATTTTTTGATTTTTTAGTCTAACGTCAGTGAAATATGTCTCTTAGTGGCCCTTTTTGAATTGGAAATCAACCATACTTGCAGAATTTTCAAGTGGATGATATAATTTTTATAAAATCAGGAAACTCATAGAATTAAATATCAAAAATTTGTAACTGTACATTGATTAGAATTTTGCACAAGAGGTTTGAAAGTAGTAAAGTTATGTAAATAGTAACTAAAATCTGTTATATTTTTAAAAATAAAGAAAATCAGGATGAGCCTTGTCCCATTTCATATTTTAAGCTTCATTTCTTTTAGAAGGAATTTAAATGTGGACTTAATTTCATTTCAATGAATTTGCTGATTGCTTACTGGAATCTCAAGGAAAGAAAACTCTTGCATGCACAATTTGGAACTATTTCTTTAACTCAAATCAGTTACACCTGACTGTTGATGTATTTCTGACCAAAGTATAACAGTTTTATCTGATATCTGCCAGAAATGCAATTAAAAGAATGAATCTGTTAGACCTGACATGAATCTCATTTCACAAGAATTTTAATGTACAGGTGTGACAGTGCGAATGAGGTTGAAAAAGCATAAGTTTTGTGTACACCACAATTCCATATTCCAAAGTCAAGACTGGAATCATGGGAATAAAAGAAAGGAAAGTGCAATGGCTGCACACCTAACAAAATCTCAAAAGTGACAAGAATCAGATATATATATGTAATAACAGCTCTGTTTACTAATGGGCTTACCTGCAACTGTTATGTCAACATTATCTGGTTTATTACTGCAAATGAAGTAGAAAGAATGAATAAATGAGTGAACTTAAACTCAGCGTAATGTATACCCACGATGGGAATATTTAGATTAGCATGCGCATCTATATGGCAAAATAATCAACATGTTGATGGTGGCCATTATTGGGAAGAAGAAGAACTATATACTGCCGTGTTTGGCATGTCAATTCTTTTCATATTTCATGTATCAAAATAATAAATCGATAAATAGCACATTTTGTTAAGAGTTTGTAGTATATCAGTAATGTAACAATATCATACATTATTCATCAAAAGTAGGTACTAAACTTGTTGAGAAAAAAAAAAAAAGAACTGGACCCGGTGTGGATGAAAACACGGAAGTCTTCAACTGTTTTATTTATGACTGTACTTACCCCGCTACTGCATTCTGAAATTTTAATGTCAGCGTTTCCTCTACAATCCTGTTGTTGATTTCCAGTAAAATCATCTTCTACCTGTCAATCTATCCACCCCAGTAACTGTATTCTCAATTATACTTTCCTTGGGGTGTAACCATCTGACTTACACAGGAAGTTGATTCGGTGATATACGGAAATGAAACGGACTCTCTGATTGGTGAGAAACAGTCGGAACTTCTCGGATGTCTCCCTGATCTATCGAGTGTGTGAGACATCCGAGGAGTTTCGAATTCGAATCAGGTATTAAATATTAACATGCACTAGTAAAATTCGGAGAGAGAGAGAGAGAGAGAGAGAGAGAGAGAGAGAGAGAGAGAGAGAGAGAGAGAGAGAGAGAGAGAGAGAGAGAGAGAGAGAGAGAGAGAGAGAGAGAGAGAGAGAGAGAGAGAGAACTAATCTCCTCGTATATACTCAATCGACTTTGTGATAATTTTATTATACTACTATTTGTGTAGATTTTCTATCTGAATATTATATAACTTACTCAATCGGCTTCGTGATGTTTTATATATATATAACAAAAATATCACAAAGCCGATTGAGTATATACTCCACCATAAGGAGGTCCCTTCTTTCATGTGATTTTGTTTTTTTAATTCCGTTTTCAATTAATTCCCTGGGATGATTTCTTTTCTAAGAGTAACTTTTTTTTATTTAGCGAGACGAATTTCCAAAATTTCCATTTCCGATATTATCGTGCAAAGACGTCTAGCTAAATTATATGGAATATTATTTTTGGTATATTTTAGGGTGGCACGAATCGAATAACAAGTATTGTTTGGTATCCGTTATTTTGTAATATATATATATATATATATATATATATATATATATATATATATAATGTTGTGTTCTTTCCTCGTCAAGGAATGCTAATTTATTTCTATCCGATGGGCTCAGAGTGTTAAAAAGGTTTCTAGAGGATCTTCACCTTTGTCCCATATGATAAAACTGTCGTCCAATAGCGTTTCCATGACGTTTTGATAATAAAATCAAAGTTTTTTCCGTAACAGTAGAGTATAATTTCTCTTTCAAAAAATCCTAGAACGAGTGTTGCATAAGTCTCCGCAACTTTGGTTCCCATCGCCGTGCCTAATTTTTGTCTATAAACCATATCATTAAAATACATAAAATTGTTCTCAAGAATTGATTGTAGACTTTCTAAAATAAATTCTTTTGGAAATCTGTCATGTGGAATGTCACATCAAATAAAACTAAAACTGATTCCGAGTATACTGTATCTCTTGTGTAACAATGAACTTCATGAGCATAAGGGTTTAATAATATATCTAATAGATAACTAATTCTGTGAGTTTCACTTGTTGGTCCCGTAACTATGGGATAATTGTTAAGGTCTGCTGGGCTTTCAACATTAATATCGGATGAATCGTGATTTTTACATTAATCGTTAATGACCTGGCTTTTATGTATTTTTAGGCAAGCCATAGAAATTACTAGTTTTGATGTTAAATGAGAGTAGGTATTCGGTCTCTTTGGCCGTAAGAAACTTGTCCGTATTTATTGATAATATAAATTACGGTTCCTACCTTTAGGGGGCATAAAATCACTTTTGTCGGAGACAACTGATTGGTCATCATTTTCCTTCTCTAAGAAAAATTCAGCCAATCGCAATCTCCTACAAAATGCGCCTGCGTCATTTTTAATATATATATATATATATATATAATCCAAATAAAACTTTTGGAAGATTGAAAATGAAACCGGTTAAGTTAGTTTCGGCATTCTGATTTTTCTTTATTATACATAGGCATTTAAAATAAATAAAAATGTCGTGAAAATGAAATACATTTTCAAATGTAAGTGCCACCGCAGAACCTCTAGCTGGCTAGATTCCACGTGCCAAAGACTGCCATATCAACATTGATCAAACCAAACGTGGTACGAATTAATAGTTTTTTACCGATAGAGGGCGACACCTCAAGAGACGAGGAATATTATTGGACCATTGGTCTTTTCGTTCAAATCATAAGCGGGGGATTGAGGAAACATGGGCAAATAGTCTTTGTCAGATTCTTTATTTTTGTTCAGGACTCACTTCAAATAGAGAAGTATTTTCGAGGTATTAAAGATGCCAAAGGTATATAGCAAAAATTAATATTTTATACATTACAGTGTTATTCCATTTTAGTCTTTCACGCTCTTGGTTTTTATATGTTCAAAAATGTTTGGCCAACAGATGCATGTATCGGTATATCATAAGTCTCTGAAGAGGGAACTTTCGAGTGGGGGAAGGTTACAGGATCAGGAAAGGGGTACGCCCCGTTCCATGAGGGGGGAGGTGATCGCGAACTTTCCCTGAAATTTTTGAATTGGTGAACACTAAGTTCTGTAATTTCACCGAGATTCGTTGAGCTATCGAGGCAGAATATTTGAACTGACGCCTCTTCCGAATCAGAGACCAGTGTCATACAAAGTGATTCAGGAAATCTTGCCTGAAATTTGGACCGCTTGTTGCGATTAAACTGAATTTCTCACCCACTTCCAACTTTTCGCATTGGACATCTTATTAACTCCGTATTACAATGAAAGTTGCATTTCTTAACCTTTACATAGTGTTAATCCCACAGTAAATAAAGTTAGTTATTTCTTGAGGCCACCATTTGATTAGTCTGGATCATCCCAATGTTTGTGTTTACCCAGACTGTGTCTGCACAAACTCGGGATGATCTTCAAGACTTGACTAATGAAATTCTGGCCATTTGTTATGGTTTAGAGGTAACCAGCCAAAGTTCAGGCAAGATTTCCAGAATCACTGTGTAACTTGAAAGAGGCATCAGTCCTAATACCCAACCTCAATGAATCTCCCTTAGATCAGAGTTAGCAAAAGACACCAGAGATCTCCAGTAAATTTTCAAAATGTCTAGTAAAATTAGAAACTTACCTGACAAACTGTCCGATAGATATTAGCAGACAAAAGTAAAGATAAATGATCATATTTGTGTTATTTATTGCCTTGTATGTAAACAAAACTAAGTCTGTTAAAGATAACTTGCTTTTTCATCATGACTGTCAACACCTTGAGTTCCTAGAAATTGTAAGCCCATTCTGTGTGTGTGCTTTCGTAATTACGCATGTATTTCTACTTCTGATTATGTGGCCTATCAAATTGTTGAACAAACAGGACTCAAACCAAAATGAAAAGCTGGAAGTGTAAAATAGAAGTGTGAACATGATCGCAAATCTACTCCCAGTTAGTTTACAAAAATATTTATAGATATAGCCATTCACTTCCATGGTGATCAGCTCCAATTGTCATCAATTTTATGAAAAATCAATGTATTAGCTTTCTTTTTTCTTTTTTTTACACAGGTTGAAGAAAATTTATTACAAGGTTGATAACAATGTTTTGGTTGTTTTTTTCTCTTTGATAAATTTCTAGCCTGACAAAGTATCCCTGATCTACATGACATAATGTCTGGTAGTTTTTTACGCTCTTTTGCCAACTCTGTTAGATTATAATTTCTGTGGAAATGAGCCCCAAGGGGGGTTGTGGTATTTATATTCGGTCTTGTGAAAGGGAAGACTTTTAACTGAATTATTCTACTAGTAGGGGACTTTGTATTGCCTGTAATAAACTCAGAATGCTTGTTATTTTATGTATATCCTCAATGAAATATTTAAGGTTGGTGGCAAAAAGTTTGGGTCAGGAAACGGGAAACATATATTTTGTTTTGTCCTTATTCCAGATGATTTTTTTTTTAAACAAAATTATTTTAAAAAATCTTCCTGGATGCAATCAATTTACATCAAGTAATACAATTTATTTTAGTTAGTGTCTGTAACAATGATGTTTACGGGGTTTTATGTTCTTTTCAATTTGTTTTCAATTTATTGTAGTCGATCATATTAATTTCCATGTATGACTAAAGTTTTATTTCCTTTTACCATGTTTAATAAACTTGAATGTATCATATCAAAGATAACCATATTTTGACAAAATTCTCTGATACATATTGTATTGTGAAGGAAGCTAAAGCCAAAATAAATTAAATGTGTGTTTCCGGTTTCCCTACCCTACCTAGGCTTTTGCTGCTGACCCTAAATATTTTTATTGACAATTATATATAGATAAAGTTAAAATCCAAAATTTTCAAACTGGATTTTATTTTCATTTTGCATTTGAGTTTCCCTGATTTAGAATTTGACTACTATTGATCTTCGAAATATTTGAAAAGTAAATGTAATGTATACAGACCAGCATTCAAAGCATATAAATAGTAATATTTCAAATAAAATGTTTTACCTAAATATTTTGGGGAGTGAAGTAGGAAACACAAATATATTTAATTTTGGTCTTATTGTTTCAGTAGCAGACAAGTAAAGCATAGTATTTAAGACTTAAAAAATTCCAATTTGATACATTGGAAAAAAAAATATTGAGGTAAAAGATTACTAAAATTTCCTCAGATCATCGTATTGAGTGCCTTGGCGGCTTAAAATATTGGAAAAGGAGGCATTTACAACTTTTGAAAGTTTCCAGTTATGTTTTAACGTTTAGAAATGTTTAAATAGATATTAATAATAGTCCACTCATGTCTTATTCATTGATTATTTCAAATTGTCAAAACAACATAGTAAATATGCAAAGATATAGTAGCTAACCATTATAATGGAGGTTGTAGTACTGTAATTAAAGGGGAGGGACTCTTAATTTTTGAGTGTTGAAAAATATCCTAGGGGCAGTTATATTGGGTAGAGGCGCTGGATAGGATGAATACGGTAGAAACAATATCAATGTGTATTTGTAGATGGTGAGTGACAGTGTGTGTATGTATTTGTAGATGGTGAGTGACAGTGTGCATATGTATTTGTAGATGGTGAGTGACAGTGTGTGTATGTATTTGTAGATGGCGAGTGACAGTATGTGTATGTATTTGTAGATGGCGAGTGACAGTATGTGTATGCATTTGCAGATGGTGAGTGACAGTGTGTGTATGTATTTGTAGATGGCGAGTGACAGTGTGTGTATGTATTTGTAGATGGCGAGTGACAGTGTGTGTATGTATTTGTAGATGGTGAGTGACAGTGTGTGTATGTATTTGTAGATGGCGAGTGACAGTGTGTGTATGTATTTGTAGATGGCGAGTGACAGTGTGTGTATGTATTTGTAGATGGCGAGTGACAGTGTGTGTATGTATTTGTAGATGGCGAGTTACAGTGTGTGTATGCATTTGTAGATGGCGAGTGACAGTGTGTGTATGTATTTGTAGATGGTGAGTTATAGTGACAGTTGTTTGTATGTATTTGTAGATGGAGGGTAAGTTGTCACTGTTGGCTGCCTATGATGATATTATGAGGAAGTCCAGAGTTCTAAAGGCAGGCGATGAAACAGGTGGGTTTTGTATGCCCCTCTAAGATGGGACATTCAGTTGAACTTCGGTATCTCGAACACCGATATCTCAAATAGCATGGATATGTTGAAGTGATTTGAAAGTCCTTTTTTTACCTTTGATATCTTGAATACTCAGATATCTCAAAGTTTTTCTTGGTCCCATCGAGTTTGAGATAACGAGGTTTGACTGTTTATGTTATGGCGATCATGTCCGCTTTTCTGTCCCACTTTGTGACCGGTTCGTAACTTAAATACTATGAGACTTAGATTAATCAAACTTTGCCAGATGGTACATCTTAGGCAGATGGTGGGTTGCACTTTAAAGTTAGGTCACTGTGACATATGATTAAGATAATATGGCAGAATTTTCTCCGACTTGTAACTGGACAATCATTTGGTCTAGAATCATCAAACTTATCACGTCTAATTCAGGGTCACTGTGACCTATAATAAAGTTGATGTGGTCATATATAGTGTAACTGTTTTTGTGACTAGTGTATATACAAATCCTAGAATCAACAAACCTGGGTCCAGGACTCGTCTGCAAAAATTCTCAGAGACTGCCCTGTTTTAGTGTTTGGTGATGTGAGATCAAACAAGGATAATGATGATTTACAATAAATATTTGTGTATTGTATGTATTTGAAGGATGCACTGCATACAACAAACATAATAAGGACACGCCCCCCTTTTCTCTCTCCTTCATCCTGCCAGCTATCATATATCTCCTGCATTTTTTCTCTACCATATGTGAATGATACCCATACTCATTTAAACAGGAAAACTAGTGTTAAAGGAGAAGTAATTGAGAATTTTCTTTCATATCAACAACTGTATGTATTTTGAAATGAACTCTAAATAAAAATTAGCATATAAACCAGTATTCCTTGATGACATTTTATTATTGTGCGTAATTTTTGTGGATGTTTACTTTCGATTGAAAAGGAAGTAGAGGAGTAATTAGGTAAGTTATACAACTCATGCAAATTACAGTGCATTTAAGGGGGGGGGGTAATCAATAGTAAGGCTGTCACGTTTACAAAATTTTGTAAACGTTTAAACGAAGCATTGTAAACGAAACGTTACCGTTTAAACGAAGTGTTGCATAATTTAATAAAATAAAATACGCACAGAATTTTAAGACCCATTAATGACCATTATGTTTGTGTTTCAGTTTTCATCGTTCTATGGACGATGCAGAGATTGTCACCGGACGTTTCGGAGTATAAATATAAGACAGAAAAAAATACACGAACATAAATATCCGGATAGCATTTAAATTGAATTCAATTTTATTCATACTGTACAACATTTGCACAATACGGATCACAAATTCACAATAAACTTCATTTTTCAAATTTTCATTTCAGTGATTTCACATTAGATTGTCCAGAGAGGGCAGAGCTGGTGTTGCGGCTTCTTCCGTCGGTTCGGTTTTAACATGGACTTCATGTGCAGCCGGTGCAGCGCAATTCACTTTATGTTTTAATCTTTTGTTCAAAAAGATCAGTTTGTCCACGTTCTCAGCGTCAACGGAGGAGCGCAGTTTTGTAACAGTTCCACCCGCTGTGGAAAAGACGCGCTCAGAGGCAACGGACGTTGCCGGTGTGCATAGCAAATTGTTCACCGTTCCTATAGACTATAGTCAAACTTTTATAAATTCATTACTTCCCCTCGCAATTTGTTTAATAAGTTTATTCCCTTGAAATAATTATTCAAATAATTTAGATTGTAATTTGAACCCTGCAAGATTTGTGCCACATATATAAGACATCGTTTAAACGTTTAAGGATTTTGTAAACTTTTACAGCCCAAACACGAAATGTTACCGGTTACACGTGTACACGTGACAGCCTTAATCAATAGTATTTGGAATGGTAGTGTTTATTGGTACCAGTTATCTATAGTTTTCTATATGATTGTTTGTGACCACATTCTGATTTGTTACTGTTAGTATAATAATTCTAAGTAAGTGCTTTACTTTTCAGAATTTAGACGATTTGTTGTAAACCAGGAGCAGTGCAGAGTTAAATGGCACAGTCTAGAAGTGGAGGTGGAACATCTTCAGGAGAGAATTCATCGATTAGAAGCCGAAAACAGTGGCCTAACTTTGAAGCTCAAACATGCCAGAGGACAGATAGAGGAGGAACTAGAAAAACGAATAATATTAGAACATGAACGTGAAGAACAGGTACTATGAAGGGGGGGGGGGGGGTGGCATACTACATTGTGTTAATGTAGAGAGCAACTGAGGTGTGGTAGTGTGTTTGTTAATTTATAATTTATGTTGTGATCTAGGAAAGTTGTTAATTAGTATAGAAAATTTGAGATTAAATTTGGGAAGAAGGTAGTTTTAATCTGTAACTGTTTATTTCCTTTTATACACCCCAAACGTATGGATGAGTTTCCTATACATAACATGTTTCTATTGTAAATAATTCTGATGGCAACATCATACTAATTTGTGTAAGATTGCAATTGTATTTAAAAATTTGTATATTGATTCCAACTTTTAGGAGCGGCAAATAGGGTTGATCCGAGAGCTTTTGAATGACCGTAATGGTCGAGGCACACTGAACGAGCAGGAGAGAGAGAAGCTGTTTATGCTTAGTACCACCCATAGGTCACATCTAGAGGGATCCCCCTCCAAAAGGTAAGGAGACCTTCTGAAGGAGAGAGTTGTGGTGTAGCGGTTATATATTGAATTAAGGAGACCTTCTGAAGGAGAGAGTTGTTATTGAAATTAAGGAGATCTTCTGAAGGAGAAAGTTTTGGTGTAGTGGTGATACACTGAATTATGGAGACCTAAAAGAACTGGTCATGGTAGCTCAGTGATTAGAGCATTCACATTGTAACTGAGAGGTCATGAGTTCGAACCCTGTTCATGCAAAGACTGTGTAAACCTAAGACATAAAAATAGGTAGTGGTTGCTCCTTTGCTATATGCTCAGCATTTAGAAGTAAGAATCATGGATCTTTTGGATATGGCCATAAAAATGGAGTTCATGTATCGCTGCAGGCACTGGCATGTTTAAGAACCCTCACTGCTATGACCCTGAGTACTAAGCGTAGGTCTAAATTTGGTACTTCACTTACAGCAAGTGACATCTCAATATGAGTGAAAAATTCTTGACGGGACGTAAAACAACCAACCTTCTGAAGGGAGCCATGATGTAGAGTTGATATATTGAACTAAAGAGTAGCTGCCAAGTATTTAAAGTATTACTGTCAGGGCTTGAAATAACTGATGGTCTGGGGCCAATAAATTGTAATATCAGGTAAAAATTTTCATAACTTCTGAATTCACTTTTATATAAAAAAAATATTTTTCATCATTTTGATTGAAAACGACATTGCCTGTGTGGACATTACCAGTACACATAGATTAAATATCTCAGTCTTATATCAACAATTGGAAGGTGTACAAAGGTAAATTATATATCAACAGACCTATTTTTCATAAATCTTTTAAATTTGATGCACTTTGATCATCTGTCCCAGATAACGACACAGCTAAAGTGAATGTAAATATAGTTTGGTGTGCTAGTTGTAAGTCAAAAGAGTGAAATTCCTAATCCATGTTACAGGAAGTCAGAAACTGCTCACGGAGAAGGAAAAAGGTAGAACTATGAGTGTGTCAGGCATGTTATTTTATTGTAATGTTATATATCAATACACCTGCTGAATTTTTGAATTTGCTTATCTCATTCAGCTTCAACACTGATTTGCAGCCTGTGCCTCGTACACACTCCTTATGACTGATGAAGTATTAACAAATAATTAATGTTTAGATCTGTCTAATATTTTCAGGCTGGAAAGAGGAATAGTTCCTACTGTTTACATTATTTTTATATATATATATATACCGAGGCATTACGATTGTACCTGAAATGTTGCGAATGTAAACATAATACTTGATATGCCTCAAAATTGACATTTATCTGCTCAGTTATTTCTTATTGAAAACTCTGGCTAGGGGTTTCATACAGTATTTTACTTGTGACAAGAACCCGATTTACTTTGTTACTACTTTACGGAGACGTGTTTGTAATTTCTTTTGTAATTATCTGCTTGTGCGTTGTAGTCATTGTCAATTGTGTGGAATTAGAAAAATTTTATAATGGGTCAAAATCAGAAGAACTGTATTGATTAATGATCGATATAATCATATTTATATCTAATTAATAAACATTTACTACTTTTGGGTTTTTTCTTTTTGGTTTTATGGATTTGTGCAACACACACATATCTATTAACCTATTAAATATGAATTAAATGCCAAGTGGGTGTTTTTTCTAGCTATCACATCCAGATTGGCTTTAGTTTTTAAAAAACCAAAAAAAGACGTTTAGCAGCTTGACTTTCTCTGGGTAGGAATAGTTATCAAGTTATCAACTAATCTGATATTCCTCTGACTCTTAACCCCAATTTTATATATTGTGGCATGTGAGAGTAAGAACAGACTATAAATTTAACCATATTGAAAAGTGGGGATTCACTGACACCAGCTGTTGTCGCTGCATTGCCTACCTTTTACAAATTTATTTTGCGGCGTTTACCTTCCAAGACACGAGGACAGTTATTGGATGATTATTCTACAAGTTAATCATGACTGATATGATGGTACTGCAGTGTAAAAATCTCTACCACCAACAAATGAAGAAACTTTGACTTTGATCATCTCTTCACCAATTGATTTCGTGTGCATAACATCAGCACCTAAATACACAAAATTCTGTTTGGCATCAATTAACTTGAAGGATAATTATTTGATAATTGAATCCTATCTAGATCTGCGAAATGAAGATGTAAAATGTTGGCAAAACAGCGACGCTAGATGCATGGTGTCAATGAATTCTCACGTTTCAGTATGGAGTCCACTCTGATTCTGCATGGCCGGACGTTATAAAAGTGGAAGTAAGAATTGGAGGTATCGTGGATTAGTTATCAACTACATTATTGTTGAGTTTATTTGAATATCCATGACAATGATATCGGTATGAATTATTGAATACGTAGTTGATTTATTTATTGTGGGTTTGTTTTCAGGCAATACTTGATTATGAAATATGGAATTTATAATCGGAATTGACAAGATAAGATCAACAATCATTCCATGACAAATTATCACAGCATTCATTTTCACCCTCTTGAACATGGCATTCATTTCCACTCTCTCGTCACGGCCTTGATTTACATTCTGTGGATCACGGCCTTGATTTACATTCTGTGGATCACGGCATTCATTTCCATTCTGTCGTCACGGCCTTGATTTACATTCTGTGGATCACGGCATTCATTTCCATTCTGTCGTCACGGCATTCATTTACATTCTGTGGATCACGGCATTCATTTTCATTCTGTTGATCACTGATGATTGGTCCTATTCAGATTCAGTAAAAACTGATCCTTGTTTTGATGCATCATTTTCCAACATAATTCTTTTTTTATTTTTTCATGTCTGCTAGATTAAAATCCTCATATTTGCCATCACTATTTGTAAAATTTCTTGCTATGCACTTACCAAATTATCAATGGTTTTTGGCAACCATACTTCACAAAATCTTTTGTCTGTGTATGTTTCTAATACATGTAAGTCCAGAACTCAACAGATTAAAACTTTATTTTATTGGTCCTTATAATTAGAAATGGAAAATTACCGTCAGGTATAGCCAATCAAAGATTTGTATGCACCTGGATAAGGGAGTAAATATATTTGCTGTCTGGGAAAACGGCACCAAAAATATGAGTTATTCTTATCAGTAGGGCTGAATGGGTTTAAACTTTTTTTTAGGACATTTAAGCTTTTAAAATTGTATTAATGTTTCTTGTCAGCTCAGATACTGTAAATTCGTAATTGTACACGAGGAATTTATTGCCATGTAATTTCAGGAGAAGCATCACTCGTTAAATTATTCACTTTTATTTTTATGTTGCCAAAATACATGTAAAACCTCTTGATCAACGGAGCACTTATGAATTTACATTCTTGAGATTTGACATGTACGAGTCATTTTGCATGAAGTACTTGTGTAAAATAAGGGATGTGTAGTATTTGTGTGAAGAGTCGTTGATGTGGGAGGAGACAGTAGCACCTGGATGAAATGGACGTGTCCGAATAAATTAATGTGCAACATTGAGAATGTCTTTCTGAAGTAATTTTACACTCATAGTGCATGCTTATCAAAAAATCTACAGGTGTACAAACCACACCAATGGATAACAGACTAAAAATTGGTGGGTTTTTTTTTTTTGTTTTGTTTTTTTACAGAGTACATAGTATTCAAAAACATATATACAAATGCATGTAGATTACATATCGATTGAATATGCATGGATTGTTGATGTTTTGAATGCCACTTTAACCAAGTCATTCATGTGTATTGTGAGAACACTTTATAGTGTGTACTGCATTTCATTATTGTTTAAATAGATCATTTACAACCGTTCTGCTCATCAGTAAATTCGTGTAGTTCAATACCAAGAAAATGTGATGGCCACCTTGTTTAAGATAGCTCTGTTTTAGAAAGTCTCGTCTATGGTGTACTTCTGACTCTCCTCTCCAAATTCTGTTCGTACACAAGGGAGGTATGGGAGGGGGGGGGGGGGGGCATTTCTGTATAAGGGGAAAATAACTCGCGATGAAAATATTTGCTCTATTCATGGTCTAGACACATCTGTGAATTTAAGAAACCGTGAATAAGTTTTGTTAAATAGAGGTGTTATTATTTTTAGTTCACTTAGGCTATTTGATAATATCGGGATTTTGTCTAGTATGCAAGACCCCTATCCTACAAATGCAGCTTTCTATATTTCAATTATTTTTGATTGTCATGTATTTTTTTGTTTGCGTTTCTAACTACTGAAATCAGTAATGGTTTAACTGCATTGATCTTTTAATCACTCCTTTATGTAATTCATATAAAGTATGAGCCCATTATTGACGGTTTTAAGCAGCATCCTCATTGATTCGCACATGCACAACAGGCCCCTGCGTAACATTACCTCGGGAATTAATCGCCTGATGTGTTAATAGGTTTGTGTAACTCATGCATTTATTTATTTTTATTTTTTTTCTATGTCATTTTGAACTTTACAGTAACAAAACAAAAGTGTCTCTCAATATGATTGACAGGAATGTAATGAACTAACACATTAAACAGGATTAATGCCTCTTTTGGTCACCTGACTTTGCTGTAGCATTTAACCACCCCCCCCCCCCCCCCCACCCCCCAAAAAAAACATTGCTAAGTTACTGAATGGAATACAGCTCATTTATTCAATGGCTTATCTTCTGGGGAAAAAATGTTGTCTTTCTTTAATACTACATGACAAGGGGGGTGTTTTAGTGATTCAAATCCATGAATTCATGACCCCGTGTCTAAATAAGAAAAAGGTGAAATTTACAACCCGTGAAATTAATCCTATATACATTATGTATGCTCCTCTGTACAATCATAAGTAAATTTACTGCTGGACTTCATTTAGATACTTTGTTTTGTTTTGACCTGGTGCCTATTTTTGTGTTGATTTTTTAGTTAGGAGCTAAGTGAATTCTAAATTGAACTCATCCACCATCTTCCACACACACACACACACACATGAAGCTGTTTCTGTTACACTTCATAATAGTTATAGTGTATTTTATGTATTACAGACTGCGTACAATCAATGAGTCAGCCCACTCAATGTTGTCAGATGATGAATATGATAAGACAGAGGACGACCTTCATACGACCTACCTCAGAAGTGGACGGAAGTTTAAGCGACCCTCAGCTCCTCCACTGGATGAGGAATTTCCAAAGAAGAGAAAAAGTGGAGATGAGGTAAAGTCAGATTTTCAATAAAAAGCAGAGTTCTCCAGGCATTTGATATTGGTTGTGTAAATCAGGGTGAGAATGATTCAAATGTACAAGTACATATTCCTTGCTTGAAAATGATTAGTTGTCTGTTGCAGAAGGACAATTCTATTATCACCACAACAACTGTGACCATTGGAGCCGATGGAGCACCTGTTGCTGCAGAAACGGAAGTCAAGACAGTTAAAACTCTTAACAAGAGTTTCAGTGAGCCAGCCTTAGACAAACATGTAGCTGCTCCAGATCGAGATGCAGGTTCTGTATTCCCAGGGTCTTTGCTAGAAATGAATACCTGAATTAACTGGTCTCTAAATTTACTGCAATTAAAGTTTGTTGACATGTGATCTCTGTTAAGTTTGTTGACGTGTGATCTCTGTGGTAAGTTTAGAAGTTAAATGCTGCTATATTCTGTGTGTTTTTTTGTGACAGACAGTGAACCTGAGTCTGAGGATTCTTACTATGCCACTCCAAGAAATAACAACAACAAACGACGGAAATCACGGGGAATTCTCAAAACCACCCCATCAGAGTATGTTTAAAAAGGATAATTTCAAAACTGCCTTACATTATGCTTGTTATAGTCATAATACAATTCAACTTAACTTCAGTTTGCATTGCCATCCATAATCCATTCATAAATTTGAGTTCCATGGAACAAAAATTGTTGGAGAGAAAATAATAATGAAAGTAATGGAATCATGGAAATATTTTGATTTTTCAGAGTACCCGTTTTGCGTAAGGCCAACTCTGCCAGTCGAGGTTTGAACCGTGTCCATGTATTCATGTCCAAAACTATCATCAAACCAGAGAGTTGCGTACCGGTAAGTTCATATCTAAGACTATCATCAAATTGGAGAACTATGTCTGGTAAGTCATGCCCGATATGTCCTCAACCAATATTTAGTAAATACCGTATTAAGATGCCTTATAAAATGAGAACTGGTATTTAAGCAACAACCAGATAATTTTTTCTGGAAAAGCACAGAACTGCATCTAAAATTTAATATTAGTCAGAAGAGGAAACGACATCGTACCAATTGTGAAAATATTTTTTGATTTTTTGGTTTATTTGATCCTGAAAATTGTTCGTTTATTTAATCCTATAATTTTACTGTTTATTTTGATCCTATAGTTTTTCATTTATTTGATCCTATAATTTTTCTGTTTATTTGATCCTATAATTTTTCTGTTTATTTGATCCTATAATTTTTCTGTTTATTTTGATCCTATAGTTTGTCAGTTTATTTGATCCTATAGTTTGTCAGTTTATTTGATCCTATAATTTTACTGTTTATTTTGATCCTATAGTTTTTCATTTATTTGATCCTATAATTTTTCTGTTTATTTGATCCTATAATTTTACAGTTTATTTTGATCCTATAGTATGTCAGTTTATTTTGATCCTATAATTTTACTGTTTATTTGATCCTATAGTTTTGTCAGTTTATTTGATCCTATAGTTTGTCAGTTTATTTGATCCTATAGTTTGTCAGTTTATTTGATCCTATAATTTTACGGTTTATTTTGATCCTATAGTTTGTCAGTTTATTTGATCCTATAATTTTACTGTTTATTTTGATCCTATAGTTTGTCAGTTTATTTTGATCCTATAATTTTACGGTTTATTTTGATCCTATAATTTTACTGTTTATTTTGATCCTATAGTTTTACGGTTTATTTTGATCCTATAGTTTTGCTGTTTATTTTGATCCTATAGTTTGTCAGTTTATTTGATCCTATAGTATGTCAGTTTATTTGATCCTATAATTTTACTGTTTATTTTGATCCTATAATTTTACGATTTATTTTGATCCTATAGTTTGTCAGTTTATTTGATCCTATAGTTTTACTGTTTATTTTGATCCTATAGTTTTACTGTTTATTTTGATCCTATAGTTTTACTGTTTATTTTGATCCTATAGTTTGTCAGTTTATTTGATCCTATAGTTTTACTGTTTATTTTGATCCTATAGTTTGTCATTGTCGCACACCATGACTGGAATGTATGATCCACTCTCTTTTCACCTGTTGCTCTCTGTGTGAAAATGTTCTCGTTTCCCATAAATATGCATTACACAATTCAGCAAATCACCGAGTGTCCTAGCACAGGTTAGATGAAAATCCAAACTTTTTATAGAATACAAGCAAATTGACCAATCAGATCACTTGCTTTTCTGCTTCGGTGGTAAACTAACCAAAACAGAACCCGTATGTGTACAGATCAACATTGGACAGTTACCAAATGAACAAACAGATATATTGGAGTATGTGATTTCTTGTCAAAGATGCTCTAACCACTCGGCCACGGAGGCCCCTCTTGTGAAAGATGATTTTATTGCATAAAGCAAAAGTTTTCATGGCTGCAGCCATTATTGAGTTAAATGCGGCAATGCTAAACTTTTAGTCTATGCCTGAATTCTATTGGTCAGCAAATTACATCATTCTTGTCATGCATATTTATGAGAAACAAGAAAATTTATACACAGAGAGGCACGGGTGAAAAGGGAGAGGAGCATACATTTCAGTTGTGGCTTGTGACGGAAGATAGTTTGTTTATTTCGATCCTTAATTTATAGATTTGTTTTGCAGTGTGGAAAGAGAATCAAGTTTGGTAAACTAGCAATGAAATGTAAAGGTAAGATTTAACAGTGGAAAAACTTTTTACTTCTTTTTATTCCCCCATAATCATAGATTTGGCCTTTTTGTCCATATATCTGTCTGCCTGTGGCAAAAAGCTTTAACCTTGGTTTTACACCATAAGAGGTAGAGCTTTCCGTTGACACCAGAATCTTTGATCTGGTGTCATTAATATTGACCTTTGATGTACTTTTAGAAAATATGAATACAAGCCATATCGTTCAAAATGTAAGAGGTATTATATTTAGCATGTGCATTTTTTTTTTAGAAGACCTTTCCAACAATACCCGATTTGTGACATTGACCATTGACCAAGTTGTTGAAAATAAAAAAAAAAAACAAACTCCAATGTCTTACAGTTCCACTTTGTTGTAATCGGGGGGCATCATCAGTGTTCTAAAAGCATATCTTTTTATTCTTATTGATAAATCAGATCTTTGTTTAATGAAATGTACACCCTGTAAAATCCCAATGTTTTTAGTGCAGAAAGTTTACAAGATTATGATCATGAGTCTTTTCATACAGGCGGAAAAGATGCCACAAGTCTTTAGATTTTGCATGTGTAAGGTCTCTATATTAAAAAGAGTTTTATTTTTAAATGTCATGCTGCATTACTTTTCTTGAAACCTAAATTTTCCTAGTGCCCTGTGGTGAGCCGCATTGTTTTCAAATGTAGAATTTTGTAGAAATGTTACATACTGTGCACCTGATGTTTTCAGATTAATTTATTCAATTTTGAGAAAGTTTTGGCTATTTATTATTTTCTTGTAATATTTCTGTACATTCTGTCAGTATCCGTCCATACAAATGTCTCTTTTTCTTTTCTTTTTTTTTGTGGGGTGGGGTGGGTATTGATTTCACCATGCCTGGTGTCAGCCTTTTCTGTTAATGAGACAGTTAATTAAAATCTGCCCTACAGGCAGGTTCCCTATATTGATTAGCCTGTGTGTTTGTGTGTCCTTCCATTCAAATGCTTTTCCGAATTTTGGCTGTCTCTGCAGCTTTTGAAAATCTTTACAAGAACATATATCAGTGGGTAATGGATGAAGCTTGTGTTTGGACTTTTTTGACCTTGAACTTAGCAGATAGTGCCAAAGTGGGGCTCTTTTGTGATGTTTGCCATTACAGTGATACTAGATAAATTTAGATTCAAGTTGGTGTACAAAAAGCTTAAATATTGTGTTAATTAGATTTGCTTTTTCTCCTGTTTAGACCCTGATTATTGATTTATAATAAGTAATATTTGGACTAGTTTCAATTATATTTTGATATGAACATTAAATCACCATTCGATGCTTTCATTGTTTACAGCATTGCAAGGTACAAGTAGATGTTATTTTATTTTTATTTATGATGTACATAGCTGCTAAGACTGTTTTATGTTGTGTGGTTTGTAGACTGCAGATCCACATGCCACCCTGACTGTAAGGATAAGCTCCCCTTGCCGTGTATACCTTTTGCTCCCGGTACTCCAAGCGGTAACAAACTTATTGGGGTGAGTATTGTTGTCAGACTAGCACTGGTGTCAATCATCAATACAGAGCAGGATTTCTCTTTTATCTTTATGGATTTTGTTTTAGAAAAAGAAATCATTTACAATGATTTAATATATTGAATTATAGAAGTGTGTGTTAAACATGTGTGGGGGTGGGGGAATTCACAAGGCTCTGCTTCAGTTTAATGACTGTTTTGTTGATTAATTAGGGGATCATCGGAGACTTTGCCCCGATAGAGAGGCCCATGATTCCAGCTCTTGTGGTAAGTCTGGAAATTTGACATTTTCACAAAATTTTAATAGATCAGGATCATGTTTGACAAAATGTCACAAGGTTGAGAATTAAATATAAATGTTGGTTTGGTTAGGTGCACTGTGTAAATGAAGTGGAAGCTAGAGGACTTGTTGAAGTTGGCATCTATCGTGTTCCTGGGTATGTATATAGCTAATCATCTATCGTGTTCCTAGGTATGTATATAGCTTATCATAGTCAATCTCAGACATGTCATATAGCTAATCATTATAGAAATTTTAAGAGTGAATGTTTAAAGGGAAAATTTATTTTTAAAAAATGTAGAAGACCAGTAAGATGAATCGTATAATTGTCTCCTGATTTCTGGTGACAGTTTTGGCAAACGTTCAGTGGCACTAAGGGGAGTCCATTGATATCCTTTATTGCTTCCTTTCCTCTGATACTTGAAGAATTTGGAATGATACAATATAATTGTTGTAATCGTATTGATAATTGAGGGGACTGTAAGTGAGTAATGCTGTGGTTTGTATATTTGAAGGGCTGACTCGCAGGTCAAGGAGCTGAAAAAAGAATTTATGAAAGGAAAAGGTCTGCCAAACTTGGTATGTATACTGGAATATAATGTAGGAATGTCGGCATGTTCCTAACATTTGTTTGTTGTTCATACCGATTGCACATGAGGATAGTTTAACATGTCATGTACTAATGGAGTATATTGGAAATGGAGACAAAATATTTCTTTAATATTGTAGTCCCACATTGATGACATCCACGTGGTGTGTGGCTGTCTCAAGGATTTCCTGAGGGGGTTGAAGGAGCCCTTGGTGACGTTTGGACTATGGAAGGACTTTGTAGCTGCTGCTGGTATGGCAGTGTTAGGATGTTGAAGAGAGCTGAGAGAGAAAAAAACGAAACACTCCAAAAACTGTAGTACATAATGCATTTGAATTTTGTTTCAATCACTAGTAATATAACCTCGGGTATTGTAGAGAATCGAGACCGCTCTCTGGGTCTGTCGGAGATGTACCAAGCCATAAGTCAAATGCCCCAGGCCAATAAAGACACACTAGCCTTCCTCGTCTTACATCTACTCAGGTAAACTACCAGTGTCTAGACAGCTCTCTGTTGTAGAGATCATTAAGTAAACTACCAGTGTCTAGACAGCTCTCTGTTGTAGAGATCATTAAGTAAACTACCAGTGTCTAGACAGCTCTCTGTTGTAGAGATCATTAAGTAAACTACCAGTGTCTAGACAGCTCTCTGTTGTAGAGATCATTAAGTAAACTACCAGTATCTAGACAGCTCTCTGTTGTAGAGATCATTAAGTAAACTACCAGTATCTAGACAGCTCTCTGTTGTAGAGATCATTAAGTAAACTACCAGTGTCTAGACAGCTCTCTGTTGTAGAGGATGACTTTAAGTAAATGCTTGTTTTGGCAAGTTGATTACTCTAATTAGATTTATTTTGTAGACAATTTTTATGCTTTCTTGTACACGTTATCAGAATTTGATAATGTTGTTGTATGCATGAAGAGTTGAATGCTCGAAAGGCAAAGTTCAGTGACTGATTAATTTTTATCTTAGAGTTGGCGATATCCCTGACTGTAAAATGCCTCTTAGTAACCTGGCCAAGGTGTTTGGACCGACCATCGTGGGCTACTCTGTGCAAGACCCTGAGCCTCTACAGATGATCAACGAGACGAAATACCAGTCTATGGTATCAATTTCTCTGACCATAAAATAATCCTTAGATTATAGATTGCAGTTATAATTTTGTATGTCTGAGATTGAAGACTTTGAGAGGAGGCATGATTTTTTATTTGTCTGTCTGTCACTTTAATTTTGTCTCTGTCTATCTGTTGAAATTGGAAAGTGAAAACACTGATTCTTTAAATGAAGAAAAATTCATTTATTGATTGAAGCAAATTTTAATTTCTCGATGGAATGTTCCAGTAAAGCCATGGCCCAGACAATGTCAGATTTTGACCAAAGGCAATTAATATCAGTCTCCAGAGCGCATGGTATCTGAAAATGACAAATCAGGAACATTTTGAATTTGGTTTTCTTTATAATTCTCTGAAAGTAAATCCCCAGGAATTTGTTTCCACGACTGTGGTCAATCGCAGACCCAGTCTCATGTTGATTTTCCACCGGGTCACTCGTCAGGCTGGTCAGGGAACATGGGTTCATCACTTGAAGATCCATCTTTAGTTTTAAAATATAAAAATATAGGCTTCTTGATTTTGCTATCCTCTAATCTAACTTTAGGATGATAGTGTTTTTCGAAAAGCAACATTTTTGGTCACATTGAATATGAAGCATTGTGATAAAGCTATGAACATAAGTATACACCAGAGCTATTTAAGTGATGAGATTCCCCCCCCCCCCCCCTTTCAAGTTTTTTTCTTATCATTTGTGAATTTGGGAAAAACACTTGTTTTTCAACATTTGGAATAGGGCAAACTTTGGTCCTCTACACACACACACACACCACCAACACCACTACCAAAAAAAAGTCAGATTTGCTTTTGAGGCTTCTTTTTGTGGTCATCATTCTGGAGCTGAATGGATTAGAGAATATATTTAGGGAATCAAAAGATGAAAGTTTGGATCAATGTCAAGGTTTATTTTTCACATTGTCACCATGAATACAAGTATTGCATTTCACAAATACCTTTCTTCTCTCTCCTTTTATTTATATTTTTTATATATATATATATATATATCAAAATCAATTTACAAAAGAAGCTTTTATTCTTTTAAAAACTAATATTGAAAGTAAGTAGTACTTATACTTTACACAATGCTTTTGACCTCAAAGTGTGTATTTTGTGTTATAGGTGATGGAGAAGATGTTTGAGATTCCAGTCGATTACTGGGAATCGTATCTGAATGTGGAGGAAGAAAACATTTATCCAAACCAGTATAACACACCAAAGACTCCAGATGGGGCACGTAAGTGTAGCCAGTACAACACCCCAAAGACCCCAGATGGGGCACGTAAGTGTAGCCTGTATAACACCCCCAAAGACTCCAGATGGGGCACGTAAGTGTAGCCAGTATAACACCCCCAAAGACCCCAGATGGGGCACGTAAGTGTAGCCAGTACAACACCCCAAAGACCCCAGATGGGGCACGTAAGTGTAGCCAGTATAACACCCCCAAAGACCCCAGATGGGGCACGTAAGTGTAGCCAGTATAACACCCCCAAAGACCCCAGATGGGGCACGTAAGTGTAGCCAGTATAACACCCCCAAAGACCCCAGATGGGGCACGTAAGTGTAGCCAGTATAACACCCCCAAAGACCCCAGATGGGGCACGTAAGTGTAGCCAGTATAACACGGCACATGGATGAAAAACAAGATAATTCAGTAAATATCCCTCAGCTACAAAGTTGTCTGTGATCTGACAGTAAAAAGCATTCCATTCATAATCTCAGGTCACCAGAGCGTGACTCTCACCATAGCATGACTTTCAGTGCGTTATATCACAAACAAAATGACTGAGCGGATCAAAAGACTTTAATTAGATTGCATGCAGTTCAGGGCTCTCTACTCTAAAAGACTGAGGCTGATAGAAAACCCTATTCCCTGTAAAAGACCTTATATCCCCCAAAATTAAAGTGTGATTTTTCCAATTGCAAAATTATTTCATGGTTTGGTTTTAAAATGCTGAAGTTGCTGTAGAATGTTTTGATCAAATGAGTCTTTGAAATGATCCTATCTCGAGGTACCTGCTTCTCGTTAATAACACATATTACTAGGGGAAAGTGTTGATATTTTGGACACACTATAAAAAAGCATTATATCTTACATTTCTATTGTTTTTTGTTCTAAATTTAAACTTATTTCCAAACTTAATATCTTTATAAAATGGAAAACACCTAGTTGTATGCACATGTGTAACTAAGCTCTGATAGGTTGTTTTATAGAAATGACCTACACTAACGGCATCCAATTGATTGATCGGCAAAATCAAGTCCCGAAGAGGCCTATTTTTCTGGTAAAAGTTAAGGGTAGAATTAAAACCACTAGAAAAAATAAATCAACTTCTAGTGTGCGGAAATGAAGGCATAAAATGCCACACAAAGTAAAAGGCAACAACCGAATTTACTAACTGTCCGAAGTTGTAACGCCATATCTTGACATCATCTTAGTGAGTGAAGAAAAGCTCGACATAAAATGACGTAAAATCTGAGAGTGTTTTTAATTGACCACTCCTGTCCAGGCATGTACAATTCAAAAAGAAGCCAAAGACAATAGAAAACTGTTGTCAGATTATTAACTCGTTAGTAATGTTGAACATTGCAGTTCCTCACAGTCGCCTTGGTCCACTGCACACTCCAGGGTCGCAAGAATTCCGCAGTAAAACATGGGGCAAGAACTCCTTCACTCCCAAGTAAGTACATCTGTTGGTTGTTGACGATTGTTTCATTTATCCATCAATTCATATTGAAAGTGTTAGAGACTCTCTTGTAAACTGCAGTAACAAAGGACAGATTGTCCGCATTGTTTACTGATTGAGTTTTAGTAAATGTTTTGCTTGTTTAAGATTTTACATTAATTCTTTTTCTTATCCATTTGGTCAGTAATTTTTGACTTGGAAATATACTTGTCTGGTTCAATTTTGATTTGACCAGAAAATTGCAAGAAATTACAGAGAAACTGCTTTGAAAAATGTACATGTCTGGTGTTTGAAATGGGATGCCAGCTCATTTTTCCAGCTAATACAAATCCCTGGTTGGTTGGTTGTATATTGTTTAACCTCTCGCTCGAGAATCTTTCATTCATATGGAGACATGACCATTGCAGGTAAAGGACTGCAAAGTCTAAGCTTATGCTCGGTGCTTACTGCCTTTGAGCAGGGAGGGACCTCTATGATTGTCTGAACAGATGTGAAAGTTCACTTGTCCAGTCAGACAAATGTGACAATATTTATATGATTGTCTGGACAGGTGTGAAAGTTCACTTGTCCAGTCAGACAAATGTGACAATATTTACTGTCTGGACAGATGTCTTGTTTTTATATGATGGGCGTTTAATGCTATGATGTATATACATATATCAGTATATTTAGCTAACAGCTTGTTTATACTAGTTCCCGGAGCTTTCACTGGTGTGGGGCTGTTTACCATGTACACACAAATATCAACAAAATATGCACTTTATTATCTTTCAATACATTTTGTAACATGAATTCATCATCAACAAGATATGCTTTTGATGGTTGTGCTTCAATATTTTCAAATGTGTTATCAATAAGGAATTACTATGTTGCAACCAAAAAAAAAGTCCTGTCTTCAGTTTGTATCTTGTGGAATTTTGGACTGTAAATTCCTAAATATACACATGGTATTTATTATCGCATAATTTCGCAAGAAGCGTCCCTTGCAAAATAAAATTACTTGCTTTTATTTTTATGTTGCTGAAATGTTTGTAAAAATTCTTGATCAACACAGCACTCCTGAACTTAGGGCCTTGTGATTTGATGTGTATGAGTCATTTTGCGATATTAAGTACCCATGTAAAATAAGGAATCTACAGTAGTTGTTAGGGTTTTTTGTCTTGGCGTGGGGGTTGCGTCTTCGTTCAGTTTGTGTGTCTCTTGAAGGTTTGAACTATAAGGCTGTCAGAGTATTTTGTCTTGGTGTGGGGGTTGCGTCTTCGTTCAGTTTGTGTGTCTCTTGAAGGTTTGAACTATAAGGCTGTCAGGGTTTTTTGTCTTGGTGTGGGGGTTGCGTCTTCGTTCAGTTTGTGTGTCTCTTGAAGGTTTGAACTATAAGGCTGTCAGAGTATTTTGTCTTGGTGTGGGGGTTGCGTCTTCGTTCAGTTTGTGTGTCTCTTTAAGGTTTGAACTATAAGGCTGTCAGGGTTTTTTGTCTTGGTGTGGGGGTTGCGTCTTCGTTCAGTTTGTGTGTCTCTTGAAGGTTTGAACTATAAGGCTGTCAGAGTTTTTTGTCTTGGTGTGGGGGTTGCGTCTTCGTTCAGTTTGTGTGTCTCTGTTGATTTTGTACTCAGCAGACCTGTATCATTTGGGCACTGTATTTTGGATTGTTTTGCAAAGGATACAAAAATTGGCGATTTCACTGCATTTTCATCATTGATCATGTTAATTTGGTTTGACAGAAACTTGTAGATTTGTTGAATCAGAGCTTGTGTTTTGTATGCCCAATTCATTAGCTCTTTCTTCATCTCCTTGATAATTCATTTTGCCAAATTGGTTCTCATTGTCTGCATTGCATGTTAACCTGTCATGGCTGCATTGATCTAGTTCTTGATAGTATGATTCTAAGAGCTGAACAGGATTGTAACATAAGAGAAGCTGTAGTCTTTATATGTTCCAAGTTAAACCTAGCAAGTCTATATATCTGTTTATTTTATATGTAGCTACTGCTTCTCATTGATTACATAAATATATCTTATAGAATATTTTTATAGAATGGCTTGGGGAAAATATATTTAGAAATTAAAAATGCTGTGCAATTAATAGCAGCTTAATAATGTTGGTGAGTTTTTTGCTCTTTCCATGCATGTTTCATGTTGCTATTCAATATTTACTAAAAATATTCTGACTGATGTGCCTTGTATATGCTGTTATTCTGTAGTGGGCTAACAGAGCACGGTATTTGGTAGCTAATTCTTGGCGTCTGTGTATTTTCGTGTTTCTTGCTGTTTCTGTTGGTTGTTATTGACCTCTGGTGTCATTGTAGTAAAGGCAAGAAAGGTCGACTTCTCCCTCCTCTCGTACCACTGCCTAGATCTGTCAGCGAGTCCATGATATAAGGTACTGACATCTTCTATCACAGGCTGCTTTTTTATTGGTCTAGTATGGAGTTTGTAATGGTGAAGTCTTCATCAGTCAGGGGTGTGAAACTGATTTAAGTTAAAGAAAATATAACTAAAATCGGTTACAAATTGTGCTTGCAAGAGTTGTCTTTCCTAGGAAATCTAGTGAGCGATTGGCAAAATCATTGAAACAGCTAAAATCAAACCCAAATTTGAATTCCTTGTGAAAAATGAAGCTTAAGAAATGTGTATAGAAATGGGACACGGCTCATTTTTTAAAGTATAACACATTTTAGTTACTTTTATTTTAAATTCTCTTGTGCAAAAATTTCTAGTCGATATGCAGATGCAAATTTTTATATTTAATTCTATAAAGTTTCCTGAATTAACAAAAATTCTAACATCCCATGTGAAAGTTCTGCAAGTATGGTTAATTTCCAATTCAAAAAGGGCCACTAAGGGACATATTTCACCAATTTTACATCTAAAATGTCAACAACAAAAATTCCCACAAACACTTGACTCCCATCTCTGCAGACATAATGAAACTTCCAGTAAATTGAAACGTGGGAATACCAGAGGCCTTTGCAAAAAATCGTGTGAAATAGGAATAAATTGTGTTTTAAGTTGACTTTTCAGCGATCATTCGCAAAATATGAAAATAAAGGTTTTCCGATATATTTTTCCTTAATGACTTTTAGTTATACCCCCTGACTATTCATACATTACACAAATAATCCAACAAAGCTTAAATCTAAAGAAGATTCATTCAAGTTTGATGTTATGTCAGTAAGAAATGAATTGTTGACTACCATTTATGTTAAAAGAAAAAAAAGAAATGATTTTACTGTCACAGACTTTAGGTGTGTTGTTTTTGAGTAACTATCTGTTAAGATGATATTTTCTATTTTTAGGTTCTCCAACAAGAGTCACCACATCAGCAAAAAGCCCAGTCATTTCTTTTCTTCACCGAAACTCAACTGAGTCGAGTCATTTCTTCACCGAAACTCAACTGAGTCGAGTCATTTCTTCACCGAAACTCAACTGAGTTGAGTCATTTCTTCACTGAAACTCAACTAAACAAATCTTCACAGAAGCTCAACTAATCCCAGTGATTTCCTTACTGAAACTGAATAAGTCAAGTTTTTTCTCTCCAAAACTCAACTGAGTCAAGTCATTTCTTCACCGAAACTCAACTAAACAAGTCTTCACGGAAGCTCAACTAATCCCAGTGATTTCCTTTCTGAAATTGAATTAAGTCAAGTTTTTTCTCTCCAAAACTCAACTAAGCCAAGTCCTTTCTTCACTGAAACTCAACTAAGACCAATTTGGTTCAAGTGAACTGTGAATTCTTGTGTATACGACATTGATTGTCGTTTAGGAAATGCTACAAATATTGTTTTCAAGGACATATCGAGGATTTTTGTACAGTAGATTGTATATACAGCCAGTCTGGGAAGGATAGCCAACAGATATATTGAACAATCATATCTCAGTATATATTTTTGTACACTGTAAATACTTTGACCTAGGTGGTGCCCTGACACCACTGGGCGTGTTCGTCTAATTAGAATAACCTAAGGGTTGAGGTAGTGTACAGAGAGCACTTAACATGTGCATATTTCTATTTATGTAGATACATGATGAAATTTACAGTTTTAATGTCAGTTTCTCATGAAGTCATTAGGTATATATTTTCAATGTAATTAGTAATCGTGTAAATCTGTCAATCTTGTTTAATACTATGATATGTAGTACAAATCTTTGGGTGAATTTTTTTTTTTTTTTTATGAATTGCTTTGGATTTTATGAGATACCATCTTTTTGCTGCTAGAAAGATGCTAAATAAATTGACATAATTGTAGTTACAGTATTACAACTAATGATACTACTGGTAACATGGGAAATCGGTTTTTCCTTTATTTTAAAAATCCAACAAAAGTATATTTATTGACAGATTTAATTTGGTGTGGCATATACATATAATATCACAACATATTCACAATGTTAATGAAACATGTCTTTCTTTTTATTTATTTCTATAACAATCTCTTGATACAATGGTGTTAAAATATAAACATGATGAATGCAAGAAAAACCCTGATGTTCTGTTTTTACTGTGAGCAAATGATGGTCCTCATGAAGTTGTTTTAGCTCCTTTTGTTTTAATCATGTGTAATTCAAATAGATATGTAACTTTTGTCTTATAGATTCATAAAGTACAATTATCTGAATAATATGTACATACATCGTTTGAAAATTTTATGGTTCTGATTTTAGGTTTTATTTCATTGTGTAATTCAGTGTCAACTTTTGAAGTAAACAAATAAAGAAAGTTTTGTTTTGAAAAAGTTGAAGCATTCTCTGTAAAGATGGTTGATAGTCTGGATAGCTTGAGACTACAGTTTGCTAGAGAAGCACTTCATAGTTTTATATCAGAGTGCACTTTGAGTAGTATCATTCAGTCCTCTGTAGTGCCTCAAGGTCATGTGTATGTAATGCCTTGGGTTCTCTGTAGTGCCTCAAGGTCATGTGTATGTAATGCCTTGGGTTCTCTGTAGTGCCTCAAGGTCATGCATATGTAATGCCTTGGGTTCTCTGTAGTGCCTGAAGGTCATGTGTATGTAATGCCTTGGGTTCTCTGTAGTGCCTCAAGGTCATAAAGCTCTTAAACCTGTACCCATCATTCTCTCACCAGGTGGCACATTTTACTTTTATCACTGTGAACTCTACTGGCCCAGTGGTTCTTGAAAATAAGATTTTTAAATGACCCTACCCTATTTTTGTGATTACTTGAATCCCCGTCACCCAAGGATGATTTGTTCCAAGTTTGATTGACATTGGCCGAATGTTTCTAGAGAAGATTGTTGTTTTCCGCCACACTCAACAATTTTTCTGTTATCTGGTGGCGTTCAGTTTTTATTGGAGGAAAGAACCCAGATAAAGAGATCCTTCTGGAGAAGATTTTCAGTGTTTTTTCACTATTTTGCTATTATCTTCCCCTGGAGAAGGGTGTTGCCCTTCACTTGAACAAAACCAAAAATGCTTTTTGCCAAGTTTGGTTGAAATTGGCCCAGTGGTTCTGGAGAAGAAGATTGAAATGTGAAAAGTTTGCAACAATACCACGGACAACAACGGAAATTTTTGATTAGAAAAGCTCACTGTCTTCGGTTCAGGTGAGCTAAAAAGTGACCAATTTTCAAAAGTCTTATCCAAATTTGTGCATTTGTAACAAAAATTAAATGCATAGTAATGTAGAGCAGGAAGGTCTCTTACCAAAATTGTAAATTTTATGATCCCCAGGACAAGGCCAAACTTGGTATATGGTATTTATGAGGAAAACATCTTTGATGCTATTGAAACTAAATGGATATTTATAATGAGCAGGTAACCCTTTGCCACATTTGTAAATTTCGTGATCCCAAGGGTAGGAGTTTTGGTATGAGGGTGGGGCCAAAACAATCGGTGACAGAACATTTTTAACTTGATAACTACCATTCCAATTCTCTGAAATTTTGTATGAAGCACCTTTTAGAGAAGGGGGACAAAAATTATAAATTTCAGGTCTCCTTAGGCCTTAGAGATGGGGCAAAAACTGTTAGGATAAGAGGAATGTAAATAGTGAAATTTAAGATCATAGCTCCCCAAGAGCCTCATGGTTGGGGGGTTGGGGCTAAACTGCAAAAAAAAAATCTTCTGTACTCCCACATATGAGCTGATTTAAATGCTTCAAACTACATCCTTCCTCCTGTTGTAATTGAATGGAATTGTATGCATATTTAGAAAGATCATAAAGCTGTGAACAAAGGCTTAAAAGCAGATATGAGACTCCCAGACAGATCTATGTATTGGCTATGATACTGGGGTGACCGTTAAGGCCTATGGGCCTCTTGTTTTTCAATATCATAACTGATACATGTGTATAAGGTGCATAGGGATATTAACCAAGGCTTTTACTTCTGGGAGTAAGCTTAATGGAGGCTTTTACTTGTAGGAGTAAGCTTAACCGAGGCTTTTACTTGTAGGAGTAAGCTTAACGGAGGCTGTTACTTGTAGGAGTAAGCTTAACTGGATTTTACTTATAGGAGTAAGCTTAACTGGATTTTACTTGTAGGAGTATGCTTAACTGTGGCTTTTACTTGTAGGAGTAAGCTTAATGGAGGCTTTTACTTGTAGGAGTAAGCTTAACTGGATTTTACTTGTAGGAGTAAGCTTAACCGAGGCTTTTATTTGTAGGAGTAAGCTTAACGGAGGCTGTTACTTGTAGGAGTAAGCTTAACTGGATTTTACTTGTAGGAGTAAGCTTAACCGAGGCTTTTATTTGTAGGAGTAAGCTTAATGGTAATCGTCCACTTGTCCACATTTTTCAATTAACTTGGAGCTTGTGATTACTCTGGCAGTTGTTTTCATTGTTACCCTAGCCAGGAGTACACTATGGTATATAATTATCAACAATATCAGCAGAAGAAATTACCTCGACACTTGCATTTCTTGAAAAAATCTCAAACTTATGTTTGAGTTTTCTTTTATTTGAGCTGTAAATATTAAAATACAATCTCAGACTAAGTCCAAGTTTTGACTTAAGTTTCCCCCCCCCCCCCCCCCCCCGAGAAATTTAGGCTAGTTAAGTGGTGCTCAGCACTGAACGTTTTAACTCAATACTTTGAATTTGAATTATACTTTGACCTTGACCTGACCTAGAAATCCAATAAACTTTTCATTAAGGAGGCTTAATGATCAATAGCATTCTCTGTATTGCACACACTAAATTATTTACTGTTATGAAAATCAAGGATAACCTTGACCTGTTATATAACCTTGACCTGTTATTTAACCTTGACCCGTTATATAACCTTGACCTATTTATCACTAGTTCATTTTCCTCTTTGGTCGTTTGAGTATCACTTGTAATCTGTATCTACACTGTAACCAGGATTATTTTTGCCCTGTGGTTTTCAGCCCTTGTATGTTCGTAAACTTTTTCATTCCATGTTAAATTTTCTCCAGGCACAGTTGTGAAAAGCCTGGATTTTTGATCAATTGAAATTGACAGTTTTTAATATAAAGATCTTTTATAAATAAGTGGATTCAGAATATATTTAAATGGGATATACTTTGCATTTACATAAGATCTGGCTTCCAAAATCATGTATGTCAACACGCTCATCATAGCCAGGAATCCACCTGCAGAGGTGAAAACATCAAGATTTCTAAAAAGTACGTCTAAAGCATTCAATATTTCATCATACATTAATGATAAATCAATTTTGGGAGCAAGCACAAAGAAGAAAGAACGGAAAATTTTGTTGTAAAAGCTTTTTTCATCAATTTGAAAGCTGTCGATTTTGGGTCATACTGATAGTCGAGTCTCATGACAACAAGGCTTCTGCCTGATAGTCGAGTCTCATGACAGCAAGGCTTCTGCCTGATAGTCGAGTCGCATGACAACAAGGCTTCTGTCTGATAGTCGAGTCGCATGACAACAAGGCTTCTGCCTGATAGTCGAGTCGCATGACAACAAGGCTTCTGTCTGATAGTCGAGTCGCATGACAACAAGGCTTCTGCCTGATAGTCGAGTCGCATGACAACAAGGCTTCTGCCTGATAGTCGAGTTGCGTAACAACAAGGCTTCTGCCTGATAGTCGAGTCGCATGACAACAAGGCTTCTGCCTGATAGTCGAGTTGCATAACAAGGCTTCTACCTGATAGTTGAGTTGCATAACAACAGGGCTCCTGCCTGATAGTCGAGTCGCATGACAACAAGGCTTCTGCCTGATAGTCGAGTCGGATGGCAACAAGGCTCCTGCCTGATAGTCGAGTCGCATGACAACAAGGCTTCTGCCTGATAGTCGAGTCGCATGACAACAAGGCTTCTGCCTGATAGTCGAGTTGCGTAACAACAAGGCTTCTGCCTGATAGTCGAGTCTCATGACAACAAGGCTTCTGCCTGATAGTCGAGTCGCATGACAACAAGGCTTCTGTCTGATACTCGAGTTGCATAACAAGGCTTCTGCCTGATAGTCGAGTCGCATAACAAGGCTTCTGCCTGATAGTCGAGTTGCATAACAACAGGGCTCCTGCCTGATAGTCGAGTCGCATGACAACAAGGCTTCTGCCTGATAGTCGAGTCGCATGACAACAAGGCTTCTGCCTGATAGTCGAGTCGCATGACAACAAGGCTTCTGCCTGATAGTCGAGTTGCGTAACAACAAGGCTTCTGCCTGATAGTCGAGTCGCATGACAACAAGGCTTCTGCCTGATAGTCGAGTTGCATGACAACAAGGCTTCTGCCTGATAGTCGAGTTGCGTAACAACAAGGCTTCTGCCTGATAGTCAAGTTGCATAACAACAGGGCTCCTGCCTGATAGTCGAGTTGCATGACAACAAGGCTCCTGCCTGATAGTCGAGTCGCATGACAACAAGGCTTCTGCCTGATAGTCGAGTCGCATGACAACAAGGCTTCTGTCTGATAGTCGAGTTGCATAACAAGGTTTCTACCTGATAGTTGAGTTGCATAACAACAGGGCTCCTGCCTGATAGTCGAGTCGCATGACAACAAGGCTTCTGCCTGATAGTCGAGTCGGATGGCAACAAGGCTCCTGCCTGATAGTCGAGTCGCATGACAACAAGGCTTCTGCCTGATAGTCGAGTCGCATGACAACAAGGCTTCTGTCTGATAGTCGAGTTGCATAACAACAGGGCTCCTGCCTGATAGTCGAGTTGCATGACAACAAGGCTTCTGCCTGATAGTCGAGTCACATGACAACAAGGCTTCTGCCTGATAGTCGAGTCGCATGACAACAAGGCTTCTGTCTGATACTCGAGTTCCATAACAAGGCTTCTGCCTGATAGTCGAGTTGCATGACAACAGGGCTCCTGCCTGATAGTCGAGTTGCATGACAACAAGGCTTCTGCCTGATAGTCGAGTCGCATGACAACAAGGCTTCTGTCTGATAGTCGAGTTGCATAACAAGGCTTCTGCTTGATAGTCGAGTTGCATAACAACAGGGCTCCTGCCTGATAGTCGAGTCGCATGACAACAAGGCTTCTGCCTGATAGTCGAGTCACATGACAACAAGGCTTCTGCCTGATAGTCGAGTCGCATGACAACAAGGCTTCTGTCTGATACTCGAGTTGCATAACAAGGCTTCTGCCTGATAGTCGAGTTGCATGACAACAAGGCTTCTGCCTGATAGTCGAGTTGCATGACAACAAGGCTTCTGCCTGATAGTCAAGTTGCATAACAACAGGGCTCCTGCCTGATAGTCGAGTTGCATGACAACAAGGCTCCTGCCTGATAGTCGAGTTGCATGACAACAAGGCTTCTGTCTGATAGTCGAGTCGCATGACAACAAGGCTTCTGTCTGATAGTCGAGTTGCATAACAAGGCTTCTGCCTGATAGTCGAGTTGCATAACAAGGCTTCTGCCTGATAGTCGAGTTGCATAACAAGGCTTCTGCCTGATAGTCGAGTCGCATGACAACAAGGCTTCTGCCTGATAGTCGAGTTGCATGACAACAAGGCTTCTGCCTGATAGTCGAGTTGCATAACAACAGGGCTCCTGCCTGATAGTCGAGTTGCATGACAACAAGGCTCCTGCCTGATAGTCGAGTTGCATGACAACAAGGCTTCTGTCTGATAGTCGAGTCGCATGACAACAAGGCTTCTGTCTGATAGTCGAGTTGCATAACAAGGCTTCTGCCTGATAGTCGAGTTGCATAACAACAAGGCTCCTGCCTGATAGTCGAGTTGCACGACAAGGCTCCCCCCCCCCCCCCCCCCCCCCACGTTTTGTTTTTTAATTCTAATGATCAAATCGCTTGTCAAATGTTTTTAAAAGGTTTCACCAAAAAAATTAAGGTTATACATAATGACAAGCTCATTGTATAGAATTTATTTTCTGTTTTGTAAACAAAAACTGAAGTATGTTATTGCTTACAAAATTTTCAAATTATATGGATATCAGTCAAAGCTTATCATAGTTATCACATTTCATTTATTCTTTAGGTAAAATGTGTCATTTGAAATTTGTGACTGTGCGAAATTAAGATGCTTTAAATTACAAAATTAACATTTCACTGGTTTGTTTGTAAACATAAAAAAACTTTGAGTCTTTTTTCACATAACACAGAGTTAAGACTAAAATATTGCTCTTATCCTTGCATTCAAAAGGTCCAAATTTTGGTTGTCAACATTAAATGAATGATATTTTTAATGCTTATCATCAAAAATGGAAAATCTGCTTTTCAAAAAATGTGAACCTGTCCCTTTAAAAAGAGATAGTTAAGCAATATGAATTTGCCCAGTCTTAAATTTCCCCACTGAGGAGAGCAAAAATAAAAGGGGGGGGGGGGATGAATATTTCCCTGTACATAGTTCTGTTGTATCATTGCATTTAAGTACACGCATAACCTTGACCTTTTATTTTTAAATTAACCCAGAAATCAATGACTTCTTCCACTACCATCACTTGAAAGAAATTCTTTATTTTTTTCTTCACAACATTGATTATTCCTACGATTTTGACCCAGAAATCAATAACTTTCCCTTTTTCTCACATGCAACCTCTGTATGACGTGTGGAGGAAGCTGGCCATTATGACAATGTAGTATATAGCAAGATGACAACTCGGTGGGACTTTCACATTTTCCAGATGCGCATGTGTACATTCATGTTACGGATGATAAACCCTGCACATTTTGTTCGAAGGAATAATCCATGTCACAGACTGAAGAATTAGATATGAAAAACAAAAAAATTCTTTTAATAACTTTTATTGTCAAAATAAATAAAAACAAGCAAGAATAGTAAACTAAACATTTTAACAACTGTATACAAATAACAACGAAAATCAGTTCTACTGCCTCTCATATGGGAGTCTGTGTATCAGGCGTACTCTGGTGCTCCAGCAGCTCCAGCCGCTACCATCTGACGTGACAACCACTCTATGCCATCTTGAAGACCAAAGCCGCTCTTAGCATCACATGCCTGGATGTGCCAGCTCCTGTTACAACACAGTTTGAACAGACCAAAATTCTCCGTGATTGTCTCGATACTTGCACAGCTCTCCACATCCTGTGAAGTGAAAGTTGTCTCAAGTCACAATGACTACACACAGCTTCGAACAGTATCAATGTCTGATGACCAACTGTACATGTTAAATAGTATTTGCGGATAGATCCTAATTTCTGAAATGTTGTCTCCAGAAAACTATTTACAACAGTTGCTGACAAACATATAGACGTATTGCCTATAAAGGCAACACAAAAACAACAGCTAGTTCTCATTAATTAATGTTACAGAGCAAACTTTGTTTAAAGAAATACAGTGCTATCCCTGCATATTGCCATCTTTGTACTCGGAGATTGATTTTTACATCATCATGAGAATGGCATTATCGCAAATTTTGTGATTATCACCAAGACTTATGTACACAGCAAAATGTGCAATTCAATCATGTTAAAACCAACTATACACAATTTCAGTCATGTGACATAAGGCAATATTGAATTTTAAAATGCAATTTTTATGATTTTGTGGCAGTAATTGTAGAAAACACAATATATATAACAAGTATTGTACAATCACATTTCCAGACATGGGAATTATGAAAGGCTTCATAATTTTGTCTGATCTCATGACTATAAATAGACTTGTCTGATCTCATGACTATAAATAGACCAGGTATTTTTTTAGGCCTTGATATCAAAGGCTTAGGCCTTTCCAATTGGGAAAAAATAGTGACAGCTGCTTGAAATAGGAAAAACTTTTCATGTTTGACCTGATGACTAAAATCTAGTCTGTACTGATAACTATAAATAGAGTTGTCTGACCTCATGACTGAAAATAGACTTGTCTGACCTCATGACTATAAATAGACATGTCTTGCCTGATGACTAGTCTTGACTGGTAACTATAAATAGATTCATTTGACCTGATGACTATAAATGCATTTGACAAGATAATAGACTGTCTGTAGTGATGACTATAAACAGATTTTCCTGTAGTGATGACTATAAACAGACATGTCTGTAGATATGACTATCAACAGACTTGTCTCATATTATG
Organism: Ostrea denselamellosa; assembly: GCA_024699665.1. Lineage (NCBI taxonomy): Eukaryota > Metazoa > Mollusca > Bivalvia > Ostreida > Ostreidae > Ostrea > Ostrea denselamellosa. The sequence continues at coordinate 188,332 of JAMZEH010000094.1, forward strand.
ACTTCTCTGTAGTGATGACTTGTCTGTAGTGATGACTATATACAGACTTGTCTGTAGTGATGACTATAAACAGATTTTTCTGTAGTGATGACTATAAACAGACTTGTCTGTAGATATGACTATCAACAGCCTTGTCTCATATGATGACTTCTCTGTAGTGATGACTTGTCTGTAGTGATGACTATAAACAGATTTGTCTGTAGTGATGACTATATACAGACTTGTCTGTATTGATGACTATAAACAGACTTGTCTGTAGTGATGACTATAAACAGATTTTTCTGTAGTGATGACTATAAACAGATTTGTCTGTAGAGATGACTATTAACAGACTTGTCTCATATGATGACTTCTCTGTAGTGATGACTTGTCTGCAGTGATGACTATAAATAGACTTGTTTGATGTGATAACTTGTCTGTAGTGATGACTATAAACAGACTTGTCTGTAGATATGACTATCAACAGACTTGTCTCATATGATGACTTCTCTGTAGTGATGACTTGTCTGTAGTGATGACTATAAACAGACTTGTCTGTAGTGATGACTATAAACAGATTTTTCTGTAGTGATGACTATAAACAGATTTGTCTGTATAGATGACTATTAACAGACTTGTCTCATATGATGACTTCTCTGTAGTGATGACTTGTCTGCAGTGATGACTATAAATAGACTTGTTTGATGTGATGACTTGTCTGTAGTGATGATTTGTCTGTAGTGATGACTTGTCTGCAGTGATGACTATAAATAGACTTGTTTGATGTGATAACTTGTCTGTAGTGATGACTTGTCTGAAGTGATGACTATAAATAGACTTGTTTGATGTGATAACTTGTCTGTAGTGATGACTTGTCTGAAGTGATGACTATAAATCGACTTGTCTGTAGTGATGACTATAAACAGACATGTCTGAAGTGATGACTATAAATAGACTTGTCTGTAGAGATGACTATAAACAGACATGTCTGAAGTGATGACTATAAACAGACATGTCTGAAGTGATGACTATAAATAGACTTGTCTGTAGTGATGACTATAAACAGACATGTCTGAAGTGATGACTATAAATAGACTTGTCTGTAGTGATGACTATAAACAGACATGTCTGAAGTGATGACTATAAATAGACATGTCTGTAGTGATGACTATAAACAGACATGTCTGAAGTGTTGACTATAAATAGACATGTCTGTAGTGATGACTATAAACAGACATGTCTGAAGTGATGACTATAAATAGACTTGTCTGTAGAGATGACTATAGATAGATTTGTCTGTAGTGATGAGTATAAACAGACTTGTTTGTAGTGATGACTATAAATAGACTGGTCTCTAGTGATGACTTGTTTGTAGTGATGACTATAAATAGACTGGTCTCTAGTGATGACTTATCTGTAGTGATGACTATAAATAGACTTGTCTGTAGTGATGACTTGTCTTTAGTGATGACTTGTCTGTAGTGATGACTTGTCTGTAGTGATGATTTGTCTGTAGTGATGACTTGTCTGTAGTGATGACTATAAATAGACTTGTTTGATGTGATAACTTGTCTGTAGTGATGACTTGTCTGTAGTGATGACTTGTCTGTAGTGATGACTTGTCTGTAGTGATGACTATAAATAGACTTGTCTGTAGTGATGACTATAAATAGACTTGTCTGTAGTGATGACTATAAATAGACTTGTCTGATGTGATAACTTTCTGTAGTGATGACTTGTCTGTAGTGATAACTTTTCTGTAGTGATGACTTGTCTGTAGTGATGACTATAAATAGACTTGTTTGATGTGATAACTTGTCTGTAGTGATGACTTGTCTGAAGTGATGACTTGTCTAACCTGTTTATTGGCAAAAATGAGTAGCGAGGCCTCCTTCAGCTCTTTTTCCTGAACAAGTTTAGCAAGCTCATTAAAGGACTCCGCAAGACGCTCCGTGTTACTACTGTCTACCACAAAAATGACAGCTAAAAAGAATTAGTGATAAATAGTTACCAAGGAAGTAGTAACCATGGAAACGGTAACCAAGGACATAAAACAAAGTTGACCTACAGTACTAAGATTTAGATTACATAAGAAATTTGTAGTAAATATCACTATAGTGAAAATCAATGTTTTATAAAAATCTACTGTAAAGTATCAATGTTTTATTAAAATCTACTGTAAAGTATCAATGTTTTACTAAAATCTACTGTAAAGTATCAATGTTTTATTAAAATTACTGTGTAAAGTTTGAATGTTTTATCAATATCTACTAGAAAGTATCAATGTTTTAAAATATACTTAATAACAAAAAACACTAAATGATACAATTTCTAATCAGAAATTATGTATATAGCATGCAAAATTTCTGCTTTTCAAGATGAGTACTGATATCATGAGTACTGACATGTGATATTGTGAGTACTGACATGTGATACCTTGAGTACTGACACGTGATATTGTGAGTACTGACATGTGATATCGTGATACCTTGAGTATTGACATGTGATATCGTGAGTACTGACATGTGATATCGTGAGTACTGACATGTGATATTGTGAGTACTGACATGTGATATTGTGAGTACTGACATGTGATATTGTGAGTACTGACATGTGATATTGTGAGTAGTGATATCGTGAGTACTGACATGTGATATCGTGATACCTTGAGTATTGACATGTGATATCGTGAGTATTGACATGCGATACCTTGAGTACTGACATGTGATATCTTGAGTACTGACACGTGATATTGTGAGTACTGACACGTGATATTGTGAGTACTGACACGTGATATTGTGAGTACTAACATGTGATATCGTGAGTACTGACATGTGATATCTTGAATACTGTGATATGATATTTTGAGTATTGACATGTGATATCTTGAGTATTGACATGTGATTGATTGTTTTATGCCCTGTCCAGAATTTTTCACTCATATTGAGAGGTCACCAGTTGTAGGTGAAGTACCACAAATTTAGACCTATGCTTGGCAGTGAGGGTTCTTTAACATGCCAATGACTACCGTGACATGGGACCTCCGTTTTTAAGGTCATTTCTAAAAGACCCGTGATTCTCACTTCTAAATGCCGAGCATTTGGCAAAGGAGCAATCACTACCTATTTTTTGTCTTAAGTTTGACGCGGCCATGGCACGGGAGGGGCTCGAACTCACGACCTCCCGGTTATGAAGCAAACACTCTAACCACTGAGCTACCACGACCGGTGTATTGACATGTGATATTTTGAGTATTGACATGTGATAACTTGAGTATTGACATGTGATAACTGAGCACTGACTCAGGATACCTTGAGTATTGACATGTGATAACTTGAGTATTGACATGTGATAACTGAGCACTGACTCAGGATACCTTGAGTATTGACATGTGATAACTTGAGTATTGACATGTGATAACTGAGCACTGACTCAGGATACCTTGAGTATTGACATGTGATAACTGAGCACTGACTCAGGATACCTTGAGTATTGACATATGATAACTTGAGTATTGACATGTGATAACTGAGCACTGACTCAGGATACCTTGAGTATTGACATGTGATAACTGAGCACTGACTCAGGATACCTTGAGTATTGACATGTGATAACTGAGCACTGACTCAGGATACCTTGAGTATTGACATATGATAACTTGAGTATTGACATGTGATAACTGAGCACTGTCTCAGGATACCTTGAGTATTGACATGTGATAACTGAGCACTGACTCAGGATACCTTGAGTATTGACATATGATAACTTGAGTATTGACATGTGATAACTGAGCACTGACTCAGGATACCTTGAGTATTGACATGTGATAACTTGAGTATTGACATGTGATACCTTGAGTATTGAAGAAGTAATGCTTCCATAGAGGGCGAATTTTTTGCTGGCCCCCGACATCCCAGATGGTGAACTTGACGTTTTTATATTCTACACTCTCAACATTAAAGCCTGAAAGAAGATGCTATAATGTATGAGTACTGTATTATTTACAGGTAAATAACAAGCAAATGTTGACATTTACTTATATGATATACCTGTATGTAAATAACAAGCAAATGTTGACATTTACTTATATGATATACCTGTATGTAAATAACAAGCAAATGTTGACATTTACTTATATGATATACCTGTATGTAAATAACAAACAAATGTTGACATATTTACCTATGGTTGGTATAGTGGTGATAAATTCATTTTCCTTCAGCTTGAATAGAATACTAGTTTTCCCGGCATTATCTAACCCCAAAATCACGACCCGCATTTCAATTTTAGGTCCTATGTGTACTCTGTTGTCCTGTCAATGAAAAAAAAAAGTCTTCTGAGCACTAAAGAAGTTTAGTTGAAAACGGAAGCAGAGGTTAGCAACAGACACACATGTATTGGGGAATCATTTGAATTTGAGGGAAACAATTTTCATCAATTATTGAGATTTGATAGATTTGCTGGGAAGTAATTTTGTGGTTTTGTGAAACATGATAAAAATTGTGGATAGGACAGGGATTCAAAATCCCCGAAAATTTAACTACAATGAAATATAATGATCCCACAGTAGAGATACAGACATACAAACAAAAAACAGTAATGGTGAGTTTCTCTTGATGAAGGTAATGATGGGAGTTGGTGATTGATTGATGGTTTGTCTTTTGCCACACTGAACAATTTTCAGTTATCTGGTGGCATCCAGTTTTTTATTGTTCGAAGAGATAACCCAGATACAATATACCCAGGAAGAGACCACCGACCTTCCAAAAGTAAACTGGCAAACTTCTCACATATATCAGTGCGAATGAGAATCAAACCCACCCTGACTAGAGGTGAGAGGCCTTGTGATTTTGAGCATGATGCTTTCACCTTGGTGAAAGTAATGATGAGAGTTTTTCTTGGTGAAGGTAATGACAAAAGTTCACCTAGGTGAAGATAATGATGATAGTTTGTTTACCTTGGTGAAGATGATGATAGTTTACCTTGATGAAGATAATGATGATAGTTTACCTTGATGAAGATAATGATGATAGTTTACCTTGATGAAGGACAACAATTTACCTTGGTAAAGGAAACAATGAGTTTACCTTAGTGAAGGTGATGATGACAGTTTACCTTGGTGAAGGTGATGATGAAAGTTTACCTTGGTGAAGGTGATGATGACAATTTACCTTGGTGAAGGTGATTGGGATATTGGGATCCAGTGGAAGGTGGTCAGGGATGTCAGAGAACTGTTGTTGCTGTTTCTGTATGGTGTCTAGCAATGTCTGCACATCATGCTTGGCTAACAAGACTTTTGTATCATCCTGTAATAGTACATTCCTTTAATTACTCCGACAGTTTCAGTATAAAGACTTTTGTATCACCCTGTAATAGTACATTCCTTTAATTACTCCGACAGTTTCAGTATAAAGACTTTTGTATCACCCTGTAATAGTACATTCCTTTAATTACTCCGACAGTTTCAGTATAAAGACTTTTGTATCACCCTGTAATAGTACATTCCTTTAATTACTCCGACAGTTTCAGTATAAAGACTTTTGTATCACCCTGTAATAGTACATTCCTTTAATTACTCCGACAGTTTCAGTATAAAGACTTTTGTATCACCCTGTAATAGTACATTCCTTTAATTACTCCGACAGTTTCAGTATAAAGACTTTTGTATCACCCTGTAATAGTACATTCCTTTAATTACTCCGACAGTTTCAGTATAAAGACTTTTGTATCACCCTGTAATAGTACATTCCTTTAATTACTCCGACAGTTTCAGTATAAAGACTTTTGTATCACCCTGTAATAGTACATTCCTTTAATTACTCAGAAACAAGACTTTTGTATCACCCTGTAATAGTACATTCCTTTAATTACTCCGACAGTTTCAGTAAAAAGACTTTTATATCACCCTTTAATAGTATATGCCTTTAATTATTCTAACAGTTTCAGTACCAAGACTGCACTAAATATTTTCATGGAAAAATAAGCAATATTCGTTTATCAGTTTTCAAATCTATTGCCTCAAACAATGGTGCAGAAGACTCTTTTTGCTCGGATATTCCATTTGATGGTCAACAACTTACGGAATTCGCGCCTGCAACCACAGAGGAAATTCAAAAACTCCTCATGAACTCAGCACCCAAATCTTGTGAATTGAACCCAGTTCCTATGCATCTATTGAAACAATGTATTGATAGTTTCTTGCCAACTATCACTTCAATCATAAACAAGTCGCTGTTGGAATCTTTTGTTCCTAGTGACTTTAAGCAGGCAATCATTCAACCATTACTGAAAAAGTCAGGACTTGACAAAGAAATTCTCAAAATTTACTACCCTGTGTCAAACCTCTCGTTCGTTTCAAATATTCTTGAAAAGGTTATTGTAAAACGAACCAATGCTATCTGGAAATGCATCAACTGCATGACAATTTTCAGTCCACAGACACTCCACAGAAACTGCTCTAATGAAGGTCCATCATGATATCGTATGTGCACTTGACAATAATAGTTGTGCTATCCTTGTGTTACTCGATCTCTCTGCGGCTTTCGATGTCATAGACCACAATATCCTATTTCAATGGATGGACAACATGTTTGGTATCACTGCATTTGCATTAAAATGGATTAAATCTTATCTTAGTGATAGGTATCAACGTCTTATTGTTGTTCGGTGCTTGTCTCCTCGAAAGTGGTGTACCGCAAGGCTCAGTCCTGGGTCCGAGACTCTACTGTCTATTTTCAAAACCTCTAGGGGAAGTATGCAGATGCCATGCTATGACGTATCATATATACACTGATGACACTCAGATCTATATCATCGTTGAACTTGTTGACAATTGGACTGATATGTTTCAAAGTTGTTTATCGTACATATGTATGTGGATGAGTATCAACCTCCTAAAACTGAATGAAGATAAAACTGAACTTATATTCTTCGCACCAAAACACAGACTTAAAGATATGAGCAGTTTTGATCTTGAATTTGGTGACTGTGTTGTAAGTGATTCATCTTTTGTAAGAAATTGTGGTGTATTCTTTGACAAATCCCTTACCATGGAAAAACACTGTCTCTCTATTTCCCACTCAGCATATATGAACATTCGCAAAATTGGCTGTATCTGTCCATTTATCGATGACGATGCATGTAAAACTCTTGTAAACCTGTTAGTTACATCCAGATTAGATTACAGAAATTCATTGCTTTATGATGTTCATTCTCAACACACCAGCAAATTCCAGAGAGCACAAAACAGCTGCAAGATTGATAACACGCTCAAAAAAATCTGACCATATTACTCCTATTTTAAAGGATCTTCACTGGCTCCCAGTTGAATACAGATTTCAAGATAAGATCCTTCTTCATACCTTCAGATCTCTCAACAACCTACATGAAGGATATCCTTAAAGTTTACCATCCCACATCCAGGTACCTCGGACACGCACAAACACACATGGGGATGGATGCTTGGATAAGGCTGCATCGAGTCTGTGGAACTCTTTGCCTTTTAAACTCAGACAGTTCACTGTCAAGTTTTAAAGTTGATCTCAAAATGTATCTTTTTAGATTAGCTTTTAATTTTTGATTTACTCAAATGAATTACTTCAATACGGAAATAAACTGTGTAGTTTAGTATTATGATTATATCCTTTATATGTATTTAATTATTCCTAAGGGTTATTTTAAATAGTTTTATATGTTATTATGCATGGTAATTATTTCATTACATAAGGCGCTAAATTGTATTCTATTCACATGCATAACGTATGTTCACATATATCTTATTATATTATCTGTAAGGGGCCTCCGTGGCCGAGTGGTTAGAGCATCGGGCTCAAAATCACAAAGCCTCTCACCTCTGTCAGCGCGTGTTCGAATCTCAGCCTCGGCGTTATGTGAGCAAGTTTGCCAGTTTACTTGCGGAAGGTCGGTGGTCTCTTCCCAGGTACATTGTATCTGGGTTCTCTCCTCCACCAACAAAAACTGGACGCCACCAGATAACTGAAAAATTGTTGAGTGTGGCGGAAAGCAGTAAATAATCATAATCAATCATAATCATATTATCTGTAAAGCGCTTTAGAAGACGCAGGTCAACAAAACGCTATATAAATCTACTGAATTACAATTACGATTTTGTCCTTCCTTTAATTACTCCGACAATTTCTGGAAGAAGTTGTATAACCATAAAATGGCTATTTTCTACGGGTGAAATTTTCTGCGATCAAATCTGTAAATATCATATTCAGCATTTTCAATATCTGCAGTTGTATTATTCCTATCTATATCAATCTGCATCACTACATATTTTTTGTGATTGTAATTTTTGCCGATTTCATACCTGTATTTGTACACACAAATGGATCATCAAAATTACGACTCCAGTGATCCTGCAAGACATCCATATATCGTCACATTCACTTTACTATCACTTCCATATAACTTCATTAGAATAGATCTCAGTACCCCTTGCTTGTCGTAAGAGGCGACTACATGGGGCAGTCCTTCGGATTAGACCACAAAACCCCAGGTCCCGTGTCACAGCAGGTGTGGCAAGATAAAGATCCTTCCCTGCTCAAATGCCATAAGTGCTGAGCATAGGCCTAAATTTAGCAGCCTTTCATCGGCAATGGTGACATCTCCATATGAGTGAAAAATTCTCAAGTGGGACATTAACCAAAATATAGTCCAGTCAAATTAGCCCAAAAAAGGGTCAAACTTGCAACTAATTGCAAAAGAATTGTTTTCAATGATTTTGACCTCACTAATATGTGTACTAAAACATATAAAAAATCTAATGTTTCAGTTGAAGTGGAAATACCATTTTTGGGGGGTCAAAAACAGAGAAAAAGAGAAAAAACGACAAAAACTGGAAATTAGCTTTCCATCATTACCTATCAAATAAGAATGCAGTTTCTTGATTGGCATTTATAAATTTTTGTAAGAAATAGAAATTGTAAAATTTCCATGCATTAATTTCACCTTTAAGAGGCTTTTTTGGAAAAGGGGGGGGGGGGGGGGTAATTTCAGTGAACAGACCATGGAAATCAGTTTCTTTCTTCTTCTTCCTCCGTGTTCCTTGTTGAATTGGAACAACTTGTTCCTCTACAATGGCCACATCCAATAGTACATTCTAGGCCATGTTTTCGGCACGTACACCTCTTTGTGTCACAATTTACCTTGCAATTACAGTTGATAATATTCAGAAGACGATTGGGAGCAGGCGGCAAAGTGTTGTTAAGCGGCATGCATTTGCTATCATCAGTGACTGTCCATCCCCAATCAAGTGGGTTCAGATCAGTGCCATCTAGTTTTATCCACTGCTGACACTGATAGTATGACCTTCTAGAATGCAGAGCCGCAGAATCAGATGTTGGCGGGAGACTCTGTACCTGAACGCACTTATTGTTAGTGATAGCCTTATTTGTGTATAAGCGCAGTCTCAGAAGATCCAGTCCTTCGCACAATACTCCCCCATATAGGCTAGCAATAATCTGTTTGCCGCTCGTTACAACAGTTTCCAGATGGTTTCCAGGCTTTAAGAATTCCTCTATTGCCATTGTAACATTGTTTGTTTTCGAGAGCTTCTTTAAAGCAACACCTTTTCCTATCCCAAATAGGCGGGAGGTTGTATCGCATCCCGTGATTGCGTGTACTACTGGCAGAATTTTGCACTTGTGCATACCAAGCATCCGCTTTGTTTTTTGTATGTCCCAGTGCCTGCACTTATTAGAAAGTTCAGATCGGAAGTAAATGTTGTATCCATCCAGTGATGCATGGTAGCAGAGGAGAACAAGAAGATCAGTGTCTTCGCCAATGACAACGACTTGTGTTGACTGAGCACATGCTACAGCTGTTGAAATGATGAGACAATCTGCATCTTCCTCTGCAAGGATGACCGTGCATTCATTTTCCCGAAGTCTTTGGGCAAGAAGGCTTATGAAACGAGACTTCTTGTTGTTATTTGTGAGAAAAATTTCTTTTTTAGATTTGAAGGTCATATCTGAAGTAAATGTTACATCAGGGGAGATGATGCCTTTTGAACGTCGAAGGTGAGTCACGTCTTTGGTCGAGGGTTCACTGGAATATCCATCAAATACAATAGTTGGTCTCGAGTATCTTCTAATAATATACTCAACTTACAACTGACATATAGCATTGAATGACATGCCTTTTGTCCATGGGATACGCTGTAGCAAAGACCCGCCATCCAAAACAAAATGTACATCAAGCAATTCCTTCTCTGATACAGCACAATCGCCCATACTCCAAATTGCATCTGAAATTTGAGGCTTAACACCTGCATTGATTTTTTGAAGGAAAAATCAAAAATATTCTGACCAACCATAGAGTCAATGATCTTTTGTCCACATGCTAATGCATTATGAGCGTTGATATTATTGTTTGCATTCACACCGGTGTCAATATTTCGAAGAGGGATGCTCTCAGTAAAAGGGTCACGGTCTCGTAGGTATGATATAACTTTAATTATATCTTGTTTGTCCCTTTCTTGGCGAGAGGTTGATGATTCCTTGTGCTGCTCACTTGTGTGGTAGCCAACATCTGTCAGATTCTGCATTGCCTCATTTACTGCTGCACAAGAAGGCATAGACAAAAGCCACTGCGACCGCTGTACCTCTGTCATTCCTCGACCTCTCGTTAAACCACCTGATGTTTTCACACTTCTCATTAATGCCTGCTCAATGACAAGATCACACGACAGACCCGCCCAATACCTCTCACTTCTCAGTACATGATAACCTTCCATGAACTTGCTGAGTACATCGGGATGAGCTTTTTGAAGATTGATCATTGACATGACATAGATGTATGCTGACTTTGCATACATATTATGCCCAGCTGCAGCAAAATAGGGAAGCATTGCGTGTAGAGTTTGTATATGGAGTAACCAATTGCCTGTTCTTTCAGCTGTGATAAAAGCTTTTAAGAGACTTATCATTTCTAAGTACTGAAGCCAAAGGGCTGCTGTTCTGAAGCACTTGAGAGAGGATTTTGTGTCCACAAGTTTCCCCAGTACTTGTGTAATGGTAGAATTATTGCACACGTCGTGTGCAGTAACATCTCCCTCTAGCAACTGGTCATACAAGGCAGCAGCTTTCTTCAGCAGATGATCTTCTTCCAGATGGGCTGTGGAAACGTCTGCAGATTGAGTAAGGACGTGATCAGGGGCCTCTGTGTCAATGGGTGTTACAAGATAACCTGAAGATATATTTTGGGGCACATCATTATCAGGCAATTCGACACCAAAGGTTTTAGCCACGAGCAAGGCATGAAGGGCTGTATCAACTAGAAAATGGGCACGGGTTGCTCGAGCTACTGCTTTTCCACTAAGAATATGGCCAACTGCATTTGACGCATATACAGTCTCTAAAACTTCCTGCAATCCCGATTCTCTCATAATGCGCCCGATACATCCTAAAAAGCTCATTTGTGTGTGAAACCCACCTAACCTGAGTATAATGGAGCATAAGTCTTCACACTGTGACTCATGAGTGACAATTGTAACTGCTTTCATGTAGAGAGGCTGGTCAAATGTCAGAATTGGAGTTGTACCATATTTTCTAGCTTGGCGAGACACAAACTTCAGTGTAGAGTAGATACATGACATATCGCTTGCGTCCATATCTATCATCGGCAGAAAGGTGATGGTGGACTTCCCAGGGTAATCTCCATTTTGAGTACACTGCATCAGTCCTGACCAACTTGGAGTTGGAGATCGAAGAGGCCATACAGCCTTTGAAAGAAGATCTAAACTCAAAGATGGATCTGGTACTTTCTGTTCTTGATTAATTTTGGCGAATTTCATCTGCAGTGACGATTTAGGTGGTTGCTTGTAGAAATGTATATTAATTTTCCCAGCAGTGACCAGGTCAGCCGATGAAACGTTCAGTTTAGGGACCGGTTTGCTAACCTTTTTACCAGGTGTAGAGCCTACAATAATGCCCATGCCATGGAATGTACCATACCCATCAAGTGTGCGCACATTGTGATCCACGTTGTCAGCAACGAATTGCAGAAATTGTCCATTTTCATAGCTTGGAATATCTGTTCCTTGTGAAATGGCTGCACTTGTTTCAAAACGTTGTATCTCCGAATATGAGGAACAAAATCCTAAGGAATTCAACGTATCAATAAGAAATTTTGATGAAAAATGGTGATGAAGCTGCACTCCTAAACCTATTTGTAGTGGTGCAATATGCATACGTGGCTTAGCCATCTGCATAATTGTCTGTCCAATCGATGCAATTTTCAAGTCAGGGTCCTTTTCTCGGACGAGAATTTTCAAAAAAGTTTGAAGACTTTCAAGAACGTACTGAAGATTCTTTTCAAGTGATTCAATATCTGACGACAAAGGGTACAGATCAGAAGCTAGATGAAGGGACAGGATATCAGATTTTATCAACTTAGCAGCAGTTGTAATGATGTTGAGCTTCTCCAATGTCTGGTCCACTGTTTTAGGCCGATTGTAGAAGCTCTGAAGAATTGATCTTGCCGTTTTTCGTACCGTTATTACAGTTGATTTTCCTTGTTCTTCTGTCATGATGATTTCATCCCCAAAACGCTCATACAATTTCTTTTTCAAGTAAACAGGCGAGTATGCATCATCACCACAGTGGTCCTTCATTTTAGCAACAAGATCTAACAGTTGATGTTGTTTGTCGTCATTCTCCTGCAGATAATTCACCACTTTAAGAAATGCGTCAGTAATATCACTGTCAACAGGTCTGCCTCTCTTGGCTTCTGTCAAAGAGGGTGAGAATATTTTAGGTATGTGTTTGCCTGTGCGAAAATTTACGTTACAAGTTTGATGATAGATGGCATCAGCAGCATGCAAATCATTTACAGCTTCTAGTCTACCATAAATTTGGTTTGCCCAAGCGTCTTGTCTTGTAGAACAGACGGATTTTATACAAGCCTGAAAATCATGAGTTCGCACAGGAAAAACATCATGCCCTCTTTTACTTTGATTAAGTTTGGCAGTTTGTCCACAAAAGAGGCAGTGGTCACGGAATGAAAAGGTCTGTTTTGATCTAAGAATTGGTGTACTATCAGCAGGAGGAATTGGCTTGCTTTGTTCTTTTTCCCTCAGATATTTGCTAATTTCAATCGCATTTGTAAATAGACGCCTACATTCGGTGTGCACATATTGCCCAGGAAGGGTGCGAAGATTGCTACCCCTTTTCTCAGCAGCAGTATTGATACCTGTGCTACCCTTCCCACGAAGACAAACTAGACCATTCTTGTCCCCCGATTCACAAATTACACAGTCTTGTAATCTTTCCATATTCAACACAAGGTTAGAACAGATATAATGGAAGAAATTTTCTACTAACACAACATAAAAGGTTAAATTAAATTGGTATCGTATTAGTTTTGCATATTACAGAAACCGCATTCAAGTTGCAACTAATAGCGTCACTTCAGGAGAAAGATTTACTCCGTCGGATGGGACGTTAAAAGGCGCCCCGTGTACCCCAATCAATAACGAGAAAGATGGCTTTGTAACGCGAATGGGTGTCCTTACATAGAAAATAGAAATAAGCAGTGCAGTATAGAAAAAAGCCTTTTCACTTTCTTACTTATTAATTTTACCTTGAAGAAATGATGCTCTGCGACTATTTAGTTTTAAAATATGTTATTTTCCGTTACATTACAGCACCTTTCCCAAATTTTCAATGAACCCAGTAGGCCTATACGTCTACATGACGACACGTGTGTCACATTAAATCTCCTTTATTTTATCATTCCTTGTAAATAGATATGTTTCATTTTGTACACATCGAACACTCCCAACTCCTGTGGGGAGCCTCATTTTTACTGTTCCCTAAATGAAGCCTCAGCTGACTGGACATTTAAACCGCCAGTCCTAGTCCGTGCGAGATTCACTCTGGACACGGCGGTCAAGCAAGAATGCTTTAATACCTCTATGCTTATTTATCAGCAAATTGACGCTACATGACATAGGCATGGACACTATGATCCAACTTTTCTGAGGTAAGGTGTTTTATTTACTTTTCAATAGTTTGTCAATTTTATTCTACTTTAACCGTCCTAAAACGTCCAAATATGGGAGTTTCTCAGTGTTTGTTTCATGTATTTTTCATGTCAGGATAGTATTGACAGAAACTGGTGTTCATTGTATGGTGAAGTATTTCGGTCTTAAGTTATACTTCCTACATTGTATGTAAATGCATAGCAATGCATTTATCTTTTGTGTATTTGTGTAGTCTTTTCAATAGACAGTGTAATAATGTCTTATATATATGGCATGTGTAAAGTATTATCTACAAATATAATTTTGTGTAGTGTAACGCTAAACAGTGTACACGAGTGAAAACATAATCAAATTATGTATGTGTTCAAAACAGGTCCTCTACCCCTGTGGTTCTGTAGTTGGTGTGATGCAGAGCGTGTAGTGCGTGTTGGCCAGGAACGGGAATTTCATGCAACGTATGGATGGCCAGGCACGTGTGGCGGGAACACCCCACCTTACAAGCGAAAACCAGTTATTGTCTATGATATTTTTCCATTAAAGAACCTGACTATAAAACTTATTCTTTTGTATGATTGGAATTGAATTGCCAAAGTTATCAGACAGTTCGTACATCCGTGACAACGTGTTGTGACTTTACCAACCTGGTTTTTTTTACTAAACTTTTGAGAAGCTTTAGAACGTCTCGTTCATAAATAAATTTATAGTATTACACCTAGGCTATATTGATTCAAGCGCTTACACACTTGTATGAACATATGTCATAAAATTCGAGCAAAGACTCTGATCAATGTCTACGTAATGATAATGTATACATCACGATTTCGGTGAAAGCACGCTATGATAGCGCGGCGGTGACATAAAACAAAGGGAGCTATCAGCAAATTTGATGCATCAAAATATATTATTTCTGCACATTAGATAAAATTAGATTTTTTATATGTTGTTTTACTGATACTAAGGAATACTTTGCAAAAAAATTTATTTCTTTTGCAATTAGTTGCATGCGAAATCGTAAATTGACTGAACTATTACATAATCAATTAATCACTCATCATCACTTTCATTTTATTATCACTTTCACTTCATCAACACTGTCATTTTATTATCACTTTCACTTTATCATAAGTTTCATTTTATTATCACTTTCACTTTATCATAAGTTTCATTTTATTATCACTTTCACTTTATCATAAGTTTCATTTTATTATCACTTTTACTTTATAATAACTTTCATTTTGGGCACCCTCTGTTTATATCCAAGTATAAACTCAGGTTATCCAAATTGCAATCAAACAGAGAAAGTTTCAACGAATACGATGTATTGTTATATACGATGTATTGCTATATATGTATTGCTATATGTGATATATTGTTATATATTTATTGTTAAATACGATGTATTGTTATATATGATGTATTGTTATATATGATGTATTGTTATATACGATGTATTGTTATATACGATGTATTGTTTTATATGATGTATTGTTATATACGATGTATTGTTATATACGATGTATTGTTATATACGATGTATTGTTATATACGATGTATTGTTATATATAATGTATTGTTATATACGATGTATTGTTATATACGATGTATTGTTATATACAATGTATTGTTATATACGATGTATTGTTATATATGATGTATTGTTATATACGATGTATTGTTATATATGATGTATTGTTATATATGATGTATTGTTATATACGATGTATTGTTATATACAATGTATTGTTATATACGATGTATTGCTATATATGTATTGCTATATGTGATATATTGTTATATATTTATTGTTAAATACGATGTATTGTTATATTGTTATATATAATGTATTGTTATATACAATGTATTGTTATATACGATGTATTGTTATATACGATGTATTGTTATATACGATGTATTGTTATATACGATGTATTGTTATATACGATGTATTGTTATATAGAATGTATTGTTATATACGATGTATTGTTATATATGATGTATTGTTATATACGATGTATTGTTATATACGATGTATTGTTATATATGATGTATTGTTATATACGATGTATTGTTATATATGATGTATTGTTATATATGATGTATTGTTATATACGATGTATTGTTATATACAATGTATTGTTATATACGATGTATTGTTATATACGATGTATTGTTATATACGATGTATTGCTATATATGTATTGCTATATGTGATATATTGTTATATATTTATTGTTAAATACGATGTATTGTTATATTGTTAAATACGATGTATTGTTATATTGTTATATATAATGTATTGTTATATACGATGTATTGTTATATACGATGTATTGTTATATACGATGTATTGTTATATACGATGTATTGTTATATACGATGTATTGTTATATACCATGTCTTGTTATATACGATGTATTGTTATATACGATGTATTGTTATATACCATGTATTGTTATATACGATGTATTGTTATATACAATGTATTGTTATATACGATGTATTGTTATATACGATGTATTGTTATATACGATGTATTGTTATATATGATGTATTGTTATATACAATGTATTGTTATATACGATGTATTGTTATATATGATGTATTGTTATATATGATGTATTGTTTGTTTGGGGTTTTTTTTCGCCACACTCAACAATTTTTCAGTTATCTGGTGGCATCCAGTTTTTGTAGGTGGAGGAGAGAACCCAGATACAATGTACCCAGGAAGAGACCACCTTTCGAAAGTAAACTGGCAAACTTTCTCACATATATCGGCGCGAGTGAGAATCGAACCCGCACCGACTAGAGGTGAGAGGTCTTGTGATTTTGAGTGCAATGCTCTAACCACTCAGCCATGGAGGCCTCACGATGTATTGTTATATACAATGTATTGTTATATACGATGTATTGTTATATTGTTATATATGATGTATTGTTATATACAATGTATTGTTATATACGATGTATTGTTATATATGATGTATTGTTATATATGATGTATTGTTATATACGATGTATTGTTATATACGATGTATTGTTATATACGATGTATTGTTATATACGATGTATTGTTATATACGATGTATTGTTATATATGATGTATTGTTATATACGATGTATTGTTATATATGATGTATTGTTATATACGATGTATTGTTATATACGATGTATTGTTATATATGATGCCTTCCTCTGTTGATAATAATATGTCAGTCTTGCAAGGACAATGCACATGTGCCAGTTTTCAAACGATGGATGTGATTGGTTGAAGTATTATACATGGGAGTAAGATTTACCATACTGAAGTTGCCCTTTATCATCATTTTGACTTTTTAGTGAAATTATTAGAAACATGCATAACATTATTTTTTGATGCAAAATACCATCTGAGCTGCATGATCATAAGACACAGTCAGATTTCTGGCCTCCACATTCCTCCCAGCTAAAACTTCCCATCCCTGTCATGTTTAATGGAACAGAAAAGAAGGAAACAAAACAGACCAAACTTGGTTTCAAACCTGCATCCCCTGTACTCTAGCCATGCTCTACCAAAGGAACTGACTGAGAGCAAATATTTACAATTCCAGTACATACCCTTCATTATTTTCAGAAATGAAATTTATATCTTAGTTGAACCAAATTTACTAAAATGTAGGTGAGCCTCCTCTGACTAAATATGTTGACGATTTGCAGTGCTCCTAGCACAGTGCATCATACATTTTATATCCCATTTCATTCATAGAGTCATTTTGCAAGTTTATGAACTCATGAAAATTTACTTCTCAACATTGTTTCTATTACCTATGTTTATCAGGACGTAATCAACTGTTCATGGAAATTTCTTTATGTGATTAAATCAACAGCATCAATGATGCAAAAGTAAAATTCTTATGTTAGATCTGGACAACCACTGCCTTATAGACAGACTGCTGGAGTGTGCCTTCACTCTGCCTTATACACAGACTGCTGGAGTGTGCCTTCACACTGCCTTATAGACAGACTGATGGAGTGTGCCTTCACACTATCTTATACACAGACTGCTGGAGTGTGCCTTCACACTATCTTATACACAGACTGCTGGAGTGTGCCTTCACACTATCTTATACACAGACCTGCTGGAGTGTGCCTTCACACTATCTTATACACAGACCTGCTGGAGTGTGCCTTCACACTATTTTATACACAGACTGCTGGAGTGTGCCTTCACACTATCTTATACACAGACCTGCTGGAATTTGCCTTCACACTATCTTATACACAGACCTGTTGGAGTGTGCCTTCACACTATCTTATACACAGACCTGTTGGAGTGTGCCTTCACACTATCTTATACACAGACCTGCTGGAGTGTGCCTTCACACTATCTTATACACAGACCTGTTGGAGTGTGCCTTCACACTATCTTATACACAGACCTGTTGGAGTGTGCCTTCACACTATCTTATACACAGACCTGTTGGAGTGTGCCTTCACACTATCTTATACACAGACCTGTTGGAGTGTGCCTTCACACTATCTTATACACAGACCTGCTGGAATTTGCCTTCACACTATCTTATACACAGACCTGTTGGAGTGTGCCTTCACACTATCTTATACACAGACCTGTTGGAGTGTGCCTTCACACTATCTTATACACAGACCTGTTGGAGTGTGCCTTCACACTATCTTATACACAGACCTGCTGGAATTTGCCTTCACACTATCTTATACACAGACCTGTTGGAGTGTGCCTTCACACTATCTTATACACAGACCTGTTGGAGTGTGCCTTCACACTGATGACAGACTGCTGACACCTGGGATAGAAGAGTAGCCATGTCCTCCTGCTGCTGCCTTAACATACACAGCTTCTCTCGGATGTGAGCGTCTACGGTTGTCAAGGCGATAACTTCTTGGCGATTCAGCGTGGTACGCAGATCGTCAAAGTGGGCCTTGATTTTTTCCCTGGAAAGTTCTGCTGTACCCTGAAGCTGAGAAAAATTTGATTTTGGTTTAATGGTTAGATGAAGATAAATGTATTATCTTCAATCACAAAAGAATACTAAATTTCATGTTTGCAAAGTTTATTTCACTCTAATTCCCACAAACCAAAGGCATACCATAAAGCTTTTTTTTTGAGGGGGGGGGGGGGGGGGGGGGATTATAATTTTGGCCTATTTCAGTGATTTCCATAGATTTACCAAAATAAAAATCACTAAATATAAGTACTTCAGTATACATATGCATTGTATAAATAAACAAGAGGCCAATGGGCAACATCACTAATCCCAGTCACCTTGGCCCATTTTATGTATATATATATTCTAAAGTAAAAACTTTGATCCCCTATTGTAGCCCCACCCTAACCCCAGGGGCCATGATTTTAACAAACTTGAATCTGCATTATGTTAGAAAGCTGCCATGTGAATTTGAACTTTTCTGACCCAGTAGTTCTTGAAAAGAAAATTTTCCCTACATATTGGCATGTAAAATTTTCCCTACATATTGGCATGTAAAATTGTCCCCACATATTGGCACACACATTTGGCATGTAAAATTTTGATTCCCTATTGTGGACCACCCTACCCCTGGGGACCATGATTTTAGCAAACTTGAATTTGCACTATGTCAAAAAGTTTTCATGTAAATTTGAACTTTTCTGGCCCAGAGGTTCTAAAAAAAAGGATTTTTAAATGACCCCACCCTATTTTTGCATTTTCGTGATTATCTCCCCTTTGAAGGGGGCATGGACTTTCAATTGAAAAAATAAAATTGAATTTGCTTCACCCATGGTTGATTTGTATCAAGTTTGGTTGAAATTGGCCTGCTGGTTCTGGAGAAGAATATTTTTAAAATTTGTCAGTGTACTTTTGCTATTTCGCTGTTATCTCCCTTTGGAGAAGGGCTTTGCCCTTCATTTGAATAAACCTGAATACCTTCTCCCAAGGATGCTTTCTGCCAAGTTTGGTTGAAATTGGTCTAGTGGCTCTGGATAAGAAGTTGAAAATGTGAAAAGTTTACAGACAGATGAACAATGGTGATCAAAATGCTCACTTGAGCTTTCAGCTCAGGTAAGCTAAAAAAAAAAATGAGTTCATCAAAATTTTATCCATCTGAAACCAAAATCTGGCTATATGGTAATATGCCTGTTTGAAAATCTATGAAAGATGACTACATTTGGTCGATTCAGTGGATAACCAATGTCAGGTTTATCATTCATGTGTCTTGCGCTCACCCCTTGAACTCCATTGGACCCATCCTCATTATGAATAACCTGTACACCCCCTTCAATCTGCTGAATAGTTTGACCTAACTTTCTGGCTGACTCAGCAACTTCCTCTCCAAACGATCGAACGTGACTGACTGCATTGGTTATGGATCGACGGACATTTTCTGCCTCTGTCTCTAACAGAGTGTGCTGACGAAAAAGAACAAGTCAATCAATAACTGATTAAGATAAATAGTTCAAAACACTAGTACAGTTTCACTTTTACTGTTGCATAGAAATTGAATGTGCTTATTTATCTAAATAACACAAGAATCTGATGTTTCCATGATCTCTGGTCACTGAGGATTTCTCTTGTAATTCTGATTCATAAATCATGCAGGCTGTGGAGTTTTTTTGTATACTGGAGATTTTGATAATACGTGTATTACATGTCTGTACAATGAAATTTACTGCCATCTTTAACTTATGGTCTAAAGATATCACCAGTGTTCAAACACTACGGACTAAGAGATTTTCAGAAATTTGAGAATATCATCAATTTTTACCATCTAACTTTGACGACCATACTACTAAACTCCAATGAAGTGAATGTGATTACCGTAACTCACTACAACTTACCCGGTGTTTTACGTGTCTTCCGTAATCTTTACAGATGTAACACATCAGTGGTGAATTTTTACAGTCCTCCTCCAAACAAGCAAATTCTACGAGATGTAGTGGGTGAAAGGAACACTTGGGGTTTTCTCGTGGTTTTTCTGATATCGGGACTCGTTTGTGTTTTGTGAGTGTTCTTGTCGAGTGAGTCTGCTCTGAGCACTCCACACATAAGTGGGTACAACAGACTATACAGAAAACAATGGCTGTGTGGAGTTCATTCTCGTCACAAGGGATACCAAACTGTATCAGACAAAGACATGTACAAAATCTTCATATCTCAATAATTGTATGTAGCTATACCTCAACTCAGAGAGATGTTACTTATACTAGTTATAACTCGACTCACAGAGAGATGTTACTTATACGTAATTATAACTCGACTCACAGAGAGATGTTACTTATGCGTAGTTATAACTAGACTCACAGAGAGATGTTACTTATGCGTAGTTATAACTTGACTCACAGAGAGATGTTACTTATGCGTAAATATAACTTGACTCACAGAGAGATGTTACTTATACGTAATTATAACTCGACTCACAGAGAGACATTACTGATACTAGTTATATCTCGACTCAGGAAAAGGTATCATTTATACGTAGTTATATCTCGACTTAGGAAAACATGTTACTTATATGTAGTTATGACTCGACTCAGAAAAAGATATTATCTATACATAGTTATATCTCAACTCAGGAAAAGAAATTTTTTAAAATGCTGTAACACGGAAATATCCCGACATTCACAAGATGCTAAATCACTGTTACAATATCTGACACATTGTATTTAGACGTACTTGTCTCTCTTTGGCTAAGCTCTCCTCTGAGAAACTCGTCTTGTTGTGACTTGGGACTGGATACTGAAGTTTCTCTAGGAGTTCAAGCAAAGCAAAGTTTTTCTTCAAACCCCAGACACCGGAGTCCCCAATTTCTGTTGGCTGACGGTCGAAGGGACAATGCAGCACGTTACCATGGAGAGGAATTCGTGTAAGACACTGATGACACACCGTGTGACCACAGACCAAGAGTCTAGGAACTTTGTCTCCTTGGAAACGGAAAATTTCATTGCATACCCTGCATTCTAATATTGTCTGAAAAATACACAGGAGAAAAGTCTAAAACTTGCCATGTAAATTCAGCCCCCTCATTAGACTTCCCAGACAGGAAAACTTTTGCTGAGCTTAGTAATACATACTTTTCATCTGTAACATAGTAATTTGTTTTTGCCCTTGATTAAACAATTTTGACTGAGGAAATTCAAATTACATAACTTTTGTCAAGGTTCTCCCCAAGTCAAACTGCAGCAATTTCTAAAACAGTGTTCCAACCTTTTACAACTTGTCAATATTATATATTATATATCAAAATTTGTTTTATTTTGTCAATCAGTTCCGTTGAAATATTCAGTGTCTTCTAAGTAATGAAATTTATAAAAATCAATGCTCAAATTTCTAAAGAATAGAACATTTTTTCTTGACATGTCAAAACAGAAACTTTAAAAGAGGCAATCAAGAGCTTGATTGAAGGGAATGCCAAGCTTTTCTTCTACATGGATAATATGTATATCTATCCTACTACTTCTGTGTCAACGAAAGAAATATAATTGCATACTTTATAAACATATTATCTTACTAAATGAATTTAGAATTATATCTATTAAAACTTAATACTGTTTATCTATCCTCCTGTTTAATATACTCATGTTTAATATACTCTTCGCTTTTGCGAAATAATTTTATGTTGCGCGTTTTCTTGATTTTTATGCAACATCCACTTTTGCTTGTTGCGTGTTTTATTCTTCCTCTAAATTTTGTGCCTTCTTATCTGTATATTCTTGCATGAATTGTTTGACTTTTTCTTTTGTTAATTTGTGATGTCTATGTGTTGAGTATATGTATGCTATTTGTCTTAAATTATCTTGGATATACAGCTGAACTTCAGTATCTCGAACATTGATATCTCGAATACTATGGATATGTCAATATTAAGTCCCAATCACTTATCCTTTAAGAATTTTAATCTTGATATCTTGAATCCTCAGATATCTCAAAGTTTTTCATTGGTCCCATTGAGTTCAAGATAACGAGGTTCGACTGTATGTATGTAGTGATCAGCTGGGTTCAACTGCTGGTGGCAAGTTAGCTCAGAGCACCTAACTAGAGATTCAGGGGACCCAGGTTCAAGTCCCATCTGGTCTGTTGCACTTTCTCCCTTCTTGTTACATGTGATAGTTGGTTAAAAAGCTCCAGAGAGCTTGCGTTGACTTGTTAACTATATTATAGTACCGACTTCCAATAAAATTTACTTACCATAGATAAATGAACCCTTTTACTACACATTAATGGGTACAAATAACGTTGTTGATATATTTAGAGCCACTACATACCATTAAGCTTGACTTTACCTTATGTATGTATATCTTATATATTTATGATCATAATGCAACATGCTACACTATTCTTCCAGACAAAGAGTATGTCATTACATAGCAATGTTTCTGCACCATCTAAGCATTTTGAATAATTAAATGTGGGCCTTTGACAAAACAGTCCAATACTACCGATTGAGCTAAAAGGTCAAATCACAACTGTGGCAGGTAGACCACGTATCAATAATTTCTGCAGCAAGTGACAACAGCATTGGAGTTGTTTAAACTATTTGACTTTTATGTTCATTAAATGAAGACGCACAATAACACACAATACTGGCAAGTTGCAGAATGTTTAATATAGGGCTATGACATGCAGCTGAAATCAAACCAATTTGACTGCTTCGGTACCTTACAGGTCTAGTAATTCGAATTTCCTCAAAATTGCTGCACTGAGCAACGCTTTACACCCATTCGAAGCAGTGAAAAGTATTATATATAATCATTTCATAGTCATTACATTATCTGAATAATCAACGCCTGATCTTCCACATGCCATATAAAACCCAATATTATTTGGCGATGTTCCACAAGCCATTTGCATTGATTTTGACATCCGGAAGTCGCTCCTTCCTTCTTGTCTAATTCGTTTCCCGTCCTCTCGGCCCGAAATTATTGCCGAATTTTTTTTTAAATTGATGCTTGTATCTTATGATTTACATTTAAAAATTCATCTGAAAGTATAATTGTCATTAATGTAACAGCAAATAGGTGTGGTCGATTTAAGGTGAAATAAAAAAAAACATTATTGGTACCGAAACCTCCTGTAACTAAACCGCTTTGCACCGCCTAACCAAAACAAAGCCATGCGTGCAGAAAGATCGGTCGTGATTGAGGGATTTACAGGTAAATTTGGGAACGGCTTGTTTAAAATATGGCCCAATATACTGGATCCTCACATACTGGATCCTCGCCTACTTTTGTTTTACAGATTGTTGTCTGAATGTCGTACTATTGGCAATAGCAATAAATATTACGTACAGTTCGAATGTCCTCGATACCACGACATCCCATTTTATTTAAACGTTATACGTTATACTTACTCAAATGTGATGGATGTGAACCATTTACATTGTTTTAGTAATATCAGCTTTAAACTATTGTAAAAAAAAAATCAATTGTAATCTATATTTTTGTCTTCCTTTATCGTATAAGTGAATCTGTTTTTGTCCTGCACACCCTCTATATTTAGCTCTATAGCTATATTTAGCTCTATAGCTATATTTAGCTCTGTAGCTTGATTCATCTATTTCAAATCTTTCATCAAATCAGTTTCTAAAAGCATAAAAATTGAATTTCATTGAGTGAAAATGTTTCATCTTTGTAATCCATACCACACATTAATTGCAAACAAAAAATACCTCTTATCCTATGCCCCTTAGGAAGAATTTTGATTCAGACTTGTCAGAAGTTTAGGATTATTAAGTTATTAAGCAACAGTTATCCAGTCTACAGTGCAGAACAAAAGTCAATGAGGATCAACAGAATAATGCATAAGCAATCAAATTCCACATTGTAAAGTCATCATACTTATCTATGCTTCAATGCACAGATGATAGAGGACAGGTAACAACAAAAGAAATTCTCTTTTCCTGAAAATTCTTAAAATGGCAGAGTATTGTTTTGTTTCTAATTAGAACAGTGTTGCACATTATTATGCGACTTATTGGTTATGTCAAAGTACATACAAAATTCAATTTAATTCAGTCTAAACTAGCTTAATCAACCTATTTCAAATAACTTTTTACAGCTATATAGCTTAATAAAATAATATACCTTGATAAAGTTATATAGCTAAATGTAGAAATTATGCTGGACCTGTGGTTTATTGTTTGTTTCAGTGTTACAAACAAAGTTTCAAGAATCCAGCAAACCAGGGCATAATTTGTATGTGAGGGAAAACCAGAGACGGGGAACTACAAGGCCAAACGACAGGACACTTTTTGTTGTGAATGTGCCACCATACTGCACTCAGGTAGCAAACTGAAGATCACAAACATTGTTAAAATCAAGTAGTATGTAAACTAGTACTTTCCTACCATGGTATTGCTATAGCTCTGGGGATCATGGTTTA
This sequence comes from Ostrea denselamellosa, assembly GCA_024699665.1. Lineage (NCBI taxonomy): Eukaryota > Metazoa > Mollusca > Bivalvia > Ostreida > Ostreidae > Ostrea > Ostrea denselamellosa. The sequence goes on from JAMZEH010000094.1 coordinate 213,688, forward strand.
AACAAACCTGAATCTCCGTCTGAGAAGGTAGCTGCTCTGCAAAGTTTAATTATAAATGGCTTTTGTGGTCCAGGCTTGCATTTCATGAAAAAATCTCAAACTTAAGTTTGAATTTTCTTTTATTTGAGTAGTCAAACTTTGAGCAAAATTTCAGAGTTTTGATGTAGTGTATGTTGGGAAATCCGGGTCAGAGGTCCTGTTTTCACTGTTTCTTATTCATCTCTCCATGGAAGAGAACTTAGTCCATCATTCTAACAAACTTGACTATCCTGTATCCAAGTATGCTTTTATTGATATTTGCTTGGTAGATATTGAACTTCAGTCAGAAGTCAGTATTGAGCTTTCAGCTCAGATGCCAGGTGAATCAAGCTCTCTTTATTTATATGATGTATATATAATCCCAAAAGGAAGGGCTGATGTCATCGCTCAGTCAATATAATTAAAGTTTTAAAAAAGCAGGAAAATATGCAGTTCAAAGTATATTCAAATCACCGGCACTTCCTGGATTTTAATATCAATCCACATGGGGATATATATATATATATCTGTGTGTGTATGTATATTTGATAGATAATAAGGATTGGGCAACAGGTGCAATGTCTGTATAAGCCTTCTCTGAAATATGAACAAAATGATAAAGAAAACAAATAGATTACAAATAAACTTAAAAGAATAGCAGGTGACTGGAGAAAAGAAGCAGTAAAAGTTTTGTTTTGTAGGAGAGTGTGAAGAGAGTTTTCTCAGATTTTGGGGAAGTAATAAAAGTTTATGTATACAACAAGCCATGTTACGAAGACACACAACCAAATCAGTCCAAGTACTTCCCAGATATCCCAGAAGTCAAGGTACTGTAGAGAGTTCATGCAACATACAGCAACCTCTATGACTGTAGAGAGTTCATGCAACATATAGCAACTTTTATCACTATAGAGAGTACTTCTATCACTGTAGAGAGCTCACACAACATAAAGCAACTTTTATCACTGTAGAGAGTTCACACAACATTTTATTATCACTTTCACTTTATCATAAGTTTCATTTTATTATCACTTTCACTTTATCATAAGTTTCATTTTATTATCACTTTCACTTTATCATAAGTTTCATTTCATTATCACTTTTACTTTATAATAACTTTCATTTTGGGCAGCCTCTGTTTATATCCAAGTATAAACTCAGGTTATCCAAATTGCAATCAAACAGAGAAAGTTTCAACTAATACGATATATTGTTATATACGATGTATTGTTATATACGATGTATTGTTATATATGATGTATTGTTATATACGATGTATTGTTATATACGATGTATTGTTATAAATGATGTATTGTTATATACGATGTATTGTTATATACAATGTATTGTTATATATGATGTATTGTTATATACGATGTATTGTTATATATGATGTATTGTTATATACGATGTATTGTTATATACGATGTATTGTTATATACGATGTATTGTTATATATGATGTATTGTTTGTTTGGGTTTTTTTTTCGCCACACTCAACAATTTTTCAGTTATCTGGTGGCATCCAGTTTTTGTAGGTGAAGGAGAGAACCCAGATACAATGTACCCAGGAAGAGACCACCTTTCGAAAGTAAACTGGCATACTTTCTCACATATATCGGCGCGAGTGAGAATCGAACCCGCACCGACTAGAGGTGAGAGGTCTTGTGATTTTGAGTGCAATGCTCTAACCACTCAGCCATGGAGGCCTCACGATGTATTGTTATAAACGATGTATTGTTATAGACGATGTATTGCTATATACAATGTATTGTTATATATGATGTATTGTTATATATAATGTATTGTTATATACAATGTATTGTTATATATGATGTATTGTTATATACGATGTATTGTTATATATGATGTATTGTTATATACGATGTATTGTTATATACGATGTATTGTTATATATGATGTATTGTTTGTTTGGGGTTTTTTTTCGCCACACTCAACAATTTTTCAGTTATCTGGTGGCATCCAGTTTTTGTAGGTGGAGGAGAGAACCCAGATACAATGTACCCAGGAAGAGACCACCTTTCGAAAGTAAACTGGCATACTTTCTCACATATATCGGCGCGAGTGAGAATCGAACCCGCACCGACTAGAGGTGAGAGGTCTTGTGATTTTGAGTGCAATGCTCTAACCACTCAGCCATGGAGGCCTCACGATGTATTGTTATAAACGATGTATTGTTATAGACGATGTATTGCTATATACAATGTATTGTTATATATGATGTATTGTTATATACGATGTATTGTTATATACGATGTATTGTTATATACAATGTATTGTTATATTGTTATATATGATGTATTGTTATATACAATGTATTGTTATATATGATGTATTGTTATATACGATGTATTGTTATATATGATGTATTGTTATATATGATGTATTGTTATATACGATGTATTGTTATATACGATGTATTGTTATATACGATGTATTGTTATATACGATGTATTGTTATATACGATGTATTGTTATATATGATGTATTGTTATATACGATGTATTGTTATACAATGTATTGTTATATACGATGTATTGTTATATACGATGTATTGTTATATATGATGCCTTCCTCTGTTGATAATAATATGTCAGTCTTGCAAGGACAATGCACATGTGCCAGTTTTCAAACGATGGATGTGATTGGTTGAAGTATTATACATGGGAGTAAGATTTACCATACTGAAGTTGCCCTTTATCATCATTTTGACTTTTTAGTGAAATTATTAGAAACATGCATAACATTATTTTTTGATGCAAAATACCATCTGAGCTGCATGATCATAAGACACAGTCAGATTTCTGGCCTCCACATTCCTCCCAGCTAAAACTTCCCATCCCTGTCATGTTTAATGGAACAGAAAAGAAGGAAACAAAACAGACCAAACTTGGTTTCAAACCTGCATCCCCTGTACTCTAGCCATGCTCTACCAAAGGAACTGACTGAGAGCAAATATTTACAATTCCAGTACATACCCTTCATTATTTTCAGAAATGAAATTTATATCTTAGTTGAACCAAATTTACTAAAATGTAGGTGAGCCTCCTCTGACTAAATATGTTGACGATTTGCAGTGCTCCTAGCACAGTGCATCATACATTTTATATCCCATTTCATTCATAGAGTCATTTTGCAAGTTTATGAACTCATGAAAATTTACTTCTCAACATTGTTTCTATTACCTATGTTTATCAGGACGTAATCAACTGTTCATGGAAATTTCTTTATGTGATTAAATCAACAGCATCAATGATGCAAAAGTAAAATTCTTATGTTAGATCTGGACAACCACTGCCTTATAGACAGACTGCTGGAGTGTGCCTTCACTCTGCCTTATACACAGACTGCTGGAGTGTGCCTTCACACTGCCTTATAGACAGACTGATGGAGTGTGCCTTCACACTATCTTATACACAGACTGCTGGAGTGTGCCTTCACACTATCTTATACACAGATTGCTGGAGTGTGCCTTCACACTATCTTATACACAGACCTGCTGGAGTGTGCCTTCACACTATCTTATACACAGACCTGCTGGAGTGTGCCTTCACACTATTTTATACACAGACTGCTGGAGTGTGCCTTCACACTATCTTATACACAGACCTGCTGGAATTTGCCTTCACACTATCTTATACACAGACCTGTTGGAGTGTGCCTTCACACTATCTTATACACAGACCTGTTGGAGTGTGCCTTCACACTATCTTATACACAGACCTGCTGGAGTGTGCCTTCACACTATCTTATACACAGACCTGTTGGAGTGTGCCTTCACACTATCTTATACACAGACCTGTTGGAGTGTGCCTTCACACTATCTTATACACAGACCTGTTGGAGTGTGCCTTCACACTATCTTATACACAGACCTGTTGGAGTGTGCCTTCACACTATCTTATACACAGACCTGCTGGAATTTGCCTTCACACTATCTTATACACAGACCTGTTGGAGTGTGCCTTCACACTATCTTATACACAGACCTGTTGGAGTGTGCCTTCACACTGATGACAGACTGCTGACACCTGGGATAGAAGAGTAGCCATGTCCTCCTGCTGCTGCCTTAACATACACAGCTTCTCTCGGATGTGAGCGTCTACGGTTGTCAAGGCGATAACTTCTTGGCGATTCAGCGTGGTACGCAGATCGTCAAAGTGGGCCTTGATTTTTTCCCTGGAAAGTTCTGCTGTACCCTGAAGCTGAGAAAAATTTGATTTTGGTTTAATGGTTAGATGAAGATAAATGTATTATCTTCAATCACAAAAGAATACTAAATTTCATGTTTGCAAAGTTTATTTCACTCTAATTCCCACAAACCAAAGGCATACCATAAAGCTTTTTTTTTGAGGGGGGGGGGGGGGGGGGGGGGATTATAATTTTGGCCTATTTCAGTGATTTCCATATATTTACCAAAATAAAAATCACTAAATATAAGTACTTCAGTATACATATGCATTGTATAAATAAACAAGAGGCCAATGGGCAACATCACTAATCCCAGTCACCTTGGCCCATTTTATGTATATATATATTCTAAAGTAAAAACTTTGATCCCCTATTGTAGCCCCACCCTAACCCCAGGGGCCATGATTTTAACAAACTTGAATCTGCATTATGTTAGAAAGCTGCCATGTGAATTTGAACTTTTCTGACCCAGTAGTTCTTGAAAAGAAAATTTTCCCTACATATTGGCATGTAAAATTTTCCCTACATATTGGCATGTAAAATTGTCCCCACATATTGGCACACACATTTGGCATGTAAAATTTTGATTCCCTATTGTGGACCACCCTACCCCTGGGGACCATGATTTTAGCAAACTTGAATTTGCACTATGTCAAAAAGTTTTCATGTAAATTTGAACTTTTCTGGCCCAGAGGTTCTAAAAAAAAGGATTTTTAAATGACCCCACCCTATTTTTGCATTTTCGTGATTATCTCCCCTTTGAAGGGGGCATGGACTTTCAATTGAAAAAATAAAATTGAATTTGCTTCACCCATGGTTGATTTGTATCAAGTTTGGTTGAAATTGGCCTGCTGGTTCTGGAGAAGAATATTTTTAAAATTTGTCAGTGTACTTTTGCTATTTCGCTATTATCTCCCTTTGGAGAAGGGCTTTGCCCTTCATTTGAATAAACCTGAATACCTTCTCCCAAGGATGCTTTCTGCCAAGTTTGGTTGAAATTGGTCTAGTGGCTCTGGATAAGAAGTTGAAAATGTGAAAAGTTTACAGACAGATGAACAATGGTGATCAAAATGCTCACTTGAGCTTTCAGCTCAGGTAAGCTAAAAAAAAAAATGAGTTCATCAAAATTTTATCCATCTGAAACCAAAATCTGGCTATATGGTAATATGCCTGTTTGAAAATCTATGAAAGATGACTACATTTGGTCGATTCAGTGGATAACCAATGTCAGGTTTATCATTCATGTGTCTTGCGCTCACCCCTTGAACTCCATTGGACCCATCCTCATTATGAATAACCTGTACACCCCCTTCAATCTGCTGAATAGTTTGACCTAACTTTCTGGCTGACTCAGCAACTTCCTCTCCAAACGATCGAACGTGACTGACTGCATTGGTTATGGATCGACGGACATTTTCTGCCTCTGTCTCTAACAGAGTGTGCTGACGAAAAAGAACAAGTCAATCAATAACTGATTAAGATAAATAGTTCAAAACACTAGTACAGTTTCACTTTTACTGTTGCATAGAAATTGAATGTGCTTATTTATCTAAATAACACAAGAATCTGATGTTTCCATGATCTCTGGTCACTGAGGATTTCTCTTGTAATTCTGATTCATAAATCATGCAGGCTGTGGAGTTTTTTTGTATACTGGAGATTTTGATAATACGTGTATTACATGTCTGTACAATGAAATTTACTGCCATCTTTAACTTATGGTCTAAAGATATCACCAGTGTTCAAACACTACGGACTAAGAGATTTTCAGAAATTTGAGAATATCATCAATTTTTACCATCTAACTTTGACGACCATACTACTAAACTCCAATGAAGTGAATGTGATTACCGTAACTCACTACAACTTACCCGGTGTTTTACGTGTCTTCCGTAATCTTTACAGATGTAACACATCAGTGGTGAATTTTTACAGTCCTCCTCCAAACAAGCAAATTCTACGAGATGTAGTGGGTGAAAGGAACACTTGGGGTTTTCTCGTGGTTTTTCTGATATCGGGACTCGTTTGTGTTTTGTGAGTGTTCTTGTCGAGTGAGTCTGCTCTGAGCACTCCACACATAAGTGGGTACAACAGACTATACAGAAAACAATGGCTGTGTGGAGTTCATTCTCGTCACAAGGGATACCAAACTGTATCAGACAAAGACATGTACAAAATCTTCATATCTCAATAATTGTATGTAGCTATACCTCAACTCAGAGAGATGTTACTTATACTAGTTATAACTCGACTCACAGAGAGATGTTACTTATACGTAATTATAACTCGACTCACAGAGAGATGTTACTTATGCGTAGTTATAACTAGACTCACAGAGAGATGTTACTTATGCGTAGTTATAACTTGACTCACAGAGAGATGTTACTTATGCGTAAATATAACTTGACTCACAGAGAGATGTTACTTATACGTAATTATAACTCGACTCACAGAGAGACATTACTGATACTAGTTATATCTCGACTCAGGAAAAGGTATCATTTATACGTAGTTATATCTCGACTTAGGAAAACATGTTACTTATATGTAGTTATGACTCGACTCAGAAAAAGATATTATCTATACATAGTTATATCTCAACTCAGGAAAAGAAATTTTTTAAAATGCTGTAACACGGAAATATCCCGACATTCACAAGATGCTAAATCACTGTTACAATATCTGACACATTGTATTTAGACGTACTTGTCTCTCTTTGGCTAAGCTCTCCTCTGAGAAACTCGTCTTGTTGTGACTTGGGACTGGATACTGAAGTTTCTCTAGGAGTTCAAGCAAAGCAAAGTTTTTCTTCAAACCCCAGACACCGGAGTCCCCAATTTCTGTTGGCTGACGGTCGAAGGGACAATGCAGCACGTTACCATGGAGAGGAATTCGTGTAAGACACTGATGACACACCGTGTGACCACAGACCAAGAGTCTAGGAACTTTGTCTCCTTGGAAACGGAAAATTTCATTGCATACCCTGCATTCTAATATTGTCTGAAAAATACACAGGAGAAAAGTCTAAAACTTGCCATGTAAATTCAGCCCCCTCATTAGACTTCCCAGACAGGAAAACTTTTGCTGAGCTTAGTAATACATACTTTTCATCTGTAACATAGTAATTTGTTTTTGCCCTTGATTAAACAATTTTGACTGAGGAAATTCAAATTACATAACTTTTGTCAAGGTTCTCCCCAAGTCAAACTGCAGCAATTTCTAAAACAGTGTTCCAACCTTTTACAACTTGTCAATATTATATATTATATATCAAAATTTGTTTTATTTTGTCAATCAGTTCCGTTGAAATATTCAGTGTCTTCTAAGTAATGAAATTTATAAAAATCAATGCTCAAATTTCTAAAGAATAGAACATTTTTTCTTGACATGTCAAAACAGAAACTTTAAAAGAGGCAATCAAGAGCTTGATTGAAGGGAATGCCAAGCTTTTCTTCTACATGGATAATATGTATATCTATCCTACTACTTCTGTGTCAACGAAAGAAATATAATTGCATACTTTATAAACATATTATCTTACTAAATGAATTTAGAATTATATCTATTAAAACTTAATACTGTTTATCTATCCTCCTGTTTAATATACTCATGTTTAATATACTCTTCGCTTTTGCGAAATAATTTTATGTTGCGCGTTTTCTTGATTTTTATGCAACATCCACTTTTGCTTGTTGCGTGTTTTATTCTTCCTCTAAATTTTGTGCCTTCTTATCTGTATATTCTTGCATGAATTGTTTGACTTTTTCTTTTGTTAATTTGTGATGTCTATGTGTTGAGTATATGTATGCTATTTGTCTTAAATTATCTTGGATATACAGCTGAACTTCAGTATCTCGAACATTGATATCTCGAATACTATGGATATGTCAATATTAAGTCCCAATCACTTATCCTTTAAGAATTTTAATCTTGATATCTTGAATCCTCAGATATCTCAAAGTTTTTCATTGGTCCCATTGAGTTCAAGATAACGAGGTTCGACTGTATGTATGTAGTGATCAGCTGGGTTCAACTGCTGGTGGCAAGTTAGCTCAGAGCACCTAACTAGAGATTCAGGGGACCCAGGTTCAAGTCCCATCTGGTCTGTTGCACTTTCTCCCTTCTTGTTACATGTGATAGTTGGTTAAAAAGCTCCAGAGAGCTTGCGTTGACTTGTTAACTATATTATAGTACCGACTTCCAATAAAATTTACTTACCATAGATAAATGAACCCTTTTACTACACATTAATGGGTACAAATAACGTTGTTGATATATTTAGAGCCACTACATACCATTAAGCTTGACTTTACCTTATGTATGTATATCTTATATATTTATGATCATAATGCAACATGCTACACTATTCTTCCAGACAAAGAGTATGTCATTACATAGCAATGTTTCTGCACCATCTAAGCATTTTGAATAATTAAATGTGGGCCTTTGACAAAACAGTCCAATACTACCGATTGAGCTAAAAGGTCAAATCACAACTGTGGCAGGTAGACCACGTATCAATAATTTCTGCAGCAAGTGACAACAGCATTGGAGTTGTTTAAACTATTTGACTTTTATGTTCATTAAATGAAGACGCACAATAACACACAATACTGGCAAGTTGCAGAATGTTTAATATAGGGCTATGACATGCAGCTGAAATCAAACCAATTTGACTGCTTCGGTACCTTACAGGTCTAGTAATTCGAATTTCCTCAAAATTGCTGCACTGAGCAACGCTTTACACCCATTCGAAGCAGTGAAAAGTATTATATATAATCATTTCATAGTCATTACATTATCTGAATAATCAACGCCTGATCTTCCACATGCCATATAAAACCCAATATTATTTGGCGATGTTCCACAAGCCATTTGCATTGATTTTGACATCCGGAAGTCGCTCCTTCCTTCTTGTCTAATTCGTTTCCCGTCCTCTCGGCCCGAAATTATTGCCGAATTTTTTTTTAAATTGATGCTTGTATCTTATGATTTACATTTAAAAATTCATCTGAAAGTATAATTGTCATTAATGTAACAGCAAATAGGTGTGGTCGATTTAAGGTGAAATAAAAAAACACATTATTGGTACCGAAACCTCCTGTAACTAAACCGCTTTGCACCGCCTAACCAAAACAAAGCCATGCGTGCAGAAAGATCGGTCGTGATTGAGGGATTTACAGGTAAATTTGGGAACGGCTTGTTTAAAATATGGCCCAATATACTGGATCCTCACATACTGGATCCTCGCCTACTTTTGTTTTACAGATTGTTGTCTGAATGTCGTACTATTGGCAATAGCAATAAATATTACGTACAGTTCGAATGTCCTCGATACCACGACATCCCATTTTATTTAAACGTTATACGTTATACTTACTCAAATGTGAACCATTTACATTGTTTTAGTAATATCAGCTTTAAACTATTGTAAAAAAAAAATCAATTGTAATCTATATTTTTGTCTTCCTTTATCGTATAAGTGAATCTGTTTTTGTCTTGCACACCCTCTATATTTAGCTCTATAGCTATATTTAGCTCTATAGCTTGATTCATCTATTTCAAATCTTTCATCAAATCAGTTTCTAAAAGCATAAAAATTGAATTTCATTGAGTGAAAATGTTTCATCTTTGTAATCCATACCACACATTAATTGCAAACAAAAAATACCTCTTATCCTATGCCCCTTAGGAAGAATTTTGATTCAGACTTGTCAGAAGTTTAGGATTATTAAGTTATTAAGCAACAGTTATCCAGTCTACAGTGCAGAACAAAAGTCAATGAGGATCAACAGAATAATGCATAAGCAATCAAATTCCACATTGTAAAGTCATCATACTTATCTATGCTTCAATGCACAGATGATAGAGGACAGGTAACAACAAAAGAAATTCTCTTTTCCTGAAAATTCTTAAAATGGCAGAGTATTGTTTTGTTTCTAATTAGAACAGTGTTGCACATTATTATGCGACTTATTGGTTATGTCAAAGTACATACAAAATTCAATTTAATTCAGTCTAAACTAGCTTAATCAACCTATTTCAAATAACTTTTTACAGCTATATAGCTTAATAAAATAATATACCTTGATAAAGTTATATAGCTAAATGTAGAAATTATGCTGGACCTGTGGTTTATTGTTTGTTTCAGTGTTACAAACAAAGTTTCAAGAATCCAGCAAACCAGGGCATAATTTGTATGTGAGGGAAAACCAGAGACGGGGAACTACAAGGCCAAACGACAGGACACTTTTTGTTGTGAATGTGCCACCATACTGCACTCAGGTAGCAAACTGAAGATCACAAACATTGTTAAAATCAAGTAGTATGTAAACTAGTACTTTCCTACCATGGTATTGCTATAGCTCTGGGGATCATGGTTTAAACAAACCTGAATCTCCGTCTGAGAAGGTAGCTGCTCTGCAAAGTTTAATTATAAATGGCTTTTGTGGTCCAGGCTTGCATTTCATGAAAAAATCTCAAACTTAAGTTTGAATTTTCTTTTATTTGAGTAGTCAAACTTTGAGCAAAATTTCAGAGTTTTGATGTAGTGTATGTTGGGAAATCCGGGTCAGAGGTCCTGTTTTCACTGTTTCTTATTCATCTCTCCATGGAAGAGAACTTAGTCCATCATTCTAACAAACTTGACTATCCTGTATCCAAGTATGCTTTTATTGATATTTGCTTGGTAGATATTGAACTTCAGTCAGAAGTCAGTATTGAGCTTTCAGCTCAGATGCCAGGTGAATCAAGCTCTCTTTATTTATATGATGTATATATAATCCCAAAAGGAAGGGCTGATGTCATCGCTCAGTCAATATAATTAAAGTTTTAAAAAAGCAGGAAAATATGCAGTTCAAAGTATATTCAAATCACCGGCACTTCCTGGATTTTAATATCAATCCACATGGGGATATATATATATATATCTGTGTGTGTATGTATATTTGATAGATAATAAGGATTGGGCAACAGGTGCAATGTCTGTATAAGCCTTCTCTGAAATATGAACAAAATGATAAAGAAAACAAATAGATTACAAATAAACTTAAAAGAATAGCAGGTGACTGGAGAAAAGAAGCAGTAAAAGTTTTGTTTTGTAGGAGAGTGTGAAGAGAGTTTTCTCAGATTTTGGGGAAGTAATAAAAGTTTATGTATACAACAAGCCATGTTACGAAGACACACAACCAAATCAGTCCAAGTACTTCCCAGATATCCCAGAAGTCAAGGTACTGTAGAGAGTTCATGCAACATACAGCAACCTCTATGACTGTAGAGAGTTCATGCAACATATAGCAACTTTTATCACTATAGAGAGTACTTCTATCACTGTAGAGAGCTCACACAACATAAAGCAACTTTTATCACTGTAGAGAGTTCACACAACATACAGCAACTTTTATCACTGTAGAGAGTACTTTTATCACTGTAGAGAGTTCACACAACATAAAGCAACTTTTATCACTGTAGAGAGTACTTTTATCACTGTAGAGAGTTCACACAACATAAAGCAACTTTTATCACTGTAGAGAGTTCATGCAATTATACAGCAACTTTTATCACTGTAGAGAGTACTTTTATCACTGTAGAGAGTAAGACAGACAGGTAAGGCTCACTCAGTGTAGTATCCAGCATGACAGACAGGTTAGGCTCACTCATTTTAGTGTCCAGCATCACAGACAGGTAAGGCTCACTCAGTGTAGTGTCCAGCATCACAGACAGGTAAGGCTCACTCAGTGTAGTGTCCAGCATCACAGACAGGTAAGGCTCACTCAGTGTAGTGTCCAGCATCACAGACAGGTAAGGCTCACTCAGTGTAGTGTCCAGCATCACAGACAGGTAAGGCTCACTCAGTGTAGTGTCCAGCATCACAGACAGGTAAGGCTCACTCAGTGTAGTGTCCAGCATCACAGACAGGTAAGGCTCACTCAGTGTAGTGTCCAGCATCACAGACAGGTAAGGCTCACTCAGTGTAGTGTCCAGCATCACAGACAGGTAAGGCTCACTCAGTGTAGTGTCCAGCATCACAGACAGGTAAGGCTCTCTCAGTGTAGTATCCAGCATGACAGACAGGTTAGGCTCACTCAGTGTAGTGTCCAGCATCACAGACAGGTAAGGCTCACTCAGTGTAGTGTCCAGCATCACAGACAGGTAAGGCTCACTCAGTGTAGTGTCCAGCATCACAGACAGGTAAGGCTCACTCAGTCCAGCATCTGATCAACTGTGTGTCTGTGGTTGGAGTGTCACATCCTTAAAATTTCAAGTAGACTATAAATTCAAAAAAGCAAAAGGGATACTGGGTCAGAAATTGTAAGTTAAAAGTAACAGGGGGACTTCACCCAGAATTCGCAGCAAAAATCTTTTAAATCTTCAGGACAACACCATACAATCAATGACAGTGTTTCACCATGTTAAGGACAGTGTTATACAATGTTAAGGACAGTGTTATACCATGTTAAGGACAGTGTTATACAATGTTAAGGACAGTGTTGTACCATGTTAAGGACAGTGTTATACAATGTTAAGGACAGTGTTATACAATGTTAAGGACAGTGTTATACCATGTTAAGGACAGTGTTATACCATGTTAAGGACAGTGTTATACCATGTTAAGGACAGTGTTATACCATGTTAAGGACAGTATTATACAATGTTAAGGACAGTGTTATACCATGTTAAGGACAGTGTTATACAATGTTAAGGACAGTGTTATACCATGTTAAGGACAGTGTTATACAATGTTAAGGACAGTGTTATACCATGTTAAGGACAGTGTTATACAATGTTAAGGACAGTGTTGTACCATGTTAAGGACAGTGTTATACAATGTTAAGGACAGTGTTATACAATGTTAAGGACAGTGTTATACCATGTTAAGGACAGTGTTATACCATGTTAAGGACAGTGTTATACCATGTTAAGGACAGTGTTATACCATGTTAAGGACAGTATTATACAATGTTAAGGACAGTGTTATACAATGTTAAGGACAGTGTTATACCATGTTAAGGACAATGTTATACCACTTTGTCTATTTCTTGAAGTTCACAACAAAATTGCACAGAAAATATAGCAACATAAGAAATATGAATAAAGATATAAAAAGCAATGCATTAAAACAATGAAGACAACTTTAATTCAATTTTATTTTGGCTATTTAAAGATAGAAATATTAATTATACACAAATGTGTATGTGATTATATATATCACTGATGAATATTCCAGCAATTCACCGAGTTAACACTGTGAAATTATCATTTATTGTTATTTTCAGTGTGAAAATAACATATGTGAAAATAGCAATATTTTTTCAACAGAAAAGTTATAGTATTTCAGTGTTGAAAATATAATAAGTAGACAGACTTACTGTAGATTCCCTATTTTATGCGAGTACTTTATATCACAAAATGACTCATAGACATCAAGTCGGGAGAACATTGACTCACGAGTGTGCTGTTGACCAAGAGTTTTTACATGTATTTTAGCAACATATAAATAAAAGCAGGTCATTCTATTTTGCGAGTGATGCTCTTTGCAAAATTACGTGATAATAAATTCCTGACATATATTTATGAATTTACAGTATATACACATACGTCTCTGTAACATTGTGTTTCATTCGTCATTTCAGGGCTTTAAAGTTGCTTACGTTGTATTTAAGAAGACTTCATCAGTACAGAGAGTTAAATCTCATCCCTATGACAAAATCTTGAATCTGTCTCCTGAAAATACCCCAATCATCACAGGAGTTAAAAGTAAGTGATATCATGTCTTTATCCTACAAACATATAGGAGATTCCCAGTTCTTAATGTAGGTCAAATATTTACATGTCACTTAAGTCAAATGTTTACGAGTCACTCATATCTTGTATTTCTGAGTCACTTTAATTAAGTTTTGTATTTATGAGTCACTCAAATCTTGTATTTATGAGTCACATTAATTAAGTTTTGTATTTATGAGTCACTTTAATTAAGTTTTGTATTTATGAGTCACTCATATCTTGTATTTATGAGTCACTTTAATTAAGTTTTGTATTTATGAGTCACTCAAATCTTGTATTTATGAGCCTTTACATTTAATGTATATTACATCTATATCTTCGATAGAATGGCAGATGGAGTATGGAGACAATGTGTGCAACACACAGGAACTCCAGACAGAAATTGACGAATTCATGAAGGTGTTCGACGAGGAACAGGAAAGGGAGAAAAGTTTAGCACTGGAACAGGAGGGGGTACCTGACGAAGAGGGCTGGATCAAAGTGACTCGGCATGGCAAAAATAAGGGGGCGCCACGAACTGAAACCATGGAGAAAAAGGTCACATCCAAGGACAAGAGGAAACAGGCAGAAAAGGTGGGGGATATGTCCTCTTCATGGCTGTATCCGTATCCCTGGTTACTGCTGATTTACGCAGAGTTAATGTTTTGATGTTTTCATTTTCTTGCAGTTGTCAAATTATAGCAGTGCGAGAAATATACACCTAGCTTGTGCATGGTTTAAAATTCTCTAAATTATTGAACCAAGTTTTCTGGTAACAAAATTCTAAAGAACAATTACTGTAAGGAATTGAAATAAGAAATTGAATGATGTACAGTTTATATCTCTCCTAGAACCTTAGTTACAATATTTTGATTTATCTATATCAAACTTCTTATCAAATGTTGGTAAACAATCTCGTAAAGTACTACTGTACAATGAAATTCCGACCTGAATTTTTTTTATTATAACCAAAGTTCAATATAAGTGATGTTGAACCATATAGATAATGTGACTGGGGATTTTTACTTCAGTATGACAGATAATTCAATATAAGTGATTTCAGTATAAGTGGAGTAGACTATTTTGTATTAAATTAGAAAGAGATTTACCATTACTCAGATCGGTAAATGTAAAGTAAAGTTTTCATGATACATATGAAAAATATTTTCTTTATGAAACTTCATATGCAAGACTATGTGTTTATGTGGGTTTTTTGTTTGTTTTTTTTTTTACCAGGAACTGAGAAATTTTTATGCCTTCCAAATGAGAGAATCCAAAAGAGATAGTATGTCCTTTAATGTCTAGAGAATTTGATGAAGAATAAACATCACATTACATACATATTTATAGAAATAAATGTAAAGATTCATTTTAAATTCAGAGGAAATGAAAAAGAAATGATGGCCAGAATGGTAAAGAATATACGATTGTTTTTGAAGTATGAATTTTTCATGCCATATCTTTATGTATAGGTATTGCGGAACTGCGCAAGAAGTTTGAAGAAGATAAACAGAGAATTTCCCTAATGAAAGCATCTAGAAAATTTCGTCCTTATTAATGAAGTATTTATCTGAAGTATCATCATGTTATTGTGCAAACCTGTCAGAGTAAAATTTAGGTCATGTTCTGATTTAAAAAAAAAAAGAAGAAAAGAAAATTGAAAACTTGTAACACTTGGGTAGTCTGTTGGGTATAGAGGAGTACAGAAGAGGTTCACACCATACCAAGTATGCAAAATAAATGGTTCCGACCAGAAGAAGTTTTTAAATGGCTTTTGTTGTTGATCATGGCAATTCAATAAGGTCATTGGTGATTGAAGCTTGGCTGACCATCACTTTCTCCCCCCCTTCTCTCAGAGAACTCTCAACCCAGGAGCTTTATACCCAGGCATCTCTCTTGTCTGTCAGTACAGTACTAGGGGATAAAATGCAACATATCACACTTGGATTCAAATCCTCCCTCCCCCTCTCCCTCCCCCTCTCCCCGCACCAAGTTGAGTGCTTTCTCAACTGAGTAATCTAGCCATGCTTGATAAACCTGGCTGACCACATGGCATAACACATGGCTCAGAAAGTTCTCTTGATCAGGCTTTCATTACAGACTAAATGCTGAAACCTTTTAAAAAAAATAAGTAATTGATGAGTTAAGCCATAAATTTCTATATTTTTTATGGTAAGTGACAATGTGAAATGACACATTTGTGTACATACAGGTCCGAGTGCAGCAAAATTATGGGCCATTGCCATTGTTTACACTCTTACATAACCAGGAGCATATCCAAAAGAATTTCAGGGAATTGTTTTTGTATGTTTTCCACCCAAGAAAGAATGGGGGATGAAATACCCCCCAAAATGACCTTTTTTGTTCAGAACTTTGAACCAGAAGGAGAGGTTGTAACACCACACCCCCTAGATCTGCCACTGAAATGTATAACAGATTGTTAATATATATGCCCCCTGGTAAAATAATGGACAATTTCTTTATGAATGTTTTAATTTAAAATTTCTGAGGAAGTTGGGGAATTTAAAAAAAAACACCAATTTTTGAAATTAATTGAGAGATAGATCTAAATGTCTATAGGATGTCATCTTGCAGAGATGATAAGATGTGGATTATATTTACATGATTGTCAGCAGTGGTGGATCCAGTGCCAAGTGCACCACTCCTCATAATCATCCATATTTATAGAGAGAGAGAGAGAGAGTGTGTGTGTCCTAAACACTGAAATGTATAAAATAACGTATACTCCTCACAACCATCCATATTTATAGAGAGAGAGAGTGTGTGTGTCCTAAACACTGAAATGTATAAAATAACGTATACTCCTCACAACTATCCATATTTATAGAGAGAGAGAGTGTGTGTGTCCTAAACACTGAAATGTATAAAATAACGTATACTCCTCACAACCATCCATATTTATAGAGAGAGAGAGTGTGTGTGTCCTAAACACTGAAATGTATAAAATAACGTATACTCCTCACAACCCTCCTCACAACCATCCATATTTATAGAGAGAGAGAGTGTGTGTGTCCTAAACACTGAAATGTATAAAATAACGTATACTCCTCACAACCATCCATATTTATAGAGAGAGAGAGTGTGTGTGTCCTAAACACTGAAATGTATAAAATAACGTATACTCCTCACAACCATCCATATTTATAGAGAGAGAGAGTGTGTGTGTCCTAAACACTGAAATGTATAAAATAACGTATACTCCTCACAACCCTCCTCACAACCATCCATATTTATAGAGAGAGAGAGTGTGTGTGTCCTAAACACTGAAATGTATAAAATAACGTATACTCCTCACAACCATCCATATTTATAGAGAGAGAGTGTGTGTGTGTCCTAAACACTGAAATGTATAAAATAACGTATACTCCTCACAACCATCCATATTTATAGAGAGAGAGAATGTGTGTCCTAAACACTGAAATGTATAAAATAACGTATATACATCTTATTTTGGCAGAAATCGGTATTTTCAGAGAGATTGCCCCCCCTCCCCCCATTTCTACTTTATCCTAGACCCATTGGGGACCTCAAAACAACCCCATGCAGTCATAGGCATTGGTAGTTTTATTTAGATATTTATTGAGTGTCAAATTAACATAAACTCAAGTAATTGAAGATATCTTTAGTTATTTGTAGATATCATCAATTCAATTGATGCACACAACAATTCAATTCTGAATTACTGTGCGTATTAATTGAATTGTTGATAGCATTAATTATTTTGCTGAGTTGATGCGCGCTATATAACTGAATTGTTGCCCTCTTCAAGTGAATTACTGATATCAACGATTGAATCGATGTGCAGTACAGAGTATTAATGCATGTTAGAAATGAATTATTGCTCTTTTCAGATGAATTTGATATCATTAATTCAATTGATGCGAGCAGTTAACTGAATTATTGCTCTCTCCAGTTGAATTAATTATATCATTAATTCATTGAAGCATACAATAATTCTTTAAGAGAGTAACTATATAATTAGAGATGTCTTCAATCCATAGCTGAATTAATGATCTCTGATTGTTGCTCTCATTAAAGAATTGATGCATGCACGAATTCCTTATACAAAAGCATTGTTAATTAATTAAAGAGATGATCAAATCATTTATATGAGCTCTAAATTAAATTTTGCGAGCAATATTTCCACCACATTGATGCTCTCATTAATTGAACTGATGAGAGCAATAATTGAATTTAAGCGTGCATCATATTAATACTTGTTCTCATTACCACAATTCGTCCTTGAATTAGAATGTTTTGGCCAATACAGTAATGCGTTTTGTTACGACACATTTGAGTCTGTTTGCAATGCAATTGCAAAATGAGACAAAAACTCTTATTGGTCCAAACATGTAAAGTCCACGCAAATTTCCTTTTACGGCAGTAGTCGCGTATTTGGTAAAATGCAATACACCGATCCAGAGAAGTTCATGACCTTGTATTTTGACCACTGAAATGTGCTAGAAAGTAAGTTCCGCCCACCACCGCAAATCTCGGACAAATATATTGGACATCCACCATTGTTTTTTGTAGTATACACAGGATGTATTGACCTATCATGCATAAATAATGCAGCATGCAGAGATATTTTTGTAGCAGGGATGTTTAAACATTTTCCTATGGTATCAGTAAATCAGACAGTAGGTATCTAGACATATTTATAATGCACCAAATTCATACTATTTGAAAAAAATGATAATTAAATCAACAGCCTGGATTGATTGATTATATATTGTTTAATGTCACGCTCAAGAATCTTTCACTCACATGGAGATGTCACCATTGCCGGTGAAGAGCTGCAAAATTAAGGCCTATGCTCAGCGCTTATGGCTTTTGAGCAGGGAGGGATCTTTATCATGCCACACCTGCTGTGACATGGGACCTCGGTTTTTGAGGTCTCATCCGAAGGACCGCCCCATTTAGTTGCCTCTTACAACGAGCAAGGGATACTAAGGATCTATTCTAACCCGGATCCCCACGGGGCCTGCATTGACAATTGTCGATGACACAAGCATGAACCTATAAAACTTATACTTTTTTTGTGCAATATTGCTACGACGGCAGTAGTGGATCTTGGAGAGCGGTAGCTGATTGAAAACAATTTTTAATTTAACATTGCCAACAACGAAGAAACAACATGGTGCACTGCATTTACTATTTTTTTAAGGAAACAAATCTCTTGTATTCAGATGTGTTTCATGAACAGCACAAGTGCACCTCATGAAGTATCCTCAGCTCTCAATAGCATATAACATTAAATATTTCAATATAGTGTTATTCTTGAGGCTAAATTTGGCAAACTCTTCCTAATATTCTGATGTTTCTAATCTATCCATCTCAAAAGTGAGAAACGAGAAAGTGGGCGGGCTGAAACCAGCCAATGAAAACTTTATTCAAATTGTTCAATTTTGTCATTCAAATGTGAAAGTGAATATAACTAACAATATTCAATCTCGCAGTTCCTCAAACAGAGAGATGGGCAAACACGGAGCCCTGGACATACCAGAGGTGGGATCAGGTGCCTAGGAGGAATAAGCATCCCTTGTTGACTGGTCACACCCGCTGTGAGCCCTACATCCCGATCAGGTAAACGGAGTAATCCGTAGTCAGAATCGGTGTGCCTAACAATTGGTATGAAACACATCGGACAGCATTTGACCTAATGGAAAATTGTATTGGCAAACTAGATTGTTGTAACGTCCATAAAATTTATGAAATGCTGACTTTAGAAGAGATTGTACAAACCCCTGTAACATCAACTTGTTTGTCAGTAGCCTGCCTCGATTTAAAAACTGATCATATGCAGCACAAGCTCTTGTGAATCAGTTGGGAGATAAAAACACCATATGCAGGTGATGATGGAATATTGCCACTTAGATAATGGAAGTTGACGATGGAGAAATTGAAATCATCCCGTTTGTCATAAAGTTGAGTTGTTAGTTTGCCGCCAGCATCTATTTTTAGTAAAATATCTAAGTTCAAAGCAGATGTGGAAGACTCGGTGTTGTCTTTTACATCAAGTTCATTGGGATATATCGAATCGATATCTGAATGAAAATGACCATCGTTGATAGATAAAACGTCGCCGATATATTTAAATGTCGAATTGAAGGCCACAACAAGACATTTTTTCTTCTTCTCATATGTTGTAACTTAACGCAATACTGTATCGGGCAAAGCGTTCTAATCCACAGGTGATTTGCGGTAATTGATGTGTGCATTAAATCAATTAAATCAATTATTGCTCTCATCAGTTCAACACATGTGCACAGTAATTCAATTAATGAGAGCAATAACTGAATCATGAATAGCATGCACATAATATTAGTATCTTACTGACTATGAGGGGGGGGGGGGGGGGGGGGGGGGGGGGTGCGTACATAAGAATCACGCACACTTTAGGAGCCTGTGTAATCCGAGATTCCTCTCATTTTTATCCCGCTGTTATATTAGGACATGTGCACATTTAGCATCGGAATAGTGTCTGTGATGTAGACTCATTTCGTTTACTGCGCTCTCCTGGGATCCGCAACTTAGGAAGCGATATCCGGGATAATAATTTCCTTTATTTACACTTTAAATTTACAGAACTCTATTCATTTCCAGTATTGACCACCAAACTAGGGCTGGGAGTGTGAAAAACAAAAATTATGTTCGCATACTAAGACGAGGACTTCATTTGACAAGAAGTGAATACACGTGCTGATCGTGGTAGGTAGATTATTTTGGGGATATGGTCTTTGTCGTGGATGACGCGTTGCACAACATAACTCAGGCTTCACCCCCCCCCCCTTTTCCCCGTTTATATTTGTTTAAACTCACAAAGCAGGAATTACATGCGTCCGTCTGTGTTTTACCCTAGTATAGTTATCCTCCTTTTTATTTACCGTCTTACGGCGTGACCGTATTTTAGTCATGATGCAGTCTTTTGCCCAGTTCCGGATCACGGCCAGTTCCGAATCTCTTTGTAATTATTATTTGAATCAATTGTTCATATGACATCTGCTTAAAAACATAATACCGTTATTTCCACCGTGGTGCAAATTAGTTTTTAGGTTATTCCGTGGCTTATTCCGTGTTTTTTTTTACCGCCTCCCCAACCAACCACACTGGATGGTTCCTTCAATTATACTTTTTTCACCTGTACAACACTTTTAATTTACACTGCGGTGCTAATAACAGTATTATGCCCATGCACATTAAAAATGATTACTGAAGGTTACAAAACTGCTGTAATTCTTATCCAACCCACATTTATTACTGATTACAGTCATATAATACATAAGGACTTCGACATCTTGGTCATGTATGCACTTAGAAAAAAAATGCACTAAATGGAAAAGTCATCTGTACATAGTGAAAGTATAACCAAGTTTTTTGCACAAAATATAAATGCATTTAATTGATGTGTCTTTCAGTAATAGCATCAATAGATATTTCTTTAGAGAGTGTTTTATTGTAGAACACCATCTGCTGGTCCAGTACCGGTTCATTTGTGTCATGCGTCACGTTGAACTTAGTTTTAAACTTTGAGCAATATTCCACTTTCTATTAAAGTAAATCTTGGATTTATAAAGTAAGATATAATATGCTCACATGTTTTTTATAAATACAACAAAGTATATTTTCCCCAGATTACCAAAATTTACAATTGACACCCCCCTTCCATAAAATTTTTTGTTAGAAAATTTGGACAGTAAATATGCTATGTGTTGCATCTAAATTACTTCTTAACTTTTGTATACTGTAGCTTAATCAACATTAGCATATTCTTATTTATGCCTTCATATCATTTTTTTTTTTATTCCAAGCTTCCAGTGTGCTTTCGCCATGTTAGCCAACACTACAAGAAAATGACGAGAAATTGTTATGCTAAAATATAATGTTACATTATAAACAGACTCAGTGAAAGATAATTTTAAACAGAAATTAAAAAAAAAAATTTGAATGCAGCAGTTGTGGCTGTGCATGGATGTGAAGCTTTTGAGTCAAATATGAAAAGATTGATTTAAACCTGTGTCTGATTTGTTTTTATTTTTATGGCAACTACGTATATCTCAAACAGAGTAAATATACACAGGGGTAGACAAATAAATGAGAGGAAGTAAATCATACATTTCATCAGCGAAGATGGGGTAGGAGCACAGATACCTCAGGGATATACAAATAGATTTTTGAAGTACAGGTAGAAATGCCGAATTCACTTGCCCTACAACAAAAGTTACTTGTGCCACCTTAAGAAATACATAAATAATACTATTTGAAATTATTTATCTTGATGTATTTTATTAAATTAATTTATTTAATTGGAATTCTATTTCTGTTTGGTCATCATAAAAAAGCATTGACCCAATTTCTTGCCATAATTTGAGATATCCTTGGATTCTCTTCTCTTGCCATACTTTGTAGATACTGACGGCTGATAGTTGTTATTGCTATATTCTGGGATATTTTATATACTTCCGCTAAATGTCACAAACTTATCAATGTTTCCAATGTTTCAGTTCATTAACGGCATTTCGTGTTCACCTTGACATTGCGTCTAAGTAGATTCCACACTTTGCAATCAATTTTAACTTCTCTGTACATCTAAACGTTTTAATGACCATGTCATTTATCACTAGAGGGATCTACGTATTTCTTTTATATCACCCGGAAGAATGCTGACATACTTTCGGTTTATCGGCGATCGACGTTGTCAAGACATTTACATTTGATATTAATATCATATTTTTATTTCAATTTAAAAATTCACTTGCCCACGGACAGGTTCTTCTTGTAATTTTACCTGTCCGACACTAAGATATGGGCAGTGCTAACATACAGACATATTGATTTAGAGTTTGGGATTGATTGAATGTTGGATTGGATCAGTCAACATTTAAATCAGCCTACAGTTGTTTCAAACATCTCCATGATTCGGACCTGGCAGTGTGATTTGGAACTGACCTACGAACTCGATGATGGAAACTGCCAAGGTTGTTGATATTTACAACGATTTTCAGATAATTTATTTTTATTTATAGTAACTTAATTTGATCTTCTCACAAGAAGATGGAAACCTAAATATCTCCATGGATTATACCGCAAGTAATCGTTAACGAAAATGTGATCTGGAACTGGGTGACAACTGCATAACTAATATTATTACTATTTATATCCATAACATGATTTTAAAAAAATACAAAGTTAATCAGACATGTACGGACAGCTGTCAATCATCTTAACATCTCGTTACATGACTTTAGACATTCGATCTACCTATTTATTGAAGGCAGGAAATATAACATAATTGATGTAAAAAGTGCATTTAGACTTCACATTCAGCATCAGTGCTTTCCAAATTTACAAAACATCAGGAGAATTAAAATTATGTTTTCTGACTTATATCCTCTCTGTCTTAGAATGTAAAACTGCAGCACCAGTGAGGAAAGTCATGGAAGAGAAGTGGGGGGGAGGGGTGAGTGTTAGAGCAACAGAGACTTCAAGAGATTTTTGAGAAAAATGATGATTACTAGCACAAATCTAAAGATTGGGCAGAATTAAGAACACTTTTGTATAAATATGAGCAGTATTATTATGCCCCTTTTTAGACAAGTTGCTTTGTAACTTTCTGTGTATATTTACCCTTTTCAATTTTGCACCATGGGGGAATATATGTTTTACAAACATTTCTTGTTAAGATTTTTTTATGGTTCTGTGAATTTCTTTTGATCTGATGAGGTTTTAATTTTAAATATTTCAAGACCTTCAGAATGACAGCAATGATATAAAATCAATATCTAACATAAAGGGAATTCAATCAGCTTTAAAAATGCAATCAGAAATATGCAAGATTTATTTCTATGAAAATCAGTGAGGAAATTAAATGTTGTACTGCATTAAAAACAAACATTCATCTGATGAACGTTTCACCACACTGAACAATAAAATATTGTTTTACACTTCCATTCAGAAAATCTTTTTTCTTTTTTTTTTCTTTTTTTTTTTGTGAGTATATATAATTTATTATGATATTGGGTTAGGATTTAACATTAACCCCTACATTCCAACCTAACCATTGGATATGGGTTTTTTTCATTAAAGTAACAAATCGGTGTAAATAAACCAACTCACAAATAAAGGTTGAAGAAAAGAAGACAGTACAGGTAGAAACAAAAAATCAAACAATAAGCTATACTCTGGTACTCTGGCTACATTTTCTATAAACTTAAAGTATAGGTGAGCCTTTCAGCCAAGGTCATATATATCTTGTAGAGTGTTAATACACATAAAATTATGATAAACATTTATAAATATAATTTTTATATTGCCACATGACCATTCGTATTGTACTTGGAATGAATAACATTGGTTTGATGTATACACATATAGATACATAATATATATACATAGTTACATTTATATATACATACTTTCAATAACTAAACCATTACTCAGACTTTAAGTTGCTCAAATAATCTCCATTTTTCACAAAATTTTCCTGCACAATTATTTCTTATTGCCAATTTCAATTCTATATTGTACAGGTTTGATACAACAATTTTAAAGCAATTCAACATTAAAGTCTTGTTGTGACATCTGCAACAATATATATAATATTTAAGGTTGCAATTTATAATGTTGGTAATTTCATTTTCAGCACATCCAAGTATATATTCTTTTTCATCCAATAAAACATCAAAGGAGAAGGTATTAGCAATCCAAGAATATACAGTTCTTATAAATCTCTGAACCACGTCACATTCATATAACAGATGTTCAATACTTTCCCTGTGTTATCTACAAAAAGTACACAGATCTGTATCTGTTTTGTGAATAATTTTTAAAAAAGTGTTAGTGGTTAGGATCCTATGATTAACTCGATATTGAAACCACTGTAATTTTCTTTCTTTGACAAATAAAAATACATTATCATATATTTTTTTCCAATCATCTTGTGATATCTGAAACCTTTCATTCCATTTCACTTGTCCTGTAGGTTTTACTTCATCATTATTTAAAGTACTGTAAATTTTTTTTATTTCCTTTTCTGTCTGAAATCAATGGAATTAAGTGCATTGGGATGAAAGGTTCAGATATCTTATTAGTTTGATCTATCTTGTGCTGTTTCAATGTTTTCTTAATTACTTTGGTTACACTTAAGTATTCTAAAAAGTTAGTTTTAACATTTTTGTACAAAGATGTAAAGGTGTTGTATTCCATAATTTTTCCATCCTTGTCCAAAATTGAGTTAAGGAAATTGATATTATTTTCACTCCATGCTTTCAAAAACATTGTTTTGTTATTAATCTTAAAAATGTCATTATACCATAAAACACATGAGGACACGTGATCTAGTATAGTCTGGTCATCTTCACCATAGCGGTTTATAAGTTTTTTCCAAGACTTAAAGACATCCAACCAAAATTGGTTTTCAGATTTCACAACATTTTGTAAAGCATAGAGTGGTCCCAAGGTTAGTACTTGATTGATATCAATATCTGCTCTAATAACTGATTGCCATTTGGCAGAGCCTCTAAGTAGTTTTTTCATCCATGACATTTTCATGCTATCTATGAAATTTTCAATGTCCGAAAATCTTAAGACTCAATGCTGCTTATCAAATGTTGTACTGCACCAAACACAAATACTCACCACACTGAACAATAATCTTTCATTTTACACTTCCATTCAGAAAATGTCAAAAATCCTGAAGAAGTTGAGTTATCTGGATTTCCCAGAGAACTCCAGACAGGCTTTGCAGTATGTGACTTCGTGCTATTCGGATGGCTCTACACATCACAGTCTGTCTATACCTGGTCTGGAATCGGCCTCAGAGAATTGGGCTTATGAAGTCTGCCATGAGTACATTTACTTCAATTCGTCCTCAAGACGAGGTGCACAGGTAAACAAGACTTATTAGTTCTATGTATTTTGCACTTTATCATTTATCAGGAGTGGGTTTTTTTTAGGTCTTGATCCAGTTGGGGAAAATAGCAACATTTGCTTAAAATTGGGAAATACATTTTGTGCAAAGAAGCAGGGGGAAAAAAAAACCAAACCAGTGCATTAAGGTGGCTCAATACACCAAAATTTTATTGAATGGCTCATTTAAGCGCCTCATTTGAAGCATGACTTTACCATCAAAAGAGCGATGCAATCTCTCC
Source organism: Ostrea denselamellosa (assembly GCA_024699665.1). NCBI lineage: Eukaryota > Metazoa > Mollusca > Bivalvia > Ostreida > Ostreidae > Ostrea > Ostrea denselamellosa. Next base: position 239,849 of record JAMZEH010000094.1, read on the forward strand.
TCTATTTTATTTGAAATTTTTGTGAATTTTTCTGGAATGATAAAAAAGGTGTTTTATTCACAAATAAGAGACTTCACTTTGATTTGTATATCTCTGAAAGTATTGGACCTAACTGCATATTTTTGTTGTTGTTGACAGAAGCTGAATGCTGTTCAAGAACTCCAACTCCTTGAGATGTTGAGCAGTTGTTTGAGCGAGGCTGGTGAGGGGTCACGATACAGTATATTTAATGCCATATTTGGAGGCTCCCCTGAGGGGTATAAAATTATTTTACTGACCAAACTGGTGTCCTTGGCGTTGTCCGTAGGTGTTAGTTCTGTTTTGGACTGTGCTGCACTGTGGATGCAGGTAATGTTTGATAGACCGTGTTCACAGATTTATATTGCTGAGAAAGGACTCTTGATGTTAGTGTGAAATTTTCTTGCTATGACCTGGGACGGATCCAGAAATTGAAATTAGGTAGGGGTACAATTTCATGAAGTAAGGGGTCTGGGGACAGCCTTAATTAAGGCCCTAGTGGGTCCAAGGCAAAGCCCTAGTAGGGGCCCAGGGGGCTAAGCCCCCAGAAGCTCCTGGATTTTATCAAGTTAGAAATTTCTCCTTAAGTAGTCATTTTTACTATTTTCTGCCATTTTTGATAAGGTGAAATTAATAAAATGACACAAATTTTAAGTTTTTTAAAATATAAATTCTCCCACTAAAAGTAGATCTTGTCTTTTATTTCTCTGAGAGTGAAAAAATTATTGCTTCTTTAATTGTTATTTTTTTTCTAAACAAGAGACTATGATTTTGAGGGGGGGGGGGGGGATGCACTGGATGCATTCTGTAAATCTACTACTAATGGTGACAATCATGTAGATTCACCAATAAGAAAGTGAGCAAAATGATTAGCTCACTGCCATTAATTTTCACAAGAAAAATATGTTCAGGATCCCTAAATTATTTTGTGTTAAACCATTTAATAAGTTGATTTAGAACAAACAACACATAACTACTCAGGAGTGTTTAATGAATTTGTGAGGATTATCTGGAGAAAAGGGAATTACGTACCAGTAAAACACCATTTACTTTATTGATCAATGTTTAAATTTAATTTTTCAGGGGCATGGTTGTCATAGAAATATGTTGTGTGATCTGTAAGATGTCCACGTCATTGATCAGTGTTTAATTCTGATTTCAGGAACACGGTTGCCATAGTAAGATGTCATGTGACCTTTCACACAGTCTAGTGGAGGACTATTGTGTGCTCTTTCCTGAGGTCAGTCAGACATTTCAGAAACTCCCCCAAATCTCACCTCTATTTACATGTAACTTCATCACAGCTGTTGCTACCATATATCCCTTTGATGGAAATGGTGAGATTTAATAATAAATTTTAGAATTGTGTTTAAGTGTTCTTAGGACAAGACAATGTCAATACAATGTTGCTATACAGAATCTAATTAAAATTCTGAAGATGGACCACATTAAAGCATGTTTATAATGAAGTGTTGGGGGAAAACCATTTTGATTCATTTTAAATGTAAATCATTACATCCTGCGAGTTTATAATATGTTTTGAAACTACAAGGAATGAAAATCACTTTGCTATAAACATGAAAGCCTGGATTTATTATAACCATGTTTTACCGTTAGCCTGGATTTATTATAACCATGTTTCACCATAAGCCTGGATTTATTATAACCACGTTTTACCGTTAGCCTGGATTTATTATAACCATGTTTCACCATAAGCCTGGATTCATTATAACCATGTTTTACCGTAAGCCTGGATTCATTATAACCATGTTTTACTGTAAGCCTGGATTTATTATAACCATGTTTTACCGTAAGCCTGGATTGATTATAACCATGTTTTACCATAAGCCTGGATTTATTATAACCATGTTTCACCATAAGCCTGGATTTATTATAACCATGTTTTACCGTAAGCCTGGATTGATTATAACCATGTTTTACCATAAGCCTGGATTTATTATAACCATGTTTCACCATAAGCCTGGATTTATTATAACCATGTTTTACCGTAAGCCTGGATTTATTATAACCATGTTTTACCGTAAGCCTGGATTCATTATAACCATGTTTTACTGTAAGCCTGGATTTATTATAACCATGTTTTACTGTAAGCCTGGATTTATTATAACCACATTTTACTGTAAGCCTGAATTCATTATAACCATGTTTTACTTTAAGCCTGCATTCATAAAGCTGTTTTATGACTGTCAAGTGTGAATGATGAATAAGTGAAATGACTTATAGATTTGAAGTTGAGAAGTATTGATCTGCATATAAGATGCTCAACAGAGCACATCCGAAATGTTATAATGAATGTGTTATATAAGAAATTCCAGAAAACTGGAAAAGAAAGACTATGGATAAATGTTTGTTTTTTCTCAAGTCCTACATGCCACAAACTCTGATATAACAACTGTAGTAAGCAATTCGTGACATCATTTTATGACATCATTTAAAATATCATTTGATGACATCATTTTATGAAGTATTTGATGACATTTTATGTAGTTCTTTATGACATCATTTTAGGTATCATTTTATCACATTATGACATCATTTTATGACATCATTAACAACAGGACTTCATGTAATTATCTTATGTGTATAGAAATGTCTCTGCCTAGCCTTCACATGTTCGAAAAATGCTGCCTTTTTTTTCCAGCTTTCCAAAAGCCCCCACCTCTGTCATTGCTTCGCTACATCACTGAGTGGGTGACATCGGACCCCTGTCTGTGTTCAGAATCTGTCCGTTTGTCACGCATTCAGGCCAATTTCTCCTGCCCATTCATGGGGCTGGTCCAATGGTGCATTCTGGGACATTTATATACACAGTGTCAAGTGACTAATGAACCAGAAAAGACTGAGGTTCTGGGACTTCTATCGAAACTTCATTTTGGAATTCTTCAGAGTTTGTTTGCATATAAAAGCATGGAGTTAAATCAGGCACTTTTCTATATGCCACATTTTGTGTCTTTGTCCCAAGCTCTGATGCAGTTACATAAAGGATGCAAAAATGAGGAAACATTGAACTTGTTGATTGAGAAAATCGGGCAAGTCATTCAGGTTGCCATGGTGACAGGCAGTCTAAAAGAAGAAAAAGGTATCAAATAATTTGTAATTACTTATTATTATTCAAATTTATTTGTTTATGAAGTAAAGTTTTATTGTTATTCAAATGTATTTGATTATGAAGTAAAATTTTGTGAATTACAAAATTATTCTTTACTTCTGTAAACTCAGATTTATTCCTTGTTTTTTTTAATTTATTATGTTATTTTGGATTTTTTTTTTTTCAGGTTTCTATGGTTTAAAACAAATTTGCAGCATACTACCACACAACAGGTGAGTAAAAGGTGTTGTATTTCAGATAAATATCATTTGTTTGTGGTGACATATAGCTTAGTTATGTCATTTATTTCCTGTTTGTGGTGACATATAGCTTAGTTATGTCATTTATTTCCTGTTTGTGGTGACATATAGCTTAGTTATATCATTTATTTCCTGTTTGTGGTGACATGTAGTTTAGTTATATCATTTATTTCCTGTTTGTGGTGACATATAGCTTATTTATATCATTTATTTCCTGTTTGTGGTGACATATAGCTTAGTTATGTCATTTATCTCCTGTTTGTGGTGACATATAGCTTAGTTATGTCATTTATCTCCTGTTTGTGGTGACACTATTGATGCCGTATTCCACAACTCTATCTATGTGTATTACAGCTGATTACACTGTTTTGAAATGATCCCTCACTTCAGTGTTTAGTGACTAATTTTCTTTTAGAGCAATTGGCCTATAATAGAAAAGGGCTGCTTTTTACTTTCATAACAATTGAGGAATTTTGGTCTATTCAAAAAAAAAAAATTTCTCCAAAGAGCTACAGTCCTGCTGCATTGAGTTTTTAGTCTGTCTCTCTGTAAATTTAACTTAAGTCCTAACTCCAAACCATACAAGGAGAAACTTTGTACTTTGTGAACTGAAAGGTCAAAGCTTAATTCATATGTCTGATAAAGGTCAAGGTCAAAGCCATGTTACTTGTAATCCACAATTGAACATGGTTATGCTTGGGGGCATAGTGTTTCACAATCCCCCCCCCCCCCCCTTTTGAAAGAGAAGAAGCATATTGTTTTACACCTTTCATTAAGTCTGTAAACCAAATCTTGTGTACTCAGTACATGTATATAAAGAACCTTTTGCTCGATTGTTACAGTGGTTGCCCCTAGAGTGTAATATATCGAATGGTGAAGTAAACAATGTGTAAATCGTAATTGTAAATCCCCAAGACATATACAAGTTCAATACCGACTGATTATGAAGTCACAAGGTCAAAAGGTCCAGGGTAATCTCTGGATGTATGAGAAATTGTCCCATTTATATTTTGACAACACTTTGCTTGACAGACATCAAATTTGGTACACTTGTATATCCTAAGTAGATGACCCCTATTGATTTTAAGGTCACATGGTCAAAGTACGATGGAGATAAGAAAATATTTTTCAATTAATGTCTCCCCCTTTCCCCCCAATTTTCAAGTTACAAGGTCAAAAGTCATGACTCAAATGACTGGTTAATTTGAAATGTCATCTGAAACTCAGAACTGTGGTTGCTCATGTCTAGTATTTCAATATTACTACAGATGTTCAAAAATTTCAATATTGCTTCAAGGTGTTGGGTATATATGTTTCTTTAACATTTATTTTGCAGCTGTAGTTGTAGTTTAATACAGTAAACCATATGTCCTTTGCATTATCACTTGCAACAGTTTCCACAAACCCTCAAATCGAAGGTTTAGGGTATAATAGTTGATCTTTTCATCTGTTTCTTTGTCTGCAGCTTAAATAAGTTAAAATTTTAAAAATTTGTTTAATGAAAACTTGATGTTTAAACTTCATTCAAGGTCAGAAGCAAAGGTCAAATCTGTTGTCTTCACTTTGGGAAAACTGAGGGATGTTAATCTGGGTTTTTGTGTTGGTCATTTGGTCACTGTAAGACCTTGGTTTGTGGATGGTCAGTCTGTCACTGTCAGACCTTGGTTTGTGGATGGTCAGTCCATCACTGTAAGACCTTGGTTTGTGGATGGTCAGTCCATCACTGTCAGACCTTGGTTTGTGGATGGTCAGTCCGTCACTGTCAGACCTTGGTTTGTGGATGGTCAGTCTGTCACTGTCAGACCTTGGTTTGTGGATGGTCAGTCTGTCACTGTCAGACCTTGGTTTGTGGATGGTCAGTCTGTCACTGTCAGACCTTGGTTTGTGGATGGTCAGTCTGTCACTGTCAGACCTTGGTTTGTGGATGGTCAGTCTGTCACTGTCAGACCTTGGTTTGTGGATGGTCAGTCCATCACTGTCAGACCTTGGTTTGTGGATGGTCAGTCTGTCACTGTCAGACCTTGGTTTGTGGATGGTCAGTCCATCACTGTAAGACCTTGGTTTGTGGATGGTCAGTCCATCACTGTCAGACCTTGGTTTGTGGATGGTCAGTCTGTCACTGTCAGACCTTGGTTTGTGGATGGTCAGTCTGTCACTGTCAGACCTTGGTTTGTGGATGGTCAGTCCATCACTGTAAGACCTTGGTTTGTGGATGGTCAGTCCATCACTGTCAGACCTTGGTTTGTGGATGGTCAGTCCGTCACTGTCAGACCTTGGTTTGTGGATGGTCAGTCTGTCACTGTCAGACCTTGGTTTGTGGATGGTCAGTCTGTCACTGTCAGACCTTGGTTTGTGGATGGTCAGTCTGTCACTGTCAGACCTTGGTTTGTGGATGGTCAGTCTGTCACTGTCAGACCTTGGTTTGTGGATGGTCAGTCTGTCACTGTCAGACCTTGGTTTGTGGATGGTCAGTCTGTCACTGTCAGACCTTGGTTTGTGGATGGTCAGTCCATCACTGTAAGACCTTGGTTTGTGGATGGTCAGTCTGTCACTGTCAGACCTTGGTTTGTGGATGGTCAGTCCATCACTGTAAGACCTTGGTTTGTGGATGGTCAGTCCATCACTGTCAGACCTTGGTTTGTGGATGGTCAGTCTGTCACTGTCAGACCTTGGTTTGTGGATGGTCAGTCTGTCACTGTCAGACCTTGGTTTGTGGATGGTCAGTCCATCACTGTAAGACCTTGGATGATATCTCAGCAGAAAAACTATTTAAAAGGTGTCCATAGGTTACAGGACCCATACAATATTTTGCGGTCCAAAGGTAAAGGTCACCAGGTTGTAAATACTAGTAGTTTACAGGTCTGTCTTATTAGTTAAACTTCAGCAATGAATATCTCTTGTCATAAAAGGATGACCCCTATTGTTTTCAGGTTAAAGGCCAAGATCAAACATAATAAGAATTGTTTACATTTCAAATGCCAAATGAACATCAACACTGAGAATTTACATGAAGAGTATCTGCCACATATCAATGACCCCAGTTACCAAAAGGTCAGGCAATGGGTTCTGGATTGTGTTTCAATTACAGTTTCAGCTTTAACACTAAAAGGGATAACCCTTAAAAATTTTTTACACCCTCCCCTGCATATGAAGTTTAGGGGGAATATACTGGAATCACATTGTCTGTCTGTCCATACAGACATAATTTGTCCAAAGTATACCAATGAACAAATTTGATTAAAACTTTATACATATCTTGTATCAATGATGAAGTTGTGCACCTGCTATTTTGATTGGGATTTTTTAACATTCAGGGAAGTTATGGGTATTTTTTTCCATTTTGAGGGGGTGTTATCTTAAAAGTATATCTTAAAAGCCCGTTTGATTCAAGGTTCCTAAATTCCCTCAAGTTGTTTATTATGATGGCACGTGATCATGAATGGTTTGATGAATGAACCTTGCTTCCACAATAACATTTTATGTTTGCGTTATGCACCGTATATTGATTAAGTGTACGTAATTAGAGCTCATAATATGTAAACATGATCATTTCAGATTACTTGAAATTATACATCAACATCAACTTCCACAAGACATGGACACGTCTTAGCTCGGTCTGGAGTGTGCCCAGGTGTTTGGAATGATGGAATTTCCATGGATTTTTCTTGAATCTTTTATACTCTTAAAAATGCAAATAAAAATATGTATATGTGCAAACAGTGTATAAGAAATTCTTATTTACTCTTGTCAACTATTCTATTTGTTACTGCTGGTGTATAGGGAACTTCTACTGCCTCGCTGGTGAGCTAGCTTTTCTATTGGTGTAGTTGTCTCTCTCTTAATCACACAAGTCAAGAGACGGTGAGCGTGTTTGAACCGCTGCACATTACAAAATGGTGGCAGCGTTGATTCTAATGTTTGGTGGGAGGCCTGCTTTAGTTGAGTCTCTTCGGAACTGTGAGATTTTTTATGTCCATGTATGGACATGGATGCCATTGCTGAACACATGCCAAAGAACCAGAGAGGACTCATGCTCAGCTTTGGGACAAAGTTTCCCCTTCACCCAAGAATGATTTGTACCAAGTTTGATAGACATTGGCCGCTGGTTGTGGAGAAGATCTTCAAAATTTGTCAGTGTTTTTTCACTATTTCAATATTATTCCACATTGGAAAAGGATGTTGCCTTTCATTTGAACAACCTGAATCCCCTTCACCCAAGGATGCTTTCAGCCAATTTTGATTGAAGTTAGCCCAGTGCTTCTGGAGAAGAAGATAAAGTGTGAAAAGTTTATGACTACACCAACGATGGACAACAGAAAATTTTGATCAGAAAAGCTCACTTGAGTCTTCTGCTCAGATGAGCTAATGACACTCAGGTGAGCTAATGACACTCAGGTGAGCTAATGAAAATCAGGTGAGCAAATGACACTCAGGTGAGCTAATGACAATCAGGTGAGCAAATGACACTAAGATGAGCTAATGATACTCGGGTGAGCTAAAACGTCTTAGAAAGATGCATTGCTGGATCTTTGCTCATTAAAAATATCAACAGCTATGAAGGAGAAACGAATGCACTGTGCCATAACATATGCCAGAAGTGGTGTAAAGTGAGTGGATTCTAAAAAAAACAAATAAAAAAAAATTTAGTAAATTTGAAATCGCAAAACTTTATTTCAAGTTACTGTATGAATTTTCATCACTTTACACGACCATTCCTCGTGATAAATTAAAGACTAAACTCTTTGATATCATAGACCGTTGCTTCTTCAACAAAAAGAAAATATTCATATCTTGTGATCAGTCATTAAAAAAAAATAATACTTTGTTAAACACCACTCTGATTCAGCACACAAGTAGTATGAATGGAATTAAAAAGATGCCGGAGTTCCTCATGTACAGTATCTTTGTAGTCTTTGATGATCAGGTCTTCCAACAGTTTGTTGGAATTCCCACGTGCACAAATTGTGCTCTTTTATCAGAACAGAGGTGGAATCAGGTGCTTAGGAGGAGTAAGCATCCCCTGTTGCCCAGTCGCACTCATAATGATCGCCATATCTTGATCCGTAGTCAAGAATGGCTGAAAAACAAAATGAATAAAACTGTTAATAGATGGATGAAAATTTGTTAGTTTGATTAATATGTGTACTGTTATCAATAATAAATGAAGTAAACCAGTTTATACCCACGTAATGATTAAAGATCCCCATGGTTCTGTAGAGTTCTCTTGGGTTCACTATTTAGTAGGATCACAGCTCGAAGAGCAAGGTGAGTATTCTACTTGAGGGGTGGGTGGGTGGGGGTGGGTATAAGACTAGAAATGAAACCCGAGTTAATTCACGCAAGTTTACATTCAGAGCTCAATGAGATATGACTTTGCGAGATCAGAATGGACGGTCATTAGGAATATAGCTGTTTTTACCCGGCGTTGAAAAATTGTATAAGTAGACTAGGATTCTTTAAAGAACATATCTCATGTTTCCAAAGTATACAAAATTACATCTGTCTGATTTGCATTTTCTGTAGGAATTACGAGATTGAATACTGTTCGTTACCTTAGCCTTTTCATGCACTTTGTGTTTCCTATGCATATAGTAATTAATTCATATAGCTAGTTTATCAAAACATTGCGATAATTAGTCATAATACGGATTAAGATCTAAGCCCCGGCTGCAGAAAAAGTTGTGTAGTCACGTGGCACAGTGACGTTACACCCGACCTTTTTCGATCAGCTGATTGTGAAAGTAGTGTTAAATACTTACAAAGATTCAAATTTTATTCACTATGGACAACATTTGTTTCGATGTTTACAAATTTTCTGAGTCTTAACATTCACATCGTATCTTTTATCACCAGTGCATACAAATAGCGATGTAAATTCCAAAGAAAATACTTGAATAACAAGGGAAATGAGTATGAAATCGGCTATAGAGAATAAATATTATGTTTACATGGGTCACTATCTAAATACTATTTGGAAAGGTTATTCCTTTAAATATCTGTAATTGGCGTTGTTTTTATAATATGTGCAATTATTACTTATCTTTGGATTATAAAAATTGTTATACCTGTTAACATCGTTGACTACTAGGGCTACTGTCACGAGCAGAAATAACCACACACTGATAATCGATAAGCTGTGAGCAGAAATAACCACACACTGATAATCGATAAGCTGTGAGCAGAAATAACCACACACTGATAATCGATAAGCTGTGAGCAGAAATAACCACACACTGATAATCGATAAGCTGTGAGCAGAAATAACCACACACTGACAATTGATAAGCTGTGAGCAGAAATAACCACCCAATTACAATCGATAAGCTGTGAGCAGAAATAACCACCCAATTACAATCGATAAGCTGTGAGCAGAAATAACACACACAATCTATAAGCTGTGAGCAGAAATAACCACACACAATCTATAAGCTGTGAGCAGAAATAACCACACACGTACAATCTATAAGCTGTGAGCAGAAATAACACACACAATCTATAAGCTGTGAGCAGAAATAACCACACACTTACAATATATAAGCTGTGAGCAGAAATAACCACACACAATCTATAAGCTGTGAGCAGAATTAACCACACACGTACAACCTATAAGCTGTGAGCAGAATTAACCACACACGTACAATCTATAAGCTGAGAGCAGAAATAACACACACAACCTATAAGCTGTGAGCAGAAATAACCACACACAATCTATAAGCTGTGAGCAGAAATAACCACACACAATCTATAAGCTGTGAGCAGAAATAACACACACAATCTATAAGCTGTGAGTAGAAATAACCACACACAATCTATAAGCTGTGAGCAGAAATAACCACACATTTACAATCTATAAGCTGTGAGCAGAAATAACCACACATTTACAATCTATAAGCTGTGAGCAGAAATAACCACACACTTACAATCTATAAGCTGTGCGCAGAAATATCCACACACAATCTATAAGCTTTGAGCAGAAGAAACCACACACGTACAATCTATAAGCTGTGAGCAGAAATAACCACGCACTTACAATCTATAAGCTGTGAGCAGAAATAACCACACATAATCTATAAGCTTTGAGCAGAAGAAACCACACACTTACAATCTATAAGCTGTGAGCAGAAGAAACCACACACTTACAATCTATAAGCTGTGAGCAGAAGAAACCACACACTTACAATCTATAAGCTGTGAGCAGAAGAAACCACACACTTACAATCTATAAGCTGTGAGCAGAAATGATCACACACGTACAATCTATAAGCTGTGAGCAGAAGAAACCACGCACTTACAATCTATAAGCTGTGAGCAGAAGAAACCACACACTTACAATCTATAAGCTGTGAGCAGAAGAAACCACACACTTACAATCTATAAGCTGTGAGCAGAAGAAACCACACACTTACAATCTATAAGCTGTGAGCAGAAGAAACCACACACTTACAATCTATAAGCTGTGAGCAGAAATAACCACACACAATCTATAAGCTGTGAGCAGAAATAACCACACACAATCTATAAGCTGTGAGCAGAAGAAACCACACACGTACAATCTATAAGCTGTGAGCAGAAATAACCACACACAATCTATAAGCTGTGAGCAGAAATAACACACACAATCTATAAGCTGTGAGCAGAAGAAACCACACACTTACAATCTATAAGCTGTGAGCAGAAATGATCACACACGTACAATCTATAAGCTGTGAGCAGAAATAACCACACATTTACAATCTATAAGCTGTGAGCAGAAATAACCACACATTTACAATCTATAAGCTGTGAGCAGAAATAACCACACACTTACAATCTATAAGCTGTGAGCAGAAATAACCACACACAATCTATAAGCTTTGAGCAGAAGAAACCACACACGTACAATCTATAAGCTGTGAGCAGAAATAACCACGCACTTACAATCTATAAGCTGTGAGCAGAAATAACCACACACAATCTATAAGCTTTGAGCAGAAGAAACCACACACTTACAATCTATAAGCTGTGAGCAGAAGAAACCACACACTTACAATCTATAAGCTGTGAGCAGAAGAAACCACACACTTACAATCTATAAGCTGTGAGCAGAAGAAACCACACACTTACAATCTATAAGCTGTGAGCAGAAATAACCACACACAATCTATAAGCTGTGAGCAGAAATAACCACACACAATCTATAAGCTGTGAGCAGAAGAAACCACACACTTACAATCTATAAACTGTGAGCAGAAATAACCACACACAATCTATAAGCTGTGAGCAGAAATAACCACACACAATCTATAAGCTGTGAGCAGAAATAACACACGCAATCTATAAGCTGTGAGCAGAAATAACCACACACAATCTATAAGCTGTGAGCAGAAATAACCACACATTTACAATCTATAAGCTGTGAGCAGAAATAACCACACATTTACAATCTATAAGCTGTGAGCAGAAATAACCACACACTTACAATCTATAAGCTGTGCACAGAAATATCCACACACAATCTATAAGCTGTGAGCAGAAGAAACCACACACGTACAATCTATAAGCTGTGAGCAGAAATAACCACGCACTTACAATCTATAAGCTGTGAGCAGAAATAACCACACACAATCTATAAGCTTTGAGCAGAAGAAACCACACACTTACAATCTATAAGCTGTGAGCAGAAGAAACCACACACTTACAATCTATAAGCTGTGAGCAGAAGAAACCACACACTTACAATCTATAAGCTGTGAGCAGAAGAAACCACACACTTACAATCTATAAGCTGTGAGCAGAAGAAACCACACACTTACAATCTATAAGCTGTGAGCAGAAGAAACCACACACTTACAATCTATAAGCTGTGAGCAGAAATAACCACACACAATCTATAAGCTGTGAGCAGAAATAACCACACACAATCTATAAGCTGTGAGCAGAAGAAACCACACACTTACAATCTATAAACTGTGAGCAGAAATAACCACACACAATCTATAAGCTGTGAGCAGAAATAACCACACACAATCTATAAGCTGTGAGCAGAAATAACACACACAATCTATAAGCTGTGAGCAGAAATAACCACACACAATCTATAAGCTGTGAGCAGAAATAACCACACATTTACAATCTATAAGCTGTGAGCAGAAATAACCACACATTTACAATCTATAAGCTGTGAGCAGAAATAACCACACACTTACAATCTATAAGCTGTGCACAGAAATATCCACACACAATCTATAAACTTTGAGCAGAAGAAACCACACACGTACAATCTATAAGCTGTGAGCAGAAATAACCACGCACTTACAATCTATAAGCTGTGAGCAGAAATAACCACACACAATCTATAAGCTTTGAGCAGAAGAAACCACACACTTACAATCTATAAGCTGTGAGCAGAAGAAACCACACACTTACAATCTATAAGCTGTGAGCAGAAGAAACCACACACTTACAATCTATAAGCTGTGAGCAGAAGAAACCACACACTTACAATCTATAAGCTGTGAGCAGAAGAAACCACACACTTACAATCTATAAGCTGTGATCAGAAATAACCACACACAATCTATAAGCTTTGAGCAGAAGAAACCACGCACTTACAATCTATAAGCTGTGAGCAGAAATAACCACACACTTACAATCTATAAGCTGTGAGCAGAAATAACCACACACAATCTATAAGCTGTGAGCAGAAATAACCACGCACTTACAATCTATAAGCTGTGAGCAGGGATACACTTCTGAGCAGTGGGAGTCCACAAGCATCACACAAAGGTTTTTAAGATTTACTCTGAGAGCTGAGATTCCTCTCATTCTTCATTGCAATTAGGCGTTTCATCTCCTTAAGATCTTTCTTTACGATTAAACCTCTATAAATCTCGAGTTCTGTCGGTAAGAACAGTGAGATACCTGCTTATCTGAATTTTCACCATGTTTTTGATACACTTTGTACTGGATCAACATTTAGTGCCGTTTTTACACAAGAACAAATCTTGTCGACAAAATTGTTCTCGTTTTAATATTTCAATTTTGAATACCATTTCCAATATCACTTTCCTGTTTGATTGTGAACAAGCATATTAACATATCGATTTTAAGATATTTCTTTCATATAATCATATTGCTTTTAAAAAAGCTACTTTGTCTTCAATTATATAATGTTTATAAATTACACCTGAACCAATGGCACGCTTTCTAATAGAAACGTGATATTTTAGGTTGAAATAAAATATGTTTTCAAACAGATTTAATCTTGAAACAAGCAAATATTTCATTACAAGCCTTACTGATATGTCGTTCTAAATAAAATCAGCTTTCATCCGCTCACCAATGATCGTTTTGTATAGCATGATTAACGGACCTATGTTGATTTGTAGGCTGAAAGGAATCGTAGCTAGCCTTGAAGTGAAGTGTACGCACAGTGACAAATCCAGAATAGGCTGGGGGCCGTCCTAAGGGCCCCAATGAGTCCAGGGCAAGGCCCTTGTGGGGGGCCCAAGCCCCCGGAAGCTCATGGGTTTTGAGGATTTTTAGGTTACATTTATGGTTTGGTTTAGCTATAAAATCATGCATAATACAATGAAAAATTAACAATCCTTTTTTGTTGTCAAATTGAAGTGTTCGCCCAGGCGTTCTGGCATCAGTGGCACTATGCTACTGCCTCTTACCACCTCAAGACCACTTTCTGAATCCACAAAAATAGTCTTTAATCCACGAAACACTGTACACTTTTTTTGTACTTGAGCGAATAGTGATAGACATGAAATAAACTGAACCCGAAACAAACGCAGTACAAATTGACAACTATAATGTTTATTAAATTTTATGTACGCTTTATACAAATCAAACGCTAAAATTAACAATAGCTTCCGCGCTCTTTTGCGGCCTGTAATAATTTGGGGCGAGAGAAAAAAAAAATCACCATGAAATGAGCTATACTATCTCTTTAATGGATATGAAATATTTATAGCTTTTACTTAAAGGCTTCAATTGTTTCTCATTTTAAAAGTTCAGTGCAACTTCACAAATGTTGTCAGTTTTGTAACTTTGTATAAATGAATATATTACACTCCATTAATCGTTCATCATGAAGAACAATAAACTTTTTGTAAATCACCAAGAACTTTTATTTAATTCTAAATTCAGCTCAATGTACAGTATATAGATGTTTCACTGTGAAACATATGGAAAACTGATTGGATAGTTATATTCTATAATTTACGGCAAATATAGGTATGAAAAATAGTTCAAGAAAATGCCAGTTGTCTTCAGGACACTCAGCAATATAGTATATCCTGCTACAGACTGTGGTTGGTTATATATTGTTTTACGTCCCGCTTGAGAATGGAGACGTCATCATTGCCAGTGAAGGGCTGCAAAATTTAGGCCTATGCTCGGCGCTTAGGGCCTTTGGGCAGTCTGGGATCTGTATCGTGCCACACCTATTGGGACACAGGGCCTTGGCTTGTGCGGTTTCATCCGAAGGACCGCCCCATTTAGTCGCTTCTTACGATAAGCTAGGGGAGGGGTCCCGCTTACGTCACGACAAGCAAGCTGTACTGAGGATCCCCACGGGGTGTGTCGGCTTATGACCTGTCTGCACTTTTTCGTTCTGTAACAGAAAAAAAAGAGGATACGTTAAAGTAAAATTTAGATTTAATTCATAAAATATACAACTCAATAAAGTTAATACTGAGAGTAGATACTATATATGATTCAAAAGAACAGTACATTTTTTTTAGTGTTAAACAAGTCAAGAACATATACAAATTTTTTCTTTTAATTCTAAGTTTATGGTTTCGAAACTGAAGCCCTGAGTCTCTGGCAGGATTTACTGATCAATACCGTCACCGCCATCAAAACTATGCTACGTCACGTGATCAGAACTGACAATCTAATCAAAATTATCGTCAATGGATCCAAAACATGTAATCTTACTGACGCAAATCAATCGCGTGGGAATGAGAGAGATGATTTTCAAAAGATCGTGCTGTCTCAAAGAATTGAGATTTAATCTGACAAAGATGGTGTAGTGCCGTGAAAATTGCTAAAATAAATATATATGAAAAAGCCGCTGAAGTCCTTTAAAGCGTGTCCCAACAGCGATATACGTGGGGACCTGTCACACAAGCATATATAACCATAATAAAAAATGAATAAATCTATTTTGTAAAGTAAAATCCATATTCCTCTAAACGCTATTTAAATAATAAATAAAGTTGTATAAAAACAAACAACTAGTAGGTGAAGATGAGGAGTCCGTATTGATTGCACAACATAGAAATCTTGACTTGGAGTTCATCAGCACAGATTGTATAAATAGCTACTTGAAATAAATTGCAAACAGAGGAGTCTTTGGTTTAGATTTAAAGATACAGAGACTAGGGGCAATTAAACATGACACATAAGTAAAAACGAGAACTTGCCAACTTGGTAGATCTGCTTTCATCAAGCAAGTATTTAAGAAATAAATTTCATTTTTGAAAAATGCATGAAGAATGGACTATGAAGTTTTACGTCGGTATAACGTTGAATGTTGAGTTTGATCAAAATCTAATGTTAAATTTTGATCAAAAAACAGTCGTTGAAAAGTGATGAACGTTAAATTTTGATGAATAATGACGTCATTTTTATAGGCTACTTAAATATTACATAAATAATGTAAATGTTTAAAATAGATTGTCAAAATAAAAGAGAGAGAAACGCCCAAGGGATTAACAAAATTTGATCCCTACCAAAAAATCCTTGTCTTTTCCCTCATCCGTCTTCCCTTGCAGTTGAATTCTCTCTGCGCTTTAACAAGTTAACACTGTGCAAGTAAAGAGATTTTTTCAACTCGGTATTGAAATTCGTATGTGCATGTGTGAAATTGTAAAATTCCTTTGCTCGAAGGAGAAACAGGGATATGCAAAAGAAGTAGAAAGGTTGCGATTTTATTATCATTATCATGATTATTATATTCACTTATATAGCGCAAAATTACGTATAGTTTCTATGCGCTTTACAGAGGTTGTCCTAATGAAGATGAAACACTTATAAAAAGAACTGTTAAGAATAAAATTGACAAATTATTACTAAAATAGCGATAAGACACCAAAATGCCGTGTAAAAGTATGGCAGTCAGATGTCGAGACAAGAAATACATACGTAGTCTATGACGTAACATAGATTTATGCTAAAATGTATTCACGTTTGAACAGCAGTGTTTTGACATTCTTGCGGAATGTTCTGTGTGATTCATGATTGCGAAGTTCCAACGGTAGATTATTCCATAATTGTACACCTAGATTGTTTATGGCTCTTGCACCGTATTTGTTTGAAGATTTCTCCACTACTAGTTTCCACTGGTCCGCTAATGATCTTAATGTCCTGCATGGCTGGTATAAAGGAAAAATCTCTCATGTAAGCTGGTGATGAGGAGTAGAGTGACTTGTGTATGGTTGTCAACACTTTAAACACGACACGCTGTCTCACAGGCAGCCAGTGCAGCTGTTGAAGTACTGGTGTAATATGTTGTCTGTAGCTTGTTCCTGTGAGACATCGCGCCGCGTTGTTCTGAGCCACTTGTAACTAATGTATGGGTTGGTCTGTTACGCCAAGGAGAAGGGCATTGTGGAAGTCAAGATGAGAGATGATTGTTGCGTTGATGGCATTTGCGCAAGCTTTTTGAGTCAGATGGTGTTCGACTTTCGAGATTCTTCTGGTATTGTAGTACATCTTTCTCACCACAGATCTGACTTGTTTCTCCATTGATAAGGTGGTGTCTAGGACAGCGCCGAGGTTTTTTACATCAGACCTAGGTGTCACTATCGCCTCGCCTATCTTAAGTCGGATATCATTTAAACGGCACTGGTTGTGGGTGCTAGCAATCACTATCATCTCGGTTTTGGAATCATTCAGTTTACGTTTGTTTACAGTCATCCAGTTTCGGACACTTGCTATCTTTTTCAGACGTGGTGTGACAAGTGCACGTTTCAGTTTATCCAGAAAGTTCCCAGTGATGTATTCACAAGGTCAGTAATGATCGGCAGCACTGCAGGGAGAACAGTGCTGTTCTTTAAGAGCGCTGTTGGGATGGCATCTAATGAGCAGGTCTTACTAGCACAGCTTTTGATGATTTTGCCAACTTCTTCCTGCGTCTGGAGTTTGAAGGTGTCAAATCCAGGCACTGTGTTGTCCCGTTCTGGAGAAGCTGTATTTCCAAGGAGATCTGAACTATCAAGACCCTGTATGATCTTCTGAACTTTGTTGTAAAAGAACTGCACGAACTCGTTGGCTAAGGTCTTGTCACTGGTTGCCGATGGTAGGGGAGTTCCTGCATTATAATTCATTAAACTGCTGACAACTCTAAAAGTCTCTCTACTATCAGCTGTGGTAAGCTTTTCATGGTAATAGCGGGACTTGGTGGTGCTGATCATATGCACCACGACTCGAGTTTGCTCCGCAAGCATCTGTCGCTGTACCTCCAGGTCAGAGCTCTTGGTCTTACGCTCCAACTGTCTTCTCCATTGTCTAGCTTTATGGATCGAGTCATTGTTCCATGGTTTCAGGGAATCGCCTTAGATGATTGTTCGAAGGGGTGCTATGTTGTCTAGAACATCTGTAGTCCTGGAGTCGACATCTAATAGTAAATCGTTGACATTGCTCCTCTCTAAGATGGAAGACGGCGATTCCTCAAGTTGTTCTGCTAATATTTCCACAGAGATACGCTTGAAAGGCCTTGCTAGTCGAGCTTTGTTTGCCAGGTGTCGTGGGCAGGTATGGAGCTGGCATGTAACAGCATAATGATCTGATATTCCTAGATCTGTCACGGAAATTGAGTTTACTAGTGAGTACAAAGTGTCATCTCTCGTAAATACTAGTCGAGAGTATGTCCAGCTTTGTGAGTTGGGACATCAACATGTTGTTTGAGGTCTAAGACAGCCGCTATATTTTTCATTTGTATGGTGCTTGGTATGTCGAGGTTGTCATCGTGGATGTTCATATCACCAAGGATGCACAATTGGGATGGAGTAACGGTGCATATCTGTTCCCATTCGTTGAGTAATTGCGAGACAATTTTGTCGCGAGGGAGGAGGACGATACACAAGGACCAGGGTGACAGGATGACTGCCATTTAGCCTGATCATGCAAATTTCAAATGTTTTGAAATATGGTTGGGGAACACATGTGATGTCAATGTTGGCCCTGATTACAAGGCCAACCCCTCCCCCTCTAGTTCCTTTGGATGTTGGTCATGGAACACCAATGTATTTGTATCCGGCGGGACAGAGGTCGTTTATATGACAATCATCTTCTTCACGCAACCAGGTTTCGGTAATAGCCAAGATGTCGACAAAATTTTCAGTGATATGTTCAGAGAGGGACACAGCTTTCTTTACCACAGATCTTGCATTGATCAGTTGAAAACTGATAAGATTATTTGCGATGTTCTTGTATTTGGTTTTGATAGGTATATACACTAGGTTATGTTCATTTATTCCAAATTGCTGACTACCCTTAGGTCTGTACCGCCCGACACACAATGTTTTGATATGTCTAATAAACCTGTGTCCAGCTTTTGTTCCTCTTCTTACGTGAGCATTTTTAGCATGACCTATCAAGGGTAGGCCGTTCGATCTTTCATAACACATTTTCAGGTCGACTTGATACAATATAAGACAAAATGAAATCAAGTCATACGACATCTAAATACCTAATACGAAATTTTATAGAATGGCTTGATAAAGCAGTAAGAAACAAAATGAAATTAATTCGTACAAGGAAAAGGGGCGGTAAAGTCACGCATCAGTGAGCACGGTGACTAATATTATTAACTAAAATCTTTATAAAATGCAGGGTTTTTTACATAACACACACACATAGCCCCTCACACACACACCTTTTTCTCACTCTATCTGATTTTAGTCCATCACACACAAATATATGTGCAGAAGGTGGATAGCCTGACAATGTTTACTGTTTCACTAGATCTAAAACTATTTCAAAGAATACTTACATTCTTAAACAATCCACTTGAGTGATGATGTCAAATCTTTATTGATTTCTTAATTAAAATCCTTTTGAATTAAGATTATGCCGGCTTACAAGCCTACACGGGATTAAGATATGAAACTGAGGAGTTGATCGAAAGGTGTTATGTAGAGAAGTTACACCGGTATGAACTCGTTATTTTCACTTTTTCATTATAGCGAAAAATGATAATAAAAAAAAATCTTAAGAGGTTATCATTTACATGGATAGAAAACTGGAAGTGAGGGGGACTGATCCCATTCTTCCTTAACCCCCCCCCCCCCCCCACCAAAAAAAAACCCCCAAAACCAACAACAACAACAAACAAACAAAAAAAACCCACCCCCAACAAACAAACAAACAAAAAACCAAAACCAAACCAAAACAGCAACAACCCCAAACACACACACACACACACACACACACACACACACACACACACACACAAACCACTGAGCAAGTCCCCATTTATATCAGCATCACACAGTACACCATTTAACATTTGATTGACAAAGCATTCACTTTTGATAAGTTTTAAGGAAAAAAGGTAGATATTCTAAACCTCTTGCCCCCCCCCCCCCCCCCCCCCCCAGCTGTTACTTGTCATCTACGGCGGCTCTCATCACGTGTAAACGCACTGGCATGTCGTTGGGTAGTTTGCTCCTATTCTAACTTAGAAGAATCACCTACACACGGTGTTATTAATGAAAGTGGTGTGACTCTATAAAGTTCGTCATGTTTTGTGGATATGTTTGTTATGTTTGTTTGTTTGTTTTATTTATGGAACTTTATTTGTGGATATGAAAATATCTGACATTTTACAGAAAATCTTAAGACATAAATCATATAAAATGTTCTTAAAATGCACCATTTTTAGTCCCTCCTTCCCTGGTTTGCGCCTCAAAGAAACAATCTAAATCCCCTACCTACCCTCCGTATATTCTGGATCCACCCCTGATGATCTTAGGGATCATATTTCAGTCAATACTCAACATTGTCAATTCCTATCATAATTCATGCAAATGCATCAATGTGTGTGTTTATATCTATATTATGTGATATTTATATCAAATCAAAGCGACGTTGGAATTTTTCAAAATACAAAATACCATTTATATCATTTCGGCAAAAAAAAAAAAAAAATCACAAAAAATCCATACAAAATAATTGAGAGCTTGTATTACTTTTTCGATGGTGAAATCATACTTCATACGAGGTGCTTTAGATAAAATGTTAGTATTATCATTGATTGACTGATTGTTCGTTGTTTTCCATCACACTCAACAATTTGTCATTTATCTGGTGGCGTCCAGTTTTTTTATTTATGGAGGAGAGAACCCAGATACAATGTACCTAGAAAGAGATCACCGACCTTCCGAAAGTAAACTGGCAAACTTTCTCACATATATTGGCACGAGCGATAATCGAACCCGCGCCGACTACAGGTGAGAGACCATGCGTTTTTGAGCGCGATGCTCTAACCACTCGGTCACGGAGACCCGTAAGTGTTAGGAGACACGTCAGGTCTATTCACAGTTTATGGTCACGAAGCCAGATTTCAATGAGATTACTCAGGTCAGGCTAAAACAGACTGAAAAACGATGACGTTCTTTGTTTATTAAATGGGGTCTAATCACACCTATTTTTTTTTAAGAAATAAAAATACATGAGTTATGATTTGCAACCCTTATAATTATTTTCAAAAAACGAAATTGAAAATAACGAACAATGATCACTCTTTATCCTATAACGAATACAAACATGAACCCCTGGACATACTAGAGGTGAAATCAGGTGCCTAGGAGTAAGCATTCCCTGTCGACCGGTCGAACTTGCCGTAAGCCCTATATCTTGATCAGGTAAACGGAGTAATCCGTGGTGAAAACCCCAATGAGGCATGAATCATGATCACTCCACCCCGCCTGATCACCGTATTGTTTTTCTGATCAAACTTGTTTTTGTTTTACTTATATTTTAGAAATATACATTATAGATAATCCAAAAATGTTATTTTTCGTCTCTGTTACGTATCAGTAGAAAGCATGTATCTTACATTCACATTTTATTGTTGTTTACAAAAATCGGTGATAAAAATAAATAAAATAAAACATAAGCAATAAAAAAATATATGAAAATGAAAGACATATTAGTGGTATCGAACCCATTACCCAGAATTCTCGACTTTCAAATCACCATTGTGTCCAGCGGTTTGAACCATTCCACCATTATAACAGTCGTAGGGATTTAAAGCATTCATGACAGTCTTCAGTATAAGGGACTTGGAATATTAATTTGTATAAGAGATTAACATCTATCATCTATAGTTGGGTCAAAGCTCCATCTTTTTCAATACTGCAAAACGTACGTTTTTAGTATTTCTATTTGTATCTGATTACAAAAAAAAAAACTTTGCTAACTCGGCTCTTAAATGGTCAAATTTGAGTTTTGACTGTGATCTCATTTTTACGTTCCAATATTTCAAATAATTTAATTGTTCGTGTGTTTCATTTACAATCTATGATAAATATACATATTACTTTAATATTAATTGACGAATTTTGACTCTTTTGAGAGCGATTTAATTTTTGTCTCTCATGTTGACCCACTCGTAGACACTTTTCTCGCCTTGTTCAACCATCTTCGTTAAAATTCCGTGTTTTGGAGCAATAATATCTGAGGTTTGTAGTCAGAAGAGTATACAATCTATCAGAATATGGGTCTGTGGTTTAAACACTGAGTGTTTAAGTAACTGCGCCCTTATATTTCAATACTGGTCACAAGTTTGAAAACTTCAGTACTAAAAAAGGTCGTTACAAGGAACATGATTTCAAAGTAGAAAAACTGCATCAATTTCCACTTAATATAGTTGATTTTAATCAATAACAAACAACAACAACAACAAACAAACACCCCCCCCCCCCCCCAAACCCAACAACAAACAAACAAACAAAATAAAAATAAAAACTTTCAAATATGTCAAACATACAAAAACGTAATTATATGTCACCATCAAAAACCCGCACACTTTCATTAATAACAATTAATAAATTAACATAAAAAAAAAAATGCTCTCTGAAGTCACACCATCTATAACAATCTGGGTATATACTGTAAAGCTAGAAAGTATCTAAATTGATTTCATTGACATATGATCTTTATAACAATGGTCAGTAAAATTAAAGTAAAACATAAAACTCATATATTCTTAGATTTTGAAATTATCAATACATTGTAATCATTTCGCAGTGCGAGATGAGTATTGATTTGAGCTCAGTTTTAAATCACGCGTAGTGAAAATTCATAATGCATTATCTTTGACAAACTCGTGTGGTATTTTACTATTCGCTCTGTCACCATTTAAATCCTAATATTACTTTTAAGAGTTATAATTTTGCCCTTACTTCCGGAAATTGAATTTTCAAGCTTCTGGAAAATGAATTCTAGTGACTTGTCAGGAGAGAGAGAATTCGGACGATTTGAGTTCGTCCAAAACTCACCTGTGGTTGCAGTGTCCAGTCTTTGCATTCTGGGATTTGCGTCAGCGGTGGGGACTTTCGGGAATCTATTAATTTTGGTTGCTGTTTTCAGGGTTATACCAACGAAAACACTGGATTTTATATTCGTGGGAAATCTGGCCCTCTCGGATTCCATTGTAACACTGGTCATAGATCCGTTGAATATTCTTGGTAAGTGACGTCTGGCTGTAAATTGCTGTTGCTTTGCATGGCTTTAAATGATCGTTTCAGTTCTACATGCATTTTATTATGTGACGCAAAACATTCCAAGCTTTGTCAAATTTAAAGATAGAGCGTGTACACATTAATCATTGAGTCAATTAGCACAAGGAAAAAAAAATACAAAACAGGAACAGGTTCATATTTTGATTGGTTGTGTGTTGTATAAAGTCCCATTCGAGAATCTTTCATTCATATGCAGTCGTCACCATTGCCGGTGAAGGGCTGCAAAATTTAGACCTTTGAGCTGGGAGGGATCTTTATCGTGCCCAGGCCCGTAGGAAGCAATTCAAAAGTGGGGGGGGGGGGGCCAAAATTTAAAATTTGAGAAAAGTGAAGTTTTGTTTTACGTACTCTTGCCGTGTAACTCTCATACCAAGTTCTCGAATTTGATGAAAGAGATCAATTTCTCATTTCCACTTCCCAAACACTGACAATCGGTGTTCGCTGCCAGACACGAATTCGTTTGCAACATCCTTAAGATTCAGTGCATCAGTCTCATTTCTATGTATGTACATCAACAGCAAATTATTCAGTCTGTGCTGTGACATTGTGGAACGGAGGTATGTCTTGACCCTTCGAAGAACGCTGAATGACCGTTCACTTGTAGCGTTGGTTGCTGGCATGACAAGTATCAGCTGTAAGAGAATTGAAACCTCAGAGAAAAGGACAACTCCGTTTTCTTGAACAAATTCTATGACACTTTCAAGACTTGGGGATTTGCATTTTGGGAAATTCACACGAAGTGTTTGGAGTTGGGTCTTTAATTTTGTTGGATCTACATCCGATCCATAGAATTCTGACACAACATCAAAATCCTCCTCATACTCATTTCCGGAAGCTGCAGATAACAGGAGCTTCTCAAGATGAGCATATATCCTGTATCCAGGCTGATCAAAGCGGGAAGTGATGCCATTCATGATTAAATCAAATCCCTCAAAATATATGGACCTATATATTTCTTCAACTGAAGAAAACTGGTAACCCTTTGCACCATCGTCCAGTTTTTTTTGACGAGGTAACTTTGGCCCATCAATGTTCAGAGATTCGGCTTGTTCTTTCACTTTCCTGTAGAGACTCTGAAATCCGGCATCTGATCGCATTAACTGTAGTGTGTTAAGTGTACACTTTGCCATGTTTTGACCACCAGCAGCAGACAATTTCTCAGTCTGTAAAGCCTTGCTTAAGTTGTCACAATGTTGGAACAGCTCCTGTGCAAGTGAGATCCCAAACAAATAATCAAACCTGTTCATATATGTGGCCACTCCCCTTATTTGCCCCTTCATTTCAAGATCCTTTACATATTACAAGGATTCATCCCACACCTCCTGCAACGTACAATAGTTGGAAATGATGGACATGAACGCATCGGCCTTAACTGTCCATCTAGTTGGGCATAATACACGGATTCCTGGAGATGACTTTTCAATGTTGTCAGCAGATTTGATACGCCGGAATATCGCCTCTCGTCTCGGGGATTCTTTAATCAATTTGGTAATTTCTTTTGTGACGTCTAATGCTTCCCTGAGAATTTTGCATTTTCGAACGGAATCCGAGCAAGCGAGACTAAGAGCATGACCGTAGCAGTGCGTGTAGTTTGCTCGAGGTTCTATTTTTCTTATCTGAGCCGCAACGCCATTCTTGACACCAGCCATAGATGCACCCATATCGTAGCACTGGCCTCTGATCTTTGTTAATGGAAGTTTTAATCTTCTCAGAGTGTCTTGGATTGACGAAAATATTGTATTTGCCTCGATGTTTTCAATTTCGTAAAGACCAACAAATTCTTCATGCGGTATGAAATTTTCGTCAACCCATCTGAAACAAATGACCAATTGTTCTTTCTTCGATATATCTGTGGTTTCATCTGCCATCAGAGAGAAAAAAGGGGCATATGTAATTGGCTCTGTAATTTTTCTAAGAACATGCATACCCATTATCTTGATCAGTTCATTCTGAATAATCGGGGACGTGTATTTGTTGGCTTTACGGTGCATCCACTCCTTCAACTCCTCGTCATTTTCAGCCTTGAGTAAAAGAAGCCGGTGGAAATTAGAATCAGCTTCGTTTCCGTCTCCTCGAATAGGGATTGACTGTCTACCAAGGAACTTGAGGATGGAAATAATTTTCAGCAAATTTGTCCTGTTTCCCTCTTTATCTTTTTCCATTTGGGACGACAGTGACTTTCCAATGTCTTTGGTTGTTTTTGGCAACTCAAAAGACCTTTCTTTCGCCTCTTTGTGGCATTTGCTTTTTTTCATGGTCTGCAAACTTGTTGGTTGCCTTTTTCCAGTTTCTAAACCCTGAAGATATAAACGTTTTCTCAAACAGCTGGCCTGATATTGTTTTTTCATTGTAGGCTTTGATACACATGAAACAGTATGCCTTATCTGACTCTTCATCATAATGTAACCAATCCCATTTGTCAAACCACGAACCCACAAAACACCGCATTCTACCCCCAAACAGAGACGAAGGAAATTTTTTATGCATAGGCTGGAAAGGCTTGTCCCCAATGTTAGGCGTTTCCCATAAAGTGGTGGACATATCATCGTGCTTTGGCTTTTTTGGTGCAGATGGGGGTATGTCGTAATCGTCTGATGTTGCATCCATTGAAGACGTAGTACTATCCTTACGTGGGATTGGAGTCACTACTGGAGATGCTTTGCGTGCAGATGGAGTTGTCTTTTGTGAAAAAGAAGTGGAGTCAGTGGCAGCTGCTGGTGTTGATTCCCGCTTAATACAGGCAACGAAATGGTTTGGTGTCCAGTTTAATGTGGCGTGGTTAGAAGTATGTGTCCACATCAAAGGTAAGGTCATTTTGAAGGGTGAGTTGACAGGCGTTATTGTCTGATTGTGAGATTTTCTGTCGATAGTAGGATTCTCAATATTTGGAAAGATGCTGCTAATTTGGCATTTGATGGAATTTGCCATTGCATAAATGTGAATGAAGGATGCATACTCCCCAGATTTAGCAGATTTCAAGATTTCATTTTGAAGTGATTTAGAATAACTTCCATTTACATAACAATCATTGGAACAGGAAGTTTCCATGATATATTGTAATGAGACTGTGTTGGAAGACATTGATGTCAAAGTCTGCTCTTTCATGTACTCAGGAAAATTGGACACAAGTTCAAAAGTGGCCCTAACTCTCATCTCCACATAGAACTGTTCGTGGCCAAACAACAGTAAGGAAATGGACCGGAATAAACAATTTCCGTCTCCGTACACTTCTACAGGAATGAGGTCTGTTGGAGCATCAGAGGGATATAACCTAAGAGATACCTGATCTTCTTTGCAACTGCTTCGTGAAGGAGCGACAGTTGGGAGTTCGCTTCTAGATAACATGCTCTGTTTTTTCAAACTTACATAAAAAACAAGGGCCTGCCAACCTTTTTTGGTTACATTAGACAATTCCTCCTGGATTTTGGAGAAAAAGGATATTCTCTCTTGATCAGACATGCTGAAGAACCTTGCAAACAACAAAGAAGATATGAAATACAAACAAAATATGTATGTGGAAAATATCACGTGAGCCGTGCGTTCAAGCGAATAAGTGAAATCCGACAGCGAGTGCGATCGCTGTGTCACTGTGGTTATGGGAACGTTAAAAAAATCAGGTGTTGTTTTATCCAAATTCTCAGAATGCAAAATATACCCGTCTAAAATTGTGTGACGTCAAGTGACTTTCACTTGACGTCACACAATTTTTTACAACCCAAGGTCAGTGAAATATACTGCAATTACAAACAATATTTCGTCAAGGTCATGTGATAAAATTCGAGGTTACTGGTTTCAGTTTGTTAACAGCAGCCTGAGCAAATTTTTCATCTATCCGATGCTGGCAGCTGCTTTAACTTATTAAAATCACTAAAGGTCATTATATACTTGCAGCGAAAAATCCTTGGTAGATGAATTTGTGCACCGTGTCTCCACAGCAAATGAATTTTCGGGTATTGGTAACGTCTCCACATAGGTGAAAAACTCTTGAGCGGGACGTAAAATAATAAATCACCAGCCAACGAAGCTTTGTTTGTTTGTTTGTTTTATTCATAGTCGCCTGAGCAATTTTTCAACTATCCGGCGACTGTCACTATTACCGGTGACGGGGCTGCAAATTTAGACCTATGCTTAGCACTAATGGCTTTTAGCAGTGAGGGTTCTTTTACGTGCCACACCTGCTGCGACACGGAACCTCCGTTTATAAAGACCCGTGACTCTCACTTCGTAATGCCGAGCTCTTGGCGAAGGAGCAATCACTACCTATTTTAACGTCTTAGGTTTGACGCGGCCGGCCCGAGCGGGGCTCGAACTCACGACCTTCCGTTCACGAGGCGAGAGCTCTACCACTGAGCCACCGTGATCGGTGCCAACGAAGCAGTAATATAATTAAATTGGAGGTGGAGCAAAGTTTAAATTTGTTTTACAATTGTGAATTATCAGTCCAAGTTAGGTAAATGGCTAGGTTTATTGATTGATTATTTATGGCTTTATGCCCCGCTCAAGAATAAGGCTGCAATTTAGGCCTATGCACGGCGTTCAGGTCCTTTGAGCAGGGAGGGATCTTTATCGTGCTGTGACACGGGACCTCGGTTTTTCCTGTCTCATCCGAAGGACCACCCCATTTTGTAGCTTCTTACGAAACACGAGGGGATGTGGAGGATCTATTCTAACCCCGGATCCTCTCGGTAAATGGCTTGGATATTTGAGAAAAAATAATCTTCTGAGTTGAGAGCCCCGCTCAAACCTAATTGTAGTGATTGCTCCTTCGCTAGAGCTCGGTATTTAGAGGAGTTGCAGTAGGTATGACAAGTAAAAGAACACCAACTTTTAAGCGGCAGATACCCGTGAGTATCCCGGTTAGTATAGGTTCTCGGCATCCCCTTTCAAGTCGCAAGACGTGATTTAATGGGGATCCGACCGGGCTAGAATAGGTCCTCCGCATCCCCTTTCAAGTCGCAAGAGGCTACAAACCCCGATCCCTGTGTTACAGCAGGCGTCACTCACTGTACAACGATAAAGATATCCCCTGCTTAATTAGCTCAAAGGCCCTAAACGCCGAGCATTTATGATTTATAGCCTTATTTTTTTAAGCATTTCATCCGTTTGGTGACGTCTCTGTATTTATATGAAAAATATTTTTATGGGACGTAAAACAGCAGATCAATTTATATATATATAATTTTTTTTATCGACAAAAAAGTGGGGGGGGGGGGCCAGGCCCCCCCCTGCCCCCCCCCCCCCCCCCGGTTCCTACGGCCCTGGTGCCACACTTACTGTGACACGGGACCTCGGTTTTTGCGGTTTCATCCAAAAGACCGGCCCATTTAGTCGCCTCTTACTACAAGCAAGGGGTACTGAGGACCTATTCTAACTGAATCCACACGGGATGGTAGTAGGACGTTTCGGCCAAACGTTTTTTTTAGCCCAAAAGTTGGACCCTTCCGTGACACTTCAGTCCATTCTTTTATTATTATATTTTGCTTATAAATTGCGTTTCAACATTATAGCACATTGACACTTCGGCCCAATGATATTTCGACCCAGAGATACTTTGGACCAAATATAAAATGAAATACCCACATCTATTAATTCCATTGATTTTTAGGTATTTTCTTTTCTTTTCATAATTATATGCACAACCAGTTTGTGTTTTAAGGTACCCCCCCCCCCCCCCCCCATACCACATCAAATAAGGCAAGGACAGTTATTCACGCGTTACGTCATTGCGGCATCTCCGATCCCGACGGAATATGGCAGACGATTCATATCCTCAAATCCCCTATGACCATTAAGCTATTGGAACTGATCGTTTGAAAGCAAACAACAAATTAAAGAGAATAACCAAACATTCGAATCGGTATGTTATTAACAAACCATCGTCACAAGCAACCGCAGAAATGTACGTTCCTCTCCCTTTTCAAAAGAGGGGCGTACATTTCGAGTTGTACATTTCAGATGTGGCTTACGACGATGCGAACAGACTGGTTATACAACAAACTGGTTAGACATTGCGAAGTCTAAACTGTCCACACACTTCGAGTTATGATTTAATTCATTTTGATGTCAAGAAAGAAAAATTCTGATTACAAAGGTGTATTCCGTACCATCAAAAGCCTCCTTCCAACCGGTGCCTTGCGAAAGATAATCGTGGACTATGAGATGACCACATGGAAAGTAGTTTTCTCCGTTTTCTCCGATGTTTCCATCCGTGGGTGTTCATTCGAATGGGGCCAGACTGATTGAGATCGGACTTTAGACCAGTTACATGAAACGGAGGGAAGATCCTGGGCCTGCCCTACCCGCCTGTCGCTCCAACTTTTTGACCGGCTTCGGGTATCAGTCTGGATTCAGCCACGACGCCAGGTCGGGTCGATTTGTGTCGAAACGTTAATTCCACTTGGACTTGTGTGACGTCACGTTGGCAGCCGTCCCAGTGAAGTGTCTGTAATGAAGCCGCCCGCACCAACAATGATGTCAAGGGATGACACTGACGCCCGAGCCACGCTGCCAGGAAATCTCATCTTCCTTTCTATCTGTTGGTGCAGCTGCTGGGAGAGGAGGCCAAATTAGTTGTTGTGCAAGTTCGTCTTCTCACCGAGGACCGCTTGTGACGAAGATATATTTAAGGAAGGGGGCATTTTAAAAGGTTTCAAGAACTTATCCCCCGCCGAAGATCTGTCTGGGAGGAAAACGCTCAGAAAGATTGTAGCCATGTTTGTCGGACTTTGTATTGTAAATCCTGACAGTTTGATTGATACTGTTATTTCTATAATGTAAATAAAACCATATATGCTACATAATAATATGATAATAATAATATATAATAATATTAGTTACTAATATACAAATTATATTAGTTACTCATTTTGCTTCTCTAATATAATAATTCAGTTATAAAGGATTAAACAAAAATAAAATGAAACAACATACGAAAAATTACACAGTGATTAAATATGAATTCATTAACATGCGTGTTTATTCATTATATCATTAAGCCGAAGTGTCAAATGTACTTACTCTCTGGTTAGAATCGTAAGTAAGGGTGGTAATAAGATGCTTCGGCACAGAGAGAAAGAGAGCACCGAAGTGTTCCTGGGCCGAAATGTCAATGTACTATATACATGTATACTGGAAGACAAATGCGCGTGATATATAAGGGGAAAAAAGACAGGACCGACGTGTCTATGGACCGAAATGTCATTGGGCCGACGTGTCTATGGACCGAAATGTCATTGGGCCGAAGTGTCAGTGAATTACTGGGGAAAAATACGCGTGATTATAAGGGGGGGGGGATTGGGGCGAAGCGTCTCTGTCAAAAGTACTATGATGTTGAGTTAAAAAGTAATTTATGGGTGATATGAAAAAAAAAGGGGGGGGGAGGAAGTGTCTCGGACAAACAACAACAACGACATCAACAAAATTGGGCTGAAATGTCTAAGACCGAAATGTCTTTGGGCGAAAGTGTCTCACAAAATTGGACCGAACTGTCCAACAGTTTGGGCCGCAGTGTCTTAGGGCTGAAATGTCATTGGGCCGAAGTGGCTGACATTCCACGGGATCATGAGAGAGATAGCAGCACTTTTCTGATCAACCATTGTCCGTCTGTCTGTCCGTCTTCTCCAGAACCATTGGGCAAATTTCAGTCAAATTTAGCAGAAGTTATCCCTGGGTGAAGAGGATTCAAATTTCTTTATATGAAGAGCAACGTCCTTTTTCCAACGAGAGATAATAGCGAAAAAATATGCTGACACATTTAAAACATCTTCCTCCCCAGAACCATCTTCTCAAGAACCGCTGACCCAGAAAGATCAAGTTTACATGGCAGCTTTGTGACATAGTGCAGATTCAGTTTTGTTAAAGTCATGGCCCAGGGGTAGGGTGGGGCTACAGTAGAACTTTTACATGGGGATATGGGTCAAAGTGACTTATGTGAGCGATGTGGCCCATGGGCCTATTGTTATTGTACAGTTCATTTGGGGGGAAATGGAATCCTAAGGTATTTCAACATGAAATATAGTTTACAATATTCTACTGCTGTGAAGAAAGCTAATTAAGGAGAGATTAAAAATGAAAAGAAAGTAATGTTTGGTTGTGCAACGAAAATTTCCTCTAGATAACATTTAAACATGAATGAAAGGAAAGTCAATTTAGTGACTTAATTAACTATGTAGGTGAATATTTTCTTCGATTTGTTAAGGTGGTTTTGTGATATGAAGTAGTGCACGCTGTAGAAACCCTACAATAAAATGAACACCTGGGTAATTCCTGACTTTACTCGTAAGTTGGATTTTTTGGTTTTGTTTTTTGTTTTCGTTATGTTGCTTGCTTGTATTGTTTTTATTATTTGTTTGTTTGTTTGGTGGTTTTTTTGTTTGTTTGCCTTTTTTGGGGGTGGGGGGGGGGGGTGGGGGGTGGGTTGTTGTTGTTGTTGTTGTTGTTGTTACTGAAGGTAGGAATGAAGTCAATACTTAAAGATTTACTCCTTGCAACAAAATCCAGTTCTTAAAAAATTTACTGTGTTTATCAAAATTGAGGACTTTGTGATTTGAAGAAGATACTTTTTTCCGGAGGAAAGGGAGGAACTCCTAGTAAAACATCTCTTTCAATTTGCGATTATTCATTGTTTTCATTACAGACGAAATATAAAATTCTGTGATTAATACCAGGGAGTGGGTGTTAACTGATAAATAAGTGACATGGAACCTCCATTTCATGTTAAGCGTAGAGATTATAACCGTGTGTCATTACGTCACAAACAGATTATAACCGTGTGTCATTACGTCACAAACATATTATAACCGTGTGTCATTACGTCACAAACAGATTATAACCGGGTGTCATACGTCACATTACGTCACAAACAGATTGTAACCGGGTGTCATTACGTCACAAACAGATTAAGCAGAGCAATTGATATAAAAATAAATTAAAGCATTGGGTATTAAAGCATTGCATAGTCTTGACTTTAATAACCCATATGAGCGATAAAAAGCTACAAAATAAATAACAAAAAACTTATAAACAAACAATAAGATTAATCGAGAAAATCAACAACATTCTTCTATAACGGGCAAATTAAGTTCAGTTATGAATGAAATAATCAAATTCTTATGTATTCTAAGTAAATAATCTTAATTAATTCCATATGTCTTAATTTTATAAAAATAATAATAATTAAACTTTGTGCACGATAGAAATATATCTTTTGTATCAATTTTATTCAAAAAGGTACAATAAAAATCTATTTAACTATTTGATACTAAAACATGTTTAATACAGTTGGTTATTTATATTTTATAAAATATGCTGTCAGGGACAATAACTCTTACGTTCGTATTTTCTCTACCAACGATTTCCCCGATATCTGTATTATATATATATATATATATATATATATATATATATATATATATATATATATATATATATATTGCTATCTTACGAAAATATATCTGTCTCAAATCTTTAAAAACGTGGCAACAGGTACATTTTCTTTCAATAATTAATTGAATTAGATTATTGTATGTGGAATATTAGATGGAAATTAATTTTTTTTCAGAAATGGGTATAGAGTCTCTCTCTCTCTCTCTCTCTCTCTCTCTCTCTCTCTCTCTCTCTCTCTCTCTCTCTGTAATCTCTCTTTGTAATCTCTCTTTGTAATCTCTCTCTATGTAATTCTCTCTTTGAAATCTCTCTCTGTAACCTCTTTTTCTCTGTATCTCTCTCTCTCTAATATCTCCCTCTCTCTGTAATCTCTCTCTCTCTCTCTCTGTAATCTCTCTCTCTCTCTCTCTCTCTCTCTCTCTCTCTCTCTCTCTCTCTCTCTCTCTCTCTCTCTCTCTCTCTGTATGTGTGTGTGTGTGTGTAATATATTCCTGTCTTTATCATCTCTCTCTCTCTCTCTCTCTCTCTGTGTAATATCTTCTCTCTCTCATCTATCTCTATATCTCTCACTGTAATATCTCTCTGTAATTCTCTCTCTCTCTGTAATCTCTCTCTCTCTGTAATCTCTCTCTCTGTAATCTCTCTCTGTAATCGTTCTCTCTGTAATCTCTCTCTTTGTAATCTCTCCCTCTCTCTCTCTAATCTCTCTCTCTGTAATCTCTCTATCTGCAACCTCTCTCTCTCTGTAATCTCTCTCTCTGTAATCTCTCTCTGTGCAATCTCTTTCTCTGTAATATCTTTCTGTAATTTTCTCTCTCTCTCTATAACCTCTCTCTCTGTGTAATATATCTCTCTTTGTAATCTCTCCCTCTCTCTCTGTAATCTCTCTATCTCTCTCTGTAATCTCTCTCTGTAGTCTCTCTCTGTGTAATCTCTCTCTGTAATCTCTCTCTCTGTAATCTCTCTCTGTAATGTCTCTCTCTCTCTGTAATCTCTCTCTGTAATGTCTCTCTCTCTGTAATCTCTTTCTCTGTCTCTTTCTCTCTGTGTAATCTCTCTCTCTCTGTAATATCTCTCTCTCTCTGTAATCTCTCTCTCTCTGTAATCTCTCTCTCTGTAATTTCTCTATGTAATCTCTCTCTGTAATCTCTCTCTCCTTGTAAGCTCTCCCCCTCTCTCTCTGTAATCTCTCTCTGTAATCTCTCTCTCTGTAATCTCTCTCTCTGTAATCTTTCTCGCTCTCTCTGTAATCTCTCTCTCTCTGTAATCTCTCTCTCTTTGTCAGTTCTCCCTCTCTCTCTGTAATCTCTCTCTCTGTAATCTCTCTCTGTAATCTCTCTCTCTCTCTCTCTCTCTCTCTCTCTCTCTCTCTCTCTCTCTCTCTCTCTGTGTAATATCGCTCTCTCTTTGTAATCTCTCCCCCTCTCTCTGTAATCTCTCTCTCTGTAATCTCTCTCTATATCATCTTTCTCTCTGTAATCTCTCTCTCTCTGTAATCTCTCTCTCTCTGTAATCCCTCTCTCTCTGTAATCTCTCTCTCTGTAATCTCCCTCTCTGTAATCTCTCCCCTCTCTCTGTAACATCTCTCTCTCTCTGTAATCTCTCTCTCTGTAATCTCTCCCTCTCTCTCTGTACTCTCTCTCTCTCTCTCTCTCTGTGTACTCTCTCCCTCTCTCTCTGTACTCTCTCCCTCTCTCTCTGTACTCTCTCTCTGTACTCTCTCTGTGTACTCTCTCCCTCTCTCTCTGTACTCTCTCTCTCTGTGTACTCTCTCCCTCTCTCTCTGTACTCTCTCTCTCTCTCTCTCTCTCTCTACGTACTCTCTGTACTCTCTCCCTCTCTCTCTGTACTCTCTCTCTCTGTACTCTCTCTGTACTTTCTCTGTACTCTCTCTCTGTACCCTCTCTGTACTCTCTCTGTACTCTCTCTGTACTCCCTCTCTGTACTCTCTCCCCCTCTCTCTGTACTCTCTCCCTCTCTCTCTGTACTCCCTCTCTGTACTCTCTCTCTGTGCTCTCTCTGTACTCCCTCTCTGTACTCTCTCCCTCTCTCTCTGTACTCTCTCCCTCTCTCTCTGTACTCCCTCTCTGTACTCTCTCTGTACTCTCTCTCTGTACTCTCTCTGTACTCTCTCTCTGTACTCTCTCCCTCTCTCTGTACTCTCTCCCTCTCTCTCTGTACTCTCTCCCTCTCTCTCTGTACTCTCACCCCTCCCTCTCTCTCTGTACTCTCTCCCTCTCTGTCTGTACTCTATCTGTACTCTCTCTGTGTACTCTCTCTCTGTACTCTCTCCTTCTCTCTCTGTACTCTCTCCCTCTCTCTGTGTACTCCCTCTCTGTACTCTCTCCCTCTCTCTCTGTACTCTCTCCCTCTCTCTCTGTACTCTCTCTCTGTACTCTCTCTCTGTACTCTCTCCCACTCTCTCTGTACTCTCTCCCTCTGTACTCTCTCCCTCTCTCTCTGTACTCTCTCCCTCTCTCTCTCTGTACTCTCTCCCTCTCTCTCTGTACTCTCTCTCTGTACTCTCTCTGTGTACTCTCTCCCTCTCTCTCTGTACTCTCTCTCTGTACTCTCTCTCTGTACTCCCTCTCTGTACTCTCTCTCCCTCTCTCTCTACTCTCTCTCTACTCTCTCTCTGTACTCCCTCTCTGTACTCTCTCTGTACTCTCTCTCTGTACTTTCTCCCTCTCTCTCTGTACTCTCTCTCTGTACTCCCTCTCTGTACTCTCTCCCTCTCTCTCTGTACTCCTTCTCTGTACTCTCTCACTCTCTCTCTGCACTCTCTCTCTGTACTCTCTCCCTCTCTCTCTGTACTCTCTCTCTGTACTCTCTCTCTGTACTCTCTCTCTGTACTCTCTGTCTGTACTCTCTCTCTGTACTCCCTCTCTGTACTCTCTCTCCCTCTCTCTCTACTCTCTCTCTACTCTCTCTCTGTACTCCCTCTCTGTACTCTCTCTGTACTCTCTCTCTGTACTCTCTCCCTGTCTCTCTGTACTCTCTCTCTGTACTCCCTCTCTGTACTCTCTCCCTCTCTCTCTGTACTCCTTCTCTGTACTCTCTCACTCTCTCTCTGTACTCTCTCTGTGTACTCTCTCTGTACTCTCTCTGTACTCTCTCTGTACTCCCTCTCTGTACTCTCTCTCTCTCTCTCTCTGTACTCTCTCTCTTTGTACTCTCTCTGTGTACTCTCTCTGTGTACTCTCTCCCTCTCTCTCTCTGTACTCTCTCTGTGTAATCTCTCCCTCTCTCTCTGTACTCTCTCCCTCTCTCTCTGTACTCTCTCCCTCTCTCTCTGTACTCTCTCTCTCTCTGTACTCTCTCTGTACTCTCTCCCTCTCTCTCTGTACTCTCTCCCTCTCTCTCTGTACTCTCTCCCTCTCTGTACTGTCTCCCTCTCTCTCTGTGTACTCCCTCTCTGTACTCTCTCCCTCTCTCTCTGTACTCTCTCTGTGTACTCTCTCCCTCTCTCTCTGTACTCTCTCTGTACTCTTTCTGTACTCTCTCTCTCTCTTTCTCTGTACTCTCTCCCTCTCTCTGTGTACTCTCTCTCTGTACTCTCTCTCTGTACTCCCTCTCTGTACTCTCTCCTTCTCTCTCTGTACTCCCTCTCTGTACTCTCTCCCTCTCTCTCTCTGTACTCTCTCTCTCTGTACTCTCTCTCTGTACTCTCTGTCTGTACTCTCTCTCTGTACTCCCTCTCTGTACTCTCTCCCTCTCTCTCTCTACTCTCTCTCTACTCTCTCTCTCTCTGTACTCTCTCCCTCTCTCTGTGTACTCCCTCTCTGCACTCTCTCCCTCTCTGTACTCTCTCTCTCTCTCTCTGTACCTGTACTCTCTCTCTGCACTCTCCCTCTGTACTCTCTCTGTGTACTCTCTCTGTACTCTCTCTGTACTCTCTCTGTACTCCCTCTCTGTAGTCTCTCCCTCTCTCTCTGTACTCTCTCTCTGTACTCCCTCTCTGTACTCTCTCCCTCTGTACTCTCTCCCTCTCTCCCTGTCTCTCTGTACTCTCTCTCTGTACTCTCTCTCTGTACTCTCTCCCTGTCTCTCTGTACTCTCTCTCTGTACTCTGTCTCTGTACTCTCTCTGTACTCTCTCTCTGTACTCTCTCTCTGTACTCTCTCTCTGTACTCTCTCTCTCTGTACTCTCTCTCTGTACTCTCTCTCTGTACTCTCTCTCTGTACTCTCTCTCTCTCTCTCTCTCTCTCTCTCTCTGTACTCTCTCCCTCTCTCTCTGTACTCTCTCCCTCTCTCTCTCTGCTCCCTCTCTTTACTCTCTCTCTGTACTCTCTCTCTGTACTCCCTTTCTGTACTCTCTCCCTCTCTCTCTCTACTCTCTCTCTACTCTCTCTCTCTGTACTCTCTCCCTCTCTCTCTGTACTCTCTCCCTCTCTCTCTCTACTCTCTCTCTCTGTACTCTCTCTGTGCTCTCTCTGTACTCTCTCTGTACTCTCTCTCTGTACTCTCTCTGTACTCTCTCTGTACTCTCTCTGTACTCTCTCTGTACTCTCTCTGTACTCCCTCTCTGTACTCTCTCCCCCTCTCTCTGTACTCTCTCCCTCTCTCTCTGTACTCCCTCTCTGTACTCTCTCCCTCTGTACTCTCTCCCTCTCTCCCTGTCTCTCTGTACTCTCTCTCTGTACTCTCTCTCTGTACTCTCTCCCTGTCTCTCTGTACTCTGTCTCTGTACTCTGTCTCTGTACTCTCTCTGTACTCTCTCTCTGTACTCTCTCTCTGTACTCTCTCTCTGTACTCTCTCTCTGTACTCTCTCTCTGTACTCTCTCTCTGTACTCTCTCTCTGTACTCTCTCTCTCTCTCTCTCTCTCTCTGTACTCTCTCCCTCTCTCTCTGTACTCTCTCCCTCTCTCTCTCTGCTCCCTCTCTTTACTCTCTCTCTGTACTCTCTCTCTGTACTCCCTTTCTGTACTCTCTCCCTCTCTCTCTCTACTCTCTCTCTACTCTCTCTCTCTGTACTCTCTCCCTCTCTCTCTGTACTCTCTCCCTCTCTCTCTCTCTACTCTCTCTCTCTGTACTCTCTCTTTCTTCTCTCTGTACTCTCTCTCTGTACTCTCTCTGTACTCTCTCTGTACTCTCTCTGTACTCTCTCTGTACTCCCTCTCTGTACTCTCTTCCCCTCTCTCTGTACTCTCTCCCTCTCTCTCTGTACTCCCTCTCTGTACTCTCTCTCTGTACTCTCTCTGTACTCCCTCTCTGTACTCTCTCCCTCTCTCTCTGTACTCTCTCCCTCTCTCTCTGTACTCCCTCTCTGTACTCTCTCTGTACTCTCTCTCTGTACTCTCTCTGTACTCTCTCTCTGTACTCTCTATGTACTCTCTCTCTGTACTCTCTCCCTCTCTCTGTACTCTCTCCCTCTCTCTCTGTACTCTCTCTCTGTACTCTCTCCCTCTCTCTCTGTACTCTCTCCCTCTCTCTCTGTACTCTCACCCCTCCCTCTCTCTCTGTACTCTCTCCCTCTCTGTCTGTACTCTCTCTGTACTCTCTCTGTGTACTCTCTCTCTGTACTCTCTCCTTCTCTCTCTGTACTCTCTCCCTCTCTCTGTGTACTCCCTCTCTGTACTCTCTCCCTCTCTCTCTGTACTCTCTCCCTCTCTCTCTGTACTCTCTCTCTGTACTCTCTCCCACTCTCTCTGTACTCTCTCCCTCTGTACTCTCTCCCTCTCTCTCTGTACTCTCTCCCTCTCTCTCTCTGTACTCTCTCCCTCTCTCTCTGTACTCTCTCTGTGTACTCTCTCCCTCTCTCTCTGTACTCTCTCTCTGTACTCTCTCTCTGTACTCCCTCTCTGTACTCTCTCTCCCTCTCTCTCTACTCTCTCTCTACTCTCTCTCTGTACTCCCTCTCTGTACTCTCTCTGTACTCTCTCTCTGTACTTTCTCCCTCTCTCTCTGTACTCTCTCTCTCTGTACTCCCTCTCTGTACTCTCTCCCTCTCTCTCTGTACTCCTTCTCTGTACTCTCTCACTCTCTCTCTGCACTCTCTCTCTGTACTCTCTCCCTCTCTCTCTGTACTCTCTCTCTATACTCTCTCTCTGTACTCTCTCTCTGTACTCTGTCTGTACTCTCTCTCTGTACTCCCTCTCTGTTCTCTCTCTCCCTCTCTCTCTACTCTCTCTCTACTCTCTCTCTGTACTCCCTCTCTGTACTCTCTCTGTACTCTCTCTCTGTACTCTCTCCCTGTCTCTCTGTACTCTCTCTCTGTACTCCCTCTCTGTACTCTCTCCCTCTCTCTCTGTACTCCTTCTCTGTACTCTCTCACTCTCTCTCTGTACTCTCTCTGTGTACTCTCTATGTACTCTCTCTGTACTCCCTCTCTGTACTCTCTCTCTCTCTCTCTCTCTGTACTCTCTCTCTTTGTACTCTCTCTGTGTACTCTCTCTGTGTACTCTCTCCCCCTCTCTCTCTGTACTCTCTCTCTGTACTCTCTCTGTGTAATCTCTCCCTCTCTCTCTGTACTCGCTCCCTCTCTCTCTGTACTCTCTCTCTCTCTATACTCTCTCTGTACTCTCTCCCTTTCTCTCTGTACTCTCTCCCTCTCTCTCTGTACTCTGTCCCTCTCTCTCTGTACTCTCCCTCTGTACTCTCTCTGTGTACTCTCTCTGTACTCTCTCTGTACTCCCTCTCTGTAGTCTCTCCCTCTCTCTCTGTACTCTCTCTCTGTACTCCCTCTCTGTACTCTCTCCCTCTGTACTCTCTCCCTCTCTGTACTCTCTCTCTCTCTCTCTCTGTGTACCTGTACTCTCTCTCTGTACTCTCCCTCTGTACTCTCTGTGTGTACTCTCTCTGTACTCTCTCTGTACTCTCTCTCTGTATTCTCTCTCTGTACTCTCTCTCTGTACTCTCTCCCTGTCTCTCTGTACTCTCTCTCTGTACTCCCTCTCTGTACTCTCTCCCTCTCTCTCTCTACTCTCTCTCTACTCTCTCTCTCTGTACTCTCTCCCTCTCTCTGTGTACTCTCTCTCTGCACTCTCTCCCTCTCTGTACTCTCTCTCTCTCTCTCTGTGTACCTGTACTCTCTCTCTGTACTCTCCCTCTGTACTCTCTGTGTGTACTCTCTCTGTACTCCCTCTCTGTAGTCTCTCCCTCTCTCTCTGTACTCTCTCTCTGTACTCCCTCTCTGTACTCTCTCCCTCTGTACTCTCTCCCTCTCTCTCTGTACTCTCTCTCTCTGTACTCTCTCTCTGTACTCTCTCTCTGTACTCTCTCTCTGTACTCTCTCTCTGTACTCTCTCTGTACTCTCTCTGTACTCTCTCTGTACTCCCTCTCTGTACTCTCTCCCTCTCTCTCTGTACTCTCTCCCTCTCTCTCTGTACTCTCTCCCTCTCTGTACTGTCTCCCTCTCTCTCTGTGTACTCCCTCTCTGTACTCTCTCCCTCTCTCTCTGTACTCTCTCTCTGTACTCTCTCCCTCTCTCTCTGTACTCTCTCTGTACTCTTTCTGTACTCTCTCTCTCTCTCTTTCTCTGTACTCTCTCCCTCTCTCTGTGTACTCTCTCTCTGTACTCTCTCTCTGTACTCCCTCTCTGTACTCTCTCCTTCTCTCTCTGTACTCCCTCTCTGTACTCTCTCCCTCTCTCTCTCTGTACTCTCTCTCTCTGTACTCTCTGTCTGTACTCTCTGTCTGTACTCTCTCTCTGTACTCCCTCTCTGTACTCTCTCCCTCTATCTCTCTACTCTCTCTCTACTCTCTCTCTCTCTGTACTCTCTCCCTCTCTCTGTGTACTCCCTCTCTGCACTCTTTCCCTCTCTGTACTCTCTCTCTCTCTCTGTACCTGTACTCTCTCTCTGCACTCTCCCTCTGTACTCTCTCTGTGTACTCTCTCTGTACTCTCTCTGTACTCTCTCTGTACTCCCTCTCTGTAGTCTCTCCCTCTCTCTCTGTACTCTCTCTCTGTACTCCCTCTCTGTACTCTCTCCCTCTGTACTCTCTCCCTCTCTCCCTGTCTCTCTGTACTCTCTCTCTGTACTCTCTCTCTGTACGCTCTCCCTGTCTCTCTGTACTCTCTCTCTGTACTCTGTCTCTGTACTCTCTCTGTACTCTCTCTCTGTACTCTCTCTCTGTACTCTCTCTCTGTACTCTCTCTCTGTACTCTCTCTCTGTACTCTCTCTCTGTACTCTCTCTCTGTACTCTCTCTCTCTCTCTGTACTCTCTCCCTCTCTCTCTGTACTCTCTCCCTCTCTCTCTCTGCTCCCTCTCTTTACTCTCTCTCTGTACTCTCTCTCTGTACTCCCTTTCTGTACTCTCTCCCTCTCTCTCTCTACTCTCTCTCCACTCTCTCTCTACTCTCTCTCTCTGTACTCTCTCCCTCTCTCTCTGTACTCTCTCCCTCTCTCTCTCTACTCTCTCTCTACTCTCTCTCTCTGTACTCTCTCCCTCTCTCTGTGTACTCCCTCTCTGCACTCTCTCCCTCTCTGTACTCTCTCCCTCTCTCT
The DNA here is from genome assembly GCA_024699665.1 of Ostrea denselamellosa. NCBI lineage: Eukaryota > Metazoa > Mollusca > Bivalvia > Ostreida > Ostreidae > Ostrea > Ostrea denselamellosa. Next base: position 280,813 of record JAMZEH010000094.1, read on the forward strand.
CTCTACTCTCTCTCTACTCTCTCTCTCTGTACTCTCTCCCTCTCTCTGTGTACTCCCTCTCTGCACTCTCTCCCTCTCTGTACTCTCTCTCTCTCTCTCTCTGTACCTGTACTCTCTCTCTGTACTCTCCCTCTGTACTCTCTCTGTGTACTCTCTCTGTACTCTCTCTGTACTCCCTCTCTGTAGTCTCTCCCTCTCTCTCTGTACTCTCTCTCTGTACTCCCTCTCTGTACTCTCTCCCTCTGTACTCTCTCCCTCTCTCTCTGTACTCTCTCTCTGTACTCTCTCTCTCTGTACTCTCTCTGTACTCTCTCTGTACTCCCTCTCTGTACTCTCTCCCTCTCTCTCTGTACTCCCTCCCTCTCTCTCTGTACTATCTCCCTCTCTGTACTGTCTCCCTCTCTCTCTGTGTACTCCCTCTCTGTACTCTCTCCCTCTCTCTCTGTACTCCCTCTCTGTACTCTCTCTCTGTACTCTCTCTGTACTCCCTCTCTGTACTCTCTCCCTCTCTCTCTGTACTCTCTCCCTCTCTCTCTGTACTCCCTCTCTGTACTCTCTCTGTACTCTCTCTCTGTACTCTCTCTGTACTCTCTCTCTGTACTCTCTCTGTACTCTCTCCCTCTCTCTCTGTACTCTCTCTCTGTACTCTCTCCCTCTCTCTCTGTACTCTCTCCCTCTCTCTCTGTACTCTCACCCCTCCCTCTCTCTCTGTACTCTCTCCCTCTCTGTCTGTACTCTCTCTGTACTCTCTCTGTGTACTCTCTCTCTGTACTCTCTCCTTCTCTCTCTGTACTCTCTCCCTCTCTCTGTGTACTCCCTCTCTGTACTCTCTCCCTCTCTCTCTGTACTCTCTCCCTCTCTCTCTGTACTCTCTCTCTGTACTCTCTCCCACTCTCTCTGTACTCTCTCCCTCTGTACTCTCTCCCTCTCTCTCTGTACTCTCTCCCTCTCTCTCTCTGTACTCTCTCCCTCTCTCTCTGTACTCTCTCTGTGTACTCTCTCCCTCTCTCTCTGTACTCTCTCTCTGTACTCTCTCTCTGTACTCCCTCTCTGTACTCTCTCTCCCTCTCTCTCTACTCTCTCTCTACTCTCTCTCTGTACTCCCTCTCTGTACTCTCTCTGTACTCTCTCTCTGTACTTTCTCCCTCTCTCTCTGTACTCTCTCTCTCTGTACTCCCTCTCTGTACTCTCTCCCTCTCTCTCTGTACTCCTTCTCTGTACTCTCTCACTCTCTCTCTGCACTCTCTCTCTGTACTCTCTCCCTCTCTCTCTGTACTCTCTCTCTATACTCTCTCTCTGTACTCTCTCTCTGTACTCTGTCTGTACTCTCTCTCTGTACTCCCTCTCTGTTCTCTCTCTCCCTCTCTCTCTACTCTCTCTCTACTCTCTCTCTGTACTCCCTCTCTGTACTCTCTCTGTACTCTCTCTCTGTACTCTCTCCCTGTCTCTCTGTACTCTCTCTCTGTACTCCCTCTCTGTACTCTCTCCCTCTCTCTCTGTACTCCTTCTCTGTACTCTCTCACTCTCTCTCTGTACTCTCTCTGTGTACTCTCTATGTACTCTCTCTGTACTCCCTCTCTGTACTCTCTCTCTCTCTCTCTCTCTGTACTCTCTCTCTTTGTACTCTCTCTGTGTACTCTCTCTGTGTACTCTCTCCCCCTCTCTCTCTGTACTCTCTCTCTGTACTCTCTCTGTGTAATCTCTCCCTCTCTCTCTGTACTCGCTCCCTCTCTCTCTGTACTCTCTCTCTCTCTATACTCTCTCTGTACTCTCTCCCTCTCTCTCTGTACTCTCTCCCTCTCTCTCTGTACTCTGTCCCTCTCTCTCTGTACTCTCCCTCTGTACTCTCTCTGTGTACTCTCTCTGTACTCTCTCTGTACTCCCTCTCTGTAGTCTCTCCCTCTCTCTCTGTACTCTCTCTCTGTACTCCCTCTCTGTACTCTCTCCCTCAGTACTCTCTCCCTCTCTGTACTCTCTCTCTCTCTCTCTGTGTACCTGTACTCTCTCTGTACTCTCCCTCTGTACTCTCTGTGTGTACTCTCTCTGTACTCTCTCTGTACTCTCTCTCTGTATTCTCTCTCTGTACTCTCTCTCTGTACTCTCTCCCTGTCTCTCTGTACTCTGTCTCTGTACTCCCTCTCTGTACTCTCTCCCTCTCTCTCTCTACTCTCTCTCTACTCTCTCTCTCTGTACTCTCTCCCTCTCTCTGTGTACTCTCTCTCTGCACTCTCTCCCTCTCTGTACTCTCTCTCTCTCTCTCTGTGTACCTGTACTCTCTCTCTGTACTCTCCCTCTGTACTCTCTGTGTGTACTCTCTCTGTACTCCCTCTCTGTAGTCTCTCCCTCTCTCTCTGTACTCTCTCTCTGTACTCCCTCTCTGTACTCTCTCCCTCTGTACTCTCTCCCTCTCTCTCTGTACTCTCTCTCTCTGTACTCTCTCTCTGTACTCTCTCTCTGTACTCTCTCTCTGTACTCTCTCTGTACTCTCTCTGTACTCTCTCTGTACTCCCTCTCTGTACTCTCTCCCTCTCTCTCTGTACTCTCTCCCTCTCTCTCTGTACTCTCTCCCTCTCTGTACTGTCTCCCTCTCTCTCTGTGTACTCCCTCTCTGTACTCTCTCCCTCTCTCTCTGTACTCTCTCTCTGTACTCTCTCCCTCTCTCTCTGTACTCTCTCTGTACTCTTTCTGTACTCTCTCTCTCTCTCTTTCTCTGTACTCTCTCCCTCTCTCTGTGTACTCTCTCTCTGTACTCTCTCTCTGTACTCCCTCTCTGTACTCTCTCCTTCTCTCTCTGTACTCCCTCTCTGTACTCTCTCCCTCTCTCTCTCTGTACTCTCTCTCTCTGTACTCTCTGTCTGTACTCTCTGTCTGTACTCTTTCTCTGTACTCCCTCTCTGTACTCTCTCCCTCTATCTCTCTACTCTCTCTCTACTCTCTCTCTCTCTGTACTCTCTCCCTCTCTCTGTGTACTCCCTCTCTGCACTCTTTCCCTCTCTGTACTCTCTCTCTCTCTCTGTACCTGTACTCTCTCTCTGCACTCTCCCTCTGTACTCTCTCTGTGTACTCTCTCTGTACTCTCTCTGTACTCCCTCTCTGTAGTCTCTCCCTCTCTCTCTGTACTCTCTCTCTGTACTCCCTCTCTGTACTCTCTCCCTCTGTACTCTCTCCCTCTCTCCCTGTCTCTCTGTACTCTCTCTCTGTACTCTCTCTCTGTACTCTCTCCCTGTCTCTCTGTACTCTCTCTCTGTACTCTGTCTCTGTACTCTCTCTGTACTCTCTCTCTGTACTCTCTCTCTGTACTCTCTCTCTGTACTCTCTCTCTGTACTCTCTCTCTGTACTCTCTCTCTGTACTCTCTCTCTGTACTCTCTCTCTCTCTCTGTACTCTCTCCCTCTCTCTCTGTACTCTCTCCCTCTCTCTCTCTGCTCCCTCTCTTTACTCTCTCTCTGTACTCTCTCTCTGTACTCCCTTTCTGTACTCTCTCCCTCTCTCTCTCTACTCTCTCTCTACTCTCTCTCTACTCTCTCTCTCTGTACTCTCTCCCTCTCTCTCTGTACTCTCTCCCTCTCTCTCTCTACTCTCTCTCTACTCTCTCTCTCTGTACTCTCTCCCTCTCTCTGTGTACTCCCTCTCTGCACTCTCTCCCTCTCTGTACTCTCTCCCTCTCTCTCTCTACTCTCTCTCTACTCTCTCTCTCTGTACTCTCTCCCTCTCTCTGTGTACTCCCTCTCTGCACTCTCTCCCTCTCTGTACTCTCTCTCTCTCTCTCTCTCTGTACCTGTACTCTCTCTCTGTACTCTCCCTCTGTACTCTCTCTGTGTACTCTCTCTGTACTCTCTCTGTACTCCCTCTCTGTAGTCTCTCCCTCTCTCTCTGTACTCTCTCTCTGTACTCCCTCTCTGTACTCTCTCCCTCTGTACTCTCTCCCTCTCTCTCTGTACTCTCTCTCTGTACTCTCTCTCTCTGTACTCTCTCTCTGTACTCTCTCTCTGTACTCTCTCTCTGTACTCTCTCTGTACTCTCTCTGTACTCCCTCTCTGTACTCTCTCCCTCTCTCTCTGTACTCCCTCCCTCTCTCTCTGTACTATCTCCCTCTCTGTACTGTCTCCCTCTCTCTCTGTGTACTCCCTCTCTGTACTCTCTCCCTCTCTCTCTCTGTACTCTCTCTCTGTACTCTCTCCCTCTCTCTCTGTACTCTCTCTGTACTCTCTCTCTCTCTTTCTCTGTACTCTCTCCCTCTCTCTGTGTACTCTCTCTCTGTACTATCTCTCTGTACTCCCTCTCTGTACTCTCTCCTTCTCTCTCTGTACTCCCTCTCTGTACTCTCTCCCTCTCTCTCTGTACTCTCTCCCTCTCTCTCTGTACTCTCTCTCTCTTTCTCTGTACTGTCTCCCTCTCTCTCTGTGTACTCCCTCTCTGTACTCTCTCCCTCTCTCTGTGTACTCTCTCTCTCTTTCTCTGTACTCTCTCCCTCTCTCTCTGTACTCCCTCTCTGTACTCTCTCTGTACTCTCTCTGTGTACTCTCTCTCTGTACTCTCTCTGTACTCTCTCTCTGTACTCTCTCTGTACTCTCTCCCTCTCTCTCTGTACTCTCTCCCTCTCTCTCTGTACTCCCTCTCTGTACTCTCTCCCTCTCTCTCTTTACTCTCTCTCTGTACTCTCTCTCTGTACTCTCTCTCTCTGTACTCTCTCTTGTCAGGATGACCTCTTTCAATTTTCTACTCACGAAGTTTCCTACGCTACTTCGGAATATCTAAAAGAAACAAAAATTATCGAAAGCAGATCTAAATTTGCAAGCCTTGATTTATTTTTAAAAAGATAAATAAATTTAAAAAAAAACATCACCACAGTTTTTTCCTAGAAAATTTGATAATATTCTGCATTAATTTCAATTTTGAAAAAGCCATGTTAAATGGTCAAAATTGAATGTCAACATTCCTTGTGGAGAAACATAAAAGCCAACCCTCGCAACCTATAGGAAATTCAATAAAAAGCATCATACCTAATACAAGAAACGCTACACATGCATGGTCTACCCATTGTGTATTGTTTTGAGGGGTTTTGGGAAATATATAAATAACAGATATATCTAGCAATTGAGCTAGCTTTAAGATTTCAAATGTTTATTTTTTCTTATCTTTAAATTAGGATTATGGTCTTTAATCATGATGATTTTATTCTGCATATTTTTTCAAAGAATGTGTATGTATATAAATTTAACCAGTAACTTGATTTTTTTTTTCATTTTGCAGGAAAAATAGAGGGGGAGTGGGTTTTCCGCGCTGTCCCAGTGTTGTGTAAAGGGATGGGCTATCTGTGTACGGTATCTTGTGTCAATTCACTGGGTTCTATCATACTTATGAGTTCCAGTCGTTACGTATCAATATGTCATCACAGCTTGTACAAGAGAATCTTCAACAAGGGCACTTGCATAACGATGTGTATCGGTCTCTATCTTACTGGGCTCCTCCTCGTACTTTTGAATCTGGCGGGAATCGGCGACCATTCATTCAATCGGAAAAGTTTGGAGTGTATTTGGGATCGCACTCACACATACCCTTATACTCTGTCGTTCACTATAATTCTAGTGTGGATTCCGCTGTTGGTTGCTGGGAGTTTCTACTTCTCGATTTTTCTGAAGTTCCGTACGAGCTCTAGAAAGATTGCGAACGCTACAAGTTCTTCCCACCAAAGAAATCCTTTGTATCTAGCGCGCACGCTGTTCTTGATTTACGCTGCTTTCGCCATCTGTTGGATCCCCTACGCTATATTAATGGCCGCCGACCGGAAGGACACGTTTCCGTATGAAGTCCACGTGATGATAACGACGTTTGCACATCTGCATCCTTCATTCAACTGGCTCGTTTTGTACTACACGAATACATTATTTCGCAAAGCTTTCAACCGTATGATAAAAATAGACAAATGTCCCTGCATTTGCTCCAAAAAAACTCTGCGTGTTAATGATTGTTCTGTGATATCTAGTAATACGACTGATATGTAGTTAACTTTTGGTGATTAAAGTGACGTTTTCGCTCTACAAAAATGTATGAAAAATTGAACAACTTCCTGAACTTTAACACGTCGTTAAATTTTTTTAGAAACTGATAGACAAAGATTTTGTCTGGTGAAGAAATACCTTTTCAATGGGACTCCTCTGAGACATAAAAAGAACTCTCAAGTAATGTATTTTATCTCAGGGGTAAATAAGTACACTAGGGAAGTGAACGTGAGATGAATGAAGAAGACTATTACCAAAAATAAATAAAATCCACGAATATCACTTGAATGAGACAGAAAACTACTCCATGAATCCATTCATAGATGTAATATCACTGCTCTATATTTTGTTAAACATGTTATCATTCAGTTTCAAGGAAAACAAATTAACGTCTTGATGGACAGCAGGAAAGAATGTCCGTTGTAGTTTATCTTTTACCGAAAAGGGCAAACCTGTATCTTGATCAAGTAAACGGAGTAATTCGTAGTCAAAATCAGTATGTAAAGAACGGCCTAACAATTAGTTTGAACCTCGAGAGACAACATTTAACGCAGTGATAGCCTTGTATATGCGAATTAGATCATTATACCGACCATAGAATTTGCGACTTTAAATGAGACTGTTGAAATCCCTGTAACATAATCTTATCATAAGTAATTTGCATCGATTGAAAAAAATGATCATACGCAGAACATGCTCGCATATCGAATCAGTTGAGAGACAAGCACTATATGCAGGCAGCTCAGTGGTTAAATCATCTAGCTCGGGATCGGTGTAATGTCCTGATTGACCTGATGGGCAATAATTCTATCCGCACTAAGGTATATTTTAAAACCCTGATATTTATAGTAATTCAAAGATCCAGGTTTCGATACTCGATTGTTCCAAAGATTTTTGCCCGTGGGGAACCGGGTTAGAACAGGTCACCTGCTGTGACACGGGTCCCCGGTTTTGCGGTCTCATCTGATGGACCGCACACATTTAGTCGCCTCTGACGACAAGCAAGGGGTACTGAGGATCTTTTCTAACCCAGGAAGATGTTGACAATACATGCATAAAATATTACCTGCCCTATGAACGTCTTATAGATAATGTTTACCAGTTGTACATCTCTTCTTCTTCTTCTTCTTTTTAATTAGATTGTTTAGGTTATTGCACTTAATCATTTTCAGCCAGAAAACGGATATGAAATAAAAGTTTAGAGAATCCGTTCAATTATTTTCATTTGAATTGACGATTTTTTTTACATTGGGATATTTCGTGATGAGAAAAAAGACTTTGTTTGATTTCGTTAAAATCGTTCGTCAGGAAATACGAGACACAAAGAGGATATGATTTTTACAAGATTTAATCTATCAATACATCGTTAATTATCATTAAGCAGTGATATGGGTATTGATTTCACTACGAGAAGTGAAAATCCAAGTAACATTTTATTATGCCTTGATAATTGTGCTTTAGATGTTTTATCAGTAATTTTAGAAGAACTAACAAAATCATTTCCTCTTTATTCGTTCCTAAATTGACCGGATATTAAGTAGCAGTCCCGCGAAGAATCGCGCAGTATATAAAACAATTGATTTATCCTATATCTCAGATAAATATGGCTGTAACAACATGATGGCAACATTTTTATATATTGCTTCTTATCACTAAATCACTTTCTTCGTGATTTCTACTAAATTTCAGTGTAAATGCCTGTCATATGGTCACGTAACAAAATGGTTTATTGATTGTTTGTTGTTTTCCGCCACACTCAACAATTTTTCAGTTATCTGGTGACGTCCACTTATTATTGATGGAGAAGAGAACCCAGATACAATGTACCTTGGCAAACTTTCTCACATACATCGGCGCGAGCGAGATACGAACCAGCACCGACTAGAGGTGAGAGGCCTTGTGATTTTGAGCGCGATGCTCTAACCACTCGGCCACGTGACAAAATGGCCTCTATATTTTAAATTCAAAGACTGTATCACAGTATATCAAAAATGTTCTTAAAAGATTTATAAAAAGATTATGGGCATTCATTTCGATAGGAAAACTAACTTTCCAATTCACCAAATTATATGCTATTCATTTATCGTCAACGTATATCATTTTAACATCTTATTTATATAAATGAGTATTGGATTGGGCTGCAGACATGAAAAGTCAACTGGTACAGTAAAGAGTTTGAAAGAAAATATGATAATAAAAGTGAAACCGGAACGGATCCAGTGTTCCGGACATAATCACGTTCGTTTCAGTTGCGATAACTAGGAGATTCCGTTTATCTTATTCATTAAAAAAAATATTTACGGACGTAAGTAATTAGCTAGCTGACTCTGATAATAGCATTGCAAATCCCTTGTATAAAAAAAGATTAATTCACGTCTTCCAAACGTTTCATTCTATCAACTTTCATTAACTACTACTATATATACTACTGTTGTAAGAGTTGAAGTTGATATTAGCAATGTCATTAAATCTGGATCAATGTATGCTTTATAAAATCCTGAGAAACCAAGGGATATGTTTTGGAGGGATTTAATTAAATCCTGGAAACAGTTGATTAAAATAATTCCTCTGAAATATGGTTAACAGTGTTTTGTGATACAATGAAAACAGGTAAATAAATAAATTGATTAAAAAAAAACCCATTATGACCGAGAGAATGGTGTGAAAATAAAATATATACAATAAATGCATCATTAGATGATATCATGAATTATAATCAATTCATGGAGATAAAGTTAAATTTCACTTTCTTTTTTTAAAATTCTTTGGTTTAAGACAAACATTGAAGAGAGTAATACCATTTGATGGAGTAAAACAGGTTAACAGACTATTTTATTTTATTGAATAACTTTATTACTAGCTGTAGAATGACAGCTGATGTGAATGCATTTCACAAATTAAAAGATACATCAACTTAGGTCGTCTAGCATACATTTGTGACTGAACCATTGTATGATGGAAGGTATTGATTCATTAACACACTATATAACAACAGTATACCATAGCATTTGTATCCTTTTTCGTCATTATCAATATCATAGCAGTACAGTTAACCAGTACTTAATAGCAACGTTTGACAACCTATCAGATTATTTGTATTGTAAACATAAACTTGTACAAATGATGAACCATAGTATTTCATTCCTTTCTAACCCTCTTCCTATTTTTCTATCTTTGAATGAGTGCCTATCGGAGAGAAAATGGTAGATAACGATACCCTGTAACCCCATGTCAGGTGGGTTTGTTAAAACCTGACACTGTTATTATGAGAATAAATGTTGTGAACTTGGAAAAAAAAACTATCATGAATTAGAAGCTGCATCATTGGGGGTCGAGCCCGTGGCAATGGCAAGCCCGTTTTAGTTACTTCTTCGGAAAACAAGATATATCTCTAATTTAAAGATATCTCTCTTGTTTTAAAGAGATGTATCTTTAGAAAAAAAGATATCGTTATCATATGTCTGTAAGAAATATCTCTTGCACTTAGAGAGATCATATCTCTATTACGCGGGGAAATATCTCTTTCACTATTGAGAAATATCTCTTTCACTATTGAGAAATATCTCATTCACTATTGAGAAATATCTCTTTCACTATTGAGAAATATCTCATTCACTATTGAGAAATATCTCTTTCGCTATTGAGAAATATCTCATTCACTATTGAGAAATATCTCTTTCGCTATTGAGAAATATCTCTTTCATTTAGAGAGATGTCACTTATACTTTGAGAGATCACTTTTTCACGTGGAGAGATAGCCCTTTAAGTTAAAAAGACATCTCTTTAACTTTTTCAGATAGTTTTATTAGAATTCGCATGAGTGATTTAAAAAAAAAAAACCCAAAAGATATCTCTTTATGTGTTTAAAGGAAATATCTCTCATTCAAAAAGAGATATTTTCGGATTATTTCAGTTCCGGTCGAATACACGCTGAATGTTACACCCAAAGCATAAAGCCTCTTCCGAATCTCAGACCATTGTCGGACAGAGTGATTCGGGAAATTTTTGCCAGAACTTCGATCGCTTGTTGCGATTAAAATGGTTTAAACTGAATTTCTCGCTCGCATCAACTTTTCTTCTTTGACGTCCTGTTAACTTCACAATGAAACGTTAATTTCTTGCCTTTAGATAGTATAAATCCCACAGTAAATCAAGTTTGTCATTTTTGAAGCCTTTGCAAATGACCACCATTTGATTTTATACCCTCTCAACACTGAGGAGTTCCGATAGTTTATTTCCTGGTGATACAAAAGTCGACCAAAATCGACCAAAAAAATTTAGAGACAAGGAATCTGTACCATGTGAACCCAATGTTAATCATGACGACTCTACCGCTAGTCAGCATTTAGTGTCAGTTTACAAATCAATTCATGTTGATTCAGAATGAATAATGCTGACGTACAATTTGATGAAAAGGTGAAGATAACGAACAGTGGTCAATCTCATCACTTCTATGAGGAATTCAAAATTAAGAGTTGGGCAAACACAGACCCTGGATATACCAGAGGTGGACTCAAATGTCTAGGAGTAAGCATCTTTTGTGGACAGGTCACACCCGCCTTCAGGCTTACAAACGGAGTAATCCGTACTCAAAATCATCGTATGAAACACACCAGATATCATAGTACTGAAGAATCTACAGATATCACGATACTGATGTGTGTACAGGGATCATATATCACGATACTGATGTGTGTACAGGGATCAGATATCAGGGATCATATATCATGAAACTGATGTGTGTACAGGGACGAGATATCATGATACTGATGTGTGTACAGGAATCAGATATCATGATACTGAAGTGTGTACAGGGATCAGATATCACGATACTGATGTGTGTACAGGGATCAGATATCATGATACTGATGCGTGTACAGGGATCAGATATCACGATACTGATGTGTGTACAGGGATCAGATATCATGATACTGATGTGTGTACAGGGATCAGATATCACGATACTGATGTGTGTACAGGGATCAGATATCACGATACTGATGTGTGTACAGGGATCAGATATCACGATACTGATGTGTGTACAGGGATCATATATCACGATACTTATGTGTGTATAGGGATCAGATACCATGATACTGATGCGTGTACAGGAATCAGATATCACGATACTGATGTGTGTACAGGGACCAGATATCAGGGATCATATATCACGATACTGATGTGTGTACAGGGATGATATATCACGATACTGATGTGTGTACAGAGATCAGATATCACGATACTGATGTGTGTACAGGGATCAGATATCACGATACTGATGTGTGTCAGGGATCATATATCATGATACTGATGTGTGTACAGGGATCAGATATCATGATACTGATGTGTGTACAGGGATCAGATATCATGATACTGATGCGTGTACAGGGATCAGATATCACGTGACTGATGTGTGTACAGAGATCAGATATCAGGGATGATATATCACGATACTGATGTGTGTACAGGGATGATATATCACGATACTGATGTGTGTACAGGGATCAGATATCACGATACTGATGTGTGTACAGGGAACAGATATCATGATACTGATGTGTGTACAGGGATCAGATATCACGATACTGATGTGTGTACATGGATCAGATATCATGATACTGAAGTGTGTACAGGGATCAGATATCAGGGATCATATATCACGATACTGATGTGTGTACATGGATCAGATATCATGATACTGATGTGTGTACAGGGATCAGATATCACGATACTGATGTGTGTACAGGGACCAGATATCACGATACTGATGTGTGTAAAGGGATCAGATATCACGATACTGATGTGTGTACAGGGATCATATATCATGATACTGATGTGTGTACAGGGACCAGATATCATGATACTGATGTGTGTACAGGGATCAGATATCACGATACTGATGTGTGTACAGGGATCAGATATCATGATACTGATGTGTGTACAGGGATCAGATATCACGATACTGATGTGTGTACAGGGATCAGATATCACGATACTGATGTGTGTACAGGGATCAGATATCACGATACTGATGTGTGTAAAGGGATCAGATATCACGATACTGATGTGTGTACAGGGATCAGATATCATGATACTGATGTGTGTACAGGGACCAGATATCATGATACTGATGTGTGTACAGGGAGCAGATATCATGATAATGATACGTCTACAGGCACATTTGAAATCCCTGCAATATTCATAAAATACAATAGATAATTTATTGATTTTTAAATAAAGAGATTTCTTTTAAGATATCTACCAGTTAAAGGGATACCATTTTTTTTATCAGCAGGTCTCTATAATTCTGATATCTACGTTCTTTGTCTCTGCAAGTAATCGACTCCGGAGAATATCAACATTTCATGGAAATGCAAATTTATTTAATTGATTTAATTTTTGGACATTAGTAGCTGTAGGTCTTCGTTCATTTTCTTTTCACTTACGAAGTCCTTGGGAACAATGTTTCACAAATAACAGAATTCACTTTAATCAAATAAGGAAGAAATCAAATCAAATCAAATGAGTTGCTTATATAGTGCTTTATTATATACGTCCTGGAGTGATATGTGGAAAACCTAAGTACATAATAATATATAATGACATTCATTAATTCTGCCTCAGTAAGAATACTGCGTGACTAAACTGAATCAGGAAATTAAGTTACCAGAAAACCTTCACTATGAATTAGTCTTCATCTTCTAAATGTTTTGTACCAAATACGTATACATTTCAAAGAAAATCAAGGCCATGCAGCGTTTCAAAAATATATTATTTACCGGTCACAGTAGCTCAGTGATTAGGGCGTTCGCCTCGTAACCGAGCGGTCGTGAGTTCGAGCCCCGCTATGGCCGCGTCAAGCCTAAGACGTAAAAATAGGCAGTGATTGTTCCTTCGCGAAACGCTCGGCATTTAGAAGTGAGAATCACGGGTCTTTCACTGCTACGGCCCTGAGCAATAAGCATAGGTCTAAATTTGTGGTACTCCACCTACAACTGGTGACGTCTCAAAATGAGTGAAAAATTCTCGACGGGACATAAAACAATCAATCAATCAAAAATATTTCATAGTACAGTCAAGGTGCCTCAAATACACGATGATTTGATAGATACGTCTGGTCGAAACAAAACAATCGACATACACGAGTTAAGTGTTATTACTTCCGATAAAAATTTAATCTTCATTTACCTAATCAAGATACAGGTGTGAGAGGTCGACAGAGGATGCTTACTCCTCCTAAGCACCTGATCCCACCTCTGGTATATCCAGGGGTCCGTGTTTGCTCTACTCTTAACTTTGAATTCTTTACAGGATTGATCACTGTTCGTTATCTTCACTTTTTCATTCCTCTAATATCCTCCATAATTAGTTCATGAACTTGTTATGAGTCAAAATACCTCGACACGCCAGCAAAATATCCAGAAATCATATTTACAATTATTTACAATAAAATATATAAGTATCAACGAAAAAATACTAACTTCAGTAATCAAAGTTAACACAGAGGGGTCCGGTGTTGGTTTACCGCTAAATTCACACAAGAGAATAAGCCTATTTATAGCGCTGTCAAACTCGGCCATTAAGCCAAATCCCCAGTAATGTAATATCCAATGTAATTCTTACAGTCTATTTCTATTAAAACATGTTAAAATGGACTGCAATAAGTGGTCTATAGGTAGGTATTTTGAACAGAAACTTAATATTCTGGGTTGAAATGAAAATGTGTTTTAATCAGACCTTTTTCGTAAATCTTGAAACATGAAAAAATATCCATTAAAAGTCTTATTAATACAATGGTATAAAGGCCTAATGGATATTAAATATTTGTAGTTTTGACCTTTAACTTCAGAATTAAGAGTCATCCTTGTATTTGGTGTGGACCTTAATGTTCAAATTTAACAGGGGGTATAATCTGGTCTGAATAAATAAGTTTAGGTTTGATACCCAATTCAAAGACGTAAATCTGGCAACAAAATCCCGTAATTCAGTGATATAAATCTGGCAACAAAATATCTTAACCCAGTGATGTAAATCTGGCAACAAAATATCTTAATCCAGTGATATAAATCTGGCAACAAAATCCCGTAATTCAGTGATATAAATCTGGCAACAAAATATCTTAACCCAGTGATGTAAATCTGGCAACAAAATATCTTAATCCAGTGATATAAATCTGGCAACAAAATATCTTAATCCAGTGATATAAATATGGCAACAAAATATCTTAATCCAGTGATGTAAATCTGGCAACAAAATATCTTAATCCAGTGATGTAAATCTGGCAACAAAATATCTTAATCCAGTGATATAAATCTGGCAACAAAATATCTTAATCCAGTGATGTAAATCTGGCAACAAAATATTTTAATCCAGTGATGTAAATCTGGCAACAAAATACCTTAATCCAGTGATATAAATATGGCAACAAAATATCTTAATCCAGTGATGTAAATCTGGCAACAAAATACCTTAATCCAGTGATATAAATATGGCAACAAAATATCTTAATCCAGTGATGTAAATCTGGCAACAAAATATCTTAATCCAGTGATGTAAATCTGGCAACAAAATATCTTAATCCAGTGATGTAAATCTGGCAACAAAATATCTTAATCCAGTGATGTAAATCTGGCAACAAAATATCTTAATCCAGTGATATAAATCTGGCAACAAAATATCTTAATCCAGTGATGTAAATCTGGCAACAAAATATCTTAATCCAGTGATATAAATCTGGCAACAAAATATTGATGTTCACAAACTTGAATGTCGTTTTCCATTTCAAGCTCAGTGCAACTTCAGAAATGATGTGCTTTTTAAGATATGAATAATATATGTTACTTCCTTTGTTGAGCGTTGCTAAGGTGACCATGTTGTCATGTAAATAAATTAAACGCCATAACACCAATCGTTGTTTTTTTTTAATGAAGAACAGTAAAAGCTGTTTTTCACTAATCATACAGAACATCTTCTTAAATTTTCTTGATAATTGTTTATGAAAGATAGTACCTTCAGAACTGTATCTCTCTTATAATATATTTGGACAGATCTCTGAGAGCGGCAGGTAAAAACATCCTGATCCTGATAAACATATACTTGTGCATGCACAACTTGCAACCCTCTTCCATGTGCATGGTCACGTGGTACCCTGTTGGGTTCCAAGTTATAAATAAAGGTCGCTTCATCAAAGCTACGTACTGCAAACTGGCCTTCCATTCTTGAGACTTTCATTTTACAGTATATATATATATATATATAACATGTCAATAAACAATATCTTGTATACATAGGTTCTCCACAAGAAGCTGATTCTGACAATAACACTGTATCATCAGCTGATTCTGACATAACACTATCATCAGCTGATTCTGACATAACACTGTATCATCAGCTGATTCTGACAATAACACTGTATCATCTGGTGATTCTGACAGTAACACTGCATCATCAGTTGATTCTGACAATAACATTATCATTAGTTGATTCTAACAATAACACTATCATCAGCTGATTCTGACAATAACACTATCATCAGCTGATTCTGACATTATACAAATATAGCCCTTTCATGAGGTCGATCCATAGATATATCGACTTCACAGAAAAGCATATCGACCGAGCACGAAGTGCTACATTTGTACGAAGGGCTACATTTGTTATATTATTTTTCAAAGAAAGCTTGACAACATTCTACGTCTGTTGGCTTCGTTTCCATATTGTTTACATGTAGTTAATGACGTGACCCGGAAAGAGAATTTGATTGGTTTTCAAGGGCTACATTTGTTATATTATTTTTCAAAGAAAGCTTGACAAAACGACCTTTTACTTCTACGTCTGCTGGCTTCGCTTCCATATTGTTTACATGTAGTTAATGACGTGACCCGGAAAGAGAATTTGATTGGTTGAAATGACATACGTCAGCGAATCATATTCATTGTTACACGTAGCAAAATTTCCCCAATCTATTATTAGAAAGTACAGGTCAATCCGATTTTTTAAAATGTTTATAATTAGAAAGACCTCGTCAATCCGCATTTCCATACTTTGACACGTGATATCAAACGAGCCAATGGTGAAGTACATTACAATACATTAAAATAATATAACACTGTATCATCGGCTGATTCTTACAATAACATTGTATCATCTGGTGATTCTGACAGTAACATTATCATTAGTTGATTCTAACAATAACACTATCATCAGCTGATTCTGACAATAACACTATCATCTGCTGATTCTGACAATAACACTATCATCTGCTGATTCTGACAATAACACTATCATCTGCTGATTCTAACAATAACACTATCATCAGCTGATTCTGACAATAACACTATCATCTGCTGATTCTGACAATAACACTATCATCAGCTGATTCTGACAATAACACTGTATCATCTGTTGATTCTGACAGTAACACTGTATCATCAGTTGATTCTGACAATAACACTATCATCAGCTGATTCTGACAATAACACTATCATCTGCTGATTCTGACAATAACACTGTATCATCAGCTGATTCTAACAATAACACTATCATCAGCTGATTCTGACAATAACACTATCATCTGCTGATTCTGACAATAACACTGTATCATCAGCTGATTCTAACAATAACACTGTATCATCTGCTGATTATAACACACACACACACACACACACACACACACACACACACACACACACACACACATTTTTATGATATTTATCTATCTGCCCGTCTGTCTGTCAGTCTATCTATTTATCCGCGTTTTTAAACGCTGTAAGACTGTTGTAATGTAACTCACTCAAAGTTGGTTAAAGTAACAACAAGCGAATCCGTTTTAAGTTCGAATGTTTTATATATACACCATCATATGTTTATGCTTTCACGGAAACATTAAACGAAACTAGTAGATGACAGTAAAAAAAAAAAAAAAAAAAAAAAAAAAAAAAGCCCTTCAACAAACAAAGCGACAAATCACAAAAATGAAAATGTACGCCCATTCGCACATCAAGTACACACACATTAAATATGCATTTATATTGTATCATTTGAATCTATACATTAATTAATATCAAATAATATTCAGATACTTTAATCATAATTTTATAAAGTGATCCACCGAACTTATTTTAACTTAGCATAGGATAAAAATAAGTTTAAAATAAATTATAAACATTATTGCTATAATTATAGTTTACGTTAGGCCAACGGTTTACTCAGAATAACTTACCAAAGTTATGGACTTTAGGCTAAGATACTCAAAACATTTATAGATGGAAAATTCTGTGGTGCAGCTGCAATAAAATTTAAACATGCGTTTTATCAAATATCAGCAAATATAATTAAAACGCGCTGCTTGCGAGACTGTAGCTTCAAAAATCCATAAAAAGAAAACCAACATACCAGATGACGAAAAAAATAGAACTCCAAGACATGAAAATCCACACGTCTGACCACAGCAAACCCACTGGACAATATCACTAAAGTCCAACCCGTGTCCAAAGTCATCTGATAAAAAACGCGCCAAACGCTCACAACCTTTTGGCGGGAAAATGCTAATTGCATTAAATTGGAAAATGACTATAATCAAAGACGTTTATTGCTGTATTGAAGTAAGATTTTCGTAGAACTTTATTATTCAAAGTTGTAAATTGTAAATATAGTTCATTTCATTTTATTATAAAACTTTAAAAAGTTATTTACAGATTTGCACACTGCTACAGTAAATAATCTACAGAATCTAGACTATATTATGTACGAGTTGGCTAGGTTAATTTCCAGTGTTATCAGAATTAATATTCATTTCTATTCCAAACAAATGCTAAGTTTGACTAATCTTATGCGTAAAATAAGGTAGACTTCACCATTTCATTTCTGACCCCCCCCCCCCCCCCCCCCCCCCCCGATTTCCAGTTCTCGATTCTTGCGGGAAAATGTTATAATTTGAATATATCACAAAGAATTTCAGTTCCAAATTCGGGATTTGTTAAAAGGGAGGATGGAATGTGTGTGTGTGGGGGGGGGGGGGGGGGGGGGGGGGTCACCTTAAAGCTGCTCCAGGGTTTTGAGACTCTTTGGGTTACTTTCATGGGTTATTCTAGTTATAATAAAATTAATAGATATCAACAAATAATTGATTTAGTCACATAAGGAGAGGACCTTTAAATCGCCACTGAATTGAATGCAAGATAGCTTCCCGAAACCCCTCTGATTTTTATGATAAATACAGAAGAGTTTCCGGAATCCAACTACCCCCTCCATTCAATATTATTTATTATTTAGTCAGAGTTACTGCGCTTTTACCAAGATCGTAAAAATGTTTTATTTCAGATCCTGCAACCAAATTTAATTGATTTTTTTAAATTAACAAATATATCAGAAAATGTTAAAATGCAGTATTTAAGAAATTATATTAGTCTTGAGTAAAAATTTTAAATATGTAAATGTTACGAGGTAGAACAACAAGAAGATCCAACTAAGATTTAAAAAAAAATATTATACAACTCCAACATCATGATGATGATGACCAAAAATTAAAATGAAACATTTGCACATTCAAATTCTCTCAAACATTATACAATAGTATATCTCTGAGAGATTCACCCTTAATCATCACTGTTCCTGTGTCCATGTTTACGACGCCATCGTAAGACTAAGATATGTCACAGACACATCTTAAGACATGGCTTAGTCTTAAGTCGGGTTTTCTAACAGGTCCTAAGAAAAGACATGTGGTAAAACTTATCCTATCTTTAGGACATCAAATGGAGTGTCTCAAGACTATCTCAGTGTTCCAAAACATGACCGCCGTTTACCGTTAAAAAAACCCACCCTACACGGCATTTTCTAAACAATTTTACCCACAAACAAGATTACCCTCAAATCCACGTGTTTTTCACATGTGTGTAAACAGTCCGAGTGCTCCTCAGGAAGTAGCCTCAGCTACCAACATCAAATAGTTCCACTGTAAACAATTGATTATTTCTACAAATTACACAAAATTTCCTACTCAGGGGTACAAAAAATAAGAGAAAAGGAAAATGATAAAAAATCGCGCATCAAAAAATTATTCTTTAAAACATACGGAACTACAATTGATCAGTAAGTACAGACCCCCACGACATTTAATGACAGGCCTCTGCAGGGACTTAGAACCTCACCTTCAGCGACCTCCACTGAGGTCACACGCGATGCACGTGAGTTTACAAGTGACGGATACTTTACGCTTCTATACCACAGGGAGTTTCCAGGCCGTAACAGCTGATGTGCAGATTATCGCGCCCAAGTGTGTCAAAAATAATTACAGATGTTTCTGTTTGATAAGAATATCACCCGAGTATTGTTCAGGTTTTCTGTCTCGTCGATATTGTTTCAATATATGATTTAGAATGTCCAGGTTTTGTGTCTCGTCGATATCGTTTCAATATCTGATTTAGAATGTTCAGGTTTTCTGTCTCCTCGATATCGTTTCAATATCTGATTTAGAATGTTCAGGTTTTGTGTCTCGTCGATATCGTTTCAATATTGATTTAGAATGTCCAGGTTTTCTGTCTCCTCGATATCGTTTCAATATATGATTTAGAATCCAGGTTTCCTGTCTCATCGACATCGTTTCAATATCTGATTTAGAATGTTCAGGTTTTTGTGTCTCGTCGATATCGTTTCAATATTGATTTAGAATGTCCAGGTTTTGTGTCTCCTCGATATCGTTTCAATATCTGATTTAGAATGTTCAGGTTTTCTGTCTCCTCGATATCGTTTCAATATCTGATTTAGAATGTTCAGGTTTTGTGTCTCGTCGATATCGTTTCAATATTGATTTAGAATGTCCAGGTTTTCTGTCTCCTCGATATCGTTTCAATATATGATTTAGAATCCAGGTTTCCTGTCTCATCGACATCGTTTCAATATCTGATTTAGAATGTTCAGGTTTTGTGTCTCGTCGATATCGTTTCAATATTGATTTAGAATGTCCAGGTTTTGTGTCTCCTCGATATCGTTTCAATATCTGATTTAGAATCCAGGTTTCCTGTCTCATCGACATCGTTTCAATATCTGATTTAGAATGTTCAGGTTTTGTGTCTCGTCGATATCGTTTCAATATCTGATTTAGAATGTTCAGGTTTTGTGTCTCGTCGACATCGTTTCAATATATGATTTAGAATGTTCAGGTTTTGTGTCTCGTCGATATCGTTTCAATATCTGATTTAGAATGTCCAGGTTTTCTGTCTCGTCGATATCGTTTCAATATCTGATTTAGAATGTTCAGGTTTTGTGTCTCGTCGATATCGTTTCAATATCTGATTTAGAATGTCCAGGTTTTCTGTCTCGTCGATATCGTTTCAATATTGATTTAGAATGTTCAGGTTTTGTGTCTCGTCGATATCGTTTCAATATTGATTTAGAATGTTCAGGTTTTCTGTCTCGTCGACATCGTTTCAATATCGATTTAGAATGTCCAGATTTTGTGTCTCGTCGATATCGTTTCAATATCTGATTTAGAATGTTCAGGTTTTGTGTCTCGTCGATATCGTTTCAATATTGATTTAGAATGTTCAGGTTTTCTGTCTCGTCGACATCGTTTCAATATATGATTTAGAATGTTCAGGTTTTCTGTCTCGTCGATATCGTTTCAATATTGATTTAGAATGTCCAGGTTTTGTGTCTCCTCGATATCGTTTCAATATCTGATTTAGAATCCAGGTTTCCTGTCTCATCGACATTGTTTCAATATTGATTTAGAATGTTCAGGTTTTGTGTCTCGTCGATATCGTTTCAATATTGATTTAGAATATTCAGGTTTTCTGTCTCGTCGACATCGTTTCAATATCGATTTAGAATGTCCAGATTTTGTGTCTCGTCGATATCGTTTCAATATCTGATTTAGAATGTTCAGGTTTTGTGTCTCGTCGACATCGTTTCAATATCGATTTAGAATGTCCAGGTTTTGTGTCTCGTCGATATCGTTTCAATATCTGATTTAGAATGTTCAGGTTTTGTGTCTCGTCGATATCGTTTCAATATTGATTTAGAATGTTCAGGTTTTCTGTCTCGTCGACATCGTTTCAATATCGATTTAGAACGTCCAAGTTTTGTGTCTCGTCGACATCGTTTCAATATATGATTTAGAATGTCCAGGTTTTGTGTCTCGTCGATATCGTTTTAATATATGATTTAGAATGTTCAGGTTTTCTGTCTCCTCGATATCGTTTCAATATATGATTTAGAATGTTCAGGTTTTCTGTCTCGTCGATATCGTTTCAATATTGATTTAGAATGTCCAGGTTTTGTGTCTCCTCGATATCGTTTCAATATCTGATTTAGAATCCAGGTTTCCTGTCTCATCGACATCGTTTCAATATCTGATTTAGAATGTTCAGGTTATGTGTCTCGTCGATATTGTTTCAATATCGATTTAGAATGTTCAGGTTTTGTGTCTCGTCGATATCGTTTCAATATCTGATTTAGAATGTCCAGGTTTTCTGTCTCGTCGATATCGTTTCAATATCTGATTTAAAATTTTCAGGTTTTGTGTCTCGTCGATATCGTTTCAATATCTGATTTAGAATGTTCAGGTTTTGTGTCTCGTCGATATCGTTTCAATATTGATTTAGAATGTTCAGGTTGTCTGTCTCGTCGATACCGTTTCAATATCTGATTTAGAATGTTCAGATTTTGTGTCTCGTCGATATCGTTTCAATATTGATTTAGAATGTTCAGGTTGTCTGTCTCGTCAATATCGTTTCAATATCTGATTTAGAATGTCCAGGTTTTGTGTCTCGTCGATATCGTTTCAATATTGATTTAGAATGTTCAAGTTTTGTGTCTCGTCGATATCGTTTCAATATTGATTTAGAATGTTCAGGTTTTCTGTCTCGTCGACATCGTTTCAATATCGATTTAGAATGTCCAGGTTTTGTGTCTCGTCGATATCGTTTCAATATCTGATTTAGAATGTTCAGGTTTTGTGTCTCGTCGATATCGTTTCAATATTGATTTAGAATGTTCAGGTTTTCTGTCTCGTCGACATCGTTTCAATATCGATTTAGAACGTCCAAGTTTTGTGTCTCGTCGACATCATTTCAATATATGATTTAGAATGTCCAGGTTTTGTGTCTCGTCGATATCGTTTTAATATCTGATTTAGAATGTTCAGGTTTTCTGTCTCCTCGATATCGTTTCAATATATGATTAAGAATGTTCAGGTTTTCTGTCTCGTCGATATCGTTTCAATATTGATTTAGAATGTCCAGGTTTTGTGTCTCCTCGATATCGTTTCAATATCTGATTTAGAATCCAGGTTTCCTGTCTCATCGACATCGTTTCAATATATGATTTAAAATGTTCAGGTTTTGTGTCTCGTCGATATCGTTTCAATATTGATTTAGAATGTCCAGGTTTTGTGTCTCCTCGATATCGTTTCAATATCTGATTTAGAATCCAGGTTTCCTGTCTCATCGACATCGTTTCAATATCTGATTTAGAATGTTCAGGTTTTGTGTCTCGTCGATATCGTTTCAATATCTGATTTAGAATGTTCAGGTTTTGTGTCTCATCGACATCGTTTCAATATCTGATTTAGAATGTTCAGGTTTTGTGTCTCGTCGATATCGTTTCAATATCTGATTTAGAATCTCCAGGTTTTGTGTCTCGTCGATATCGTTTCAATATCTGATTTAGAATGTTCAGGTTTTGTGTCTCGTCGATATCGTTTCAATATCTGATTTAGAATGTTCAGGTTTTGTGTCTCGTCGATATCGTTTCAATATTGATTTAGAATGTTCAGGTTTTGTGTCTCGTCGACATAGTTTCAATATCTGATTTAGAATGTTCAGATTTTGTGTCTCGTCGATATCGTTTCAATATTGATTTAGAATGTTCAGGTTTTCTGTCTCGTCGATATCGTTTCAATATCTGATTTAGAATGTCCAGGTTTTCTGTCTCGTCGATATCGTTTCAATATCTGATTTAGAATGTTCAGGTTTTCTGTCTCGTCGACATCGTTTCAATATCGATTTAGAACGTCCAAGTTTTGTGTCTCGTCGACATCGTTTCAATATATGATTTAGAATGTCCAGGTTTTGTGTCTCGTCGATATCGTTTTAATATCTGATTTAGAATGTTCAGGTTTTCTGTCTCCTCGATATCGTTTCAATATATGATTTAGAATGTTCAGGTTTTCTGTCTCGTCGATATCGTTTCAATATTGATTTAGAATGTCCAGGTTTTGTGTCTCGTCGATATCGTTTCAATATCTGATTTAGAATCCAGGTTTTGTGTCTCATCGACATCGTTTCAATATCTGATTTAGAATGTTCAGGTTATGTGTCTCGTCGATATTGTTTCAATATCGATTTAGAATGTTCAGGTTTTGTGTCTCGTCGATATCGTTTCAATATCTGATTTAGAATGTCCAGGTTTTCTGTCTCGTCGATATCGTTTCAATATCTGATTTAAAATTTTCAGGTTTTGTGTCTCGTCGATATCGTTTCAATATCTGATTTAGAATGTTCAGGTTTTGTGTCTCGTCGATATCGTTTCAATATTGATTTAGAATGTTCAGGTTGTCTGTCTCGTCGATACCGTTTCAATATCTGATTTAGAATGTTCAGATTTTGTGTCTCGTCGATATCGTTTCAATATTGATTTAGAATGTTCAGGTTGTCTGTCTCGTCAATATCGTTTCAATATCTGATTTAGAATGTCCAGGTTTTGTGTCTCGTCGATATCGTTTCAATATTGATTTAGAATGTTCAAGTTTTGTGTCTCGTCGATATCGTTTCAATATTGATTTAGAATGTTCAGGTTTTCTGTCTCGTCGACATCGTTTCAATATCGATTTAGAATGTCCAGGTTTTGTGTCTCGTCGATATCGTTTCAATATCTGATTTAGAATGTTCAGGTTTTGTGTCTCGTCGATATCGTTTCAATATTGATTTAGAATGTTCAGGTTTTCTGTCTCGTCGACATCGTTTCAATATCGATTTAGAACGTCCAAGTTTTGTGTCTCGTCGACATCATTTCAATATATGATTTAGAATGTCCAGGTTTTGTGTCTCGTCGATATCGTTTTAATATCTGATTTAGAATGTTCAGGTTTTCTGTCTCCTCGATATCGTTTCAATATATGATTAAGAATGTTCAGGTTTTCTGTCTCGTCGATATCGTTTCAATATTGATTTAGAATGTCCAGGTTTTGTGTCTCGTCGATATCGTTTCAATATCTGATTTAGAATCCAGGTTTCCTGTCTCATCGACATCGTTTCAATATATGATTTAAAATGTTCAGGTTTTGTGTCTCGTCGATATCGTTTCAATATTGATTTAGAATGTCCAGGTTTTGTGTCTCCTCGATATCGTTTCAATATATGATTTAGAATCCAGGTTTCCTGTCTCATCGACATCGTTTCAATATCTGATTTAGAATGTTCAGGTTTTGTGTCTCGTCGATATCGTTTCAATATCTGATTTAGAATGTTCAGGTTTTGTGTCTCATCGACATCGTTTCAATATCTGATTTAGAATGTTCAGGTTTTGTGTCTCGTCGATATCGTTTCAATATTGATTTAGAATGTTCAGGTTTTGTGTCTCGTCGACATCGTTTCAATATCTGATTTAGAATCCAGGTTTTGTGTCTCATCGACATCGTTTC
Source organism: Ostrea denselamellosa (assembly GCA_024699665.1). Classification (NCBI taxonomy): domain Eukaryota; kingdom Metazoa; phylum Mollusca; class Bivalvia; order Ostreida; family Ostreidae; genus Ostrea; species Ostrea denselamellosa. Next base: position 305,458 of record JAMZEH010000094.1, read on the forward strand.
AATATCTGATTTAGAATGTTCAGGTTATGTGTCTCGTCGATATTGTTTCAATATCGATTTAGAATGTTCAGGTTTTGTGTCTCGTCGATATCGTTTCAATATCTGATTTAGAATGTCCAGGTTTTCTGTCTCGTCGATATCGTTTCAATATCTGATTTAAAATTTTCAGGTTTTGTGTCTCGTCGATATCGTTTCAATATCTGATTTAGAATGTTCAGGTTTTGTGTCTCGTCGATATCGTTTCAATATTGATTTAGAATGTTCAGGTTGTCTGTCTCGTCGATACCGTTTCAATATCTGATTTAGAATGTTCAGATTTTGTGTCTCGTCGATATCGTTTCAATATTGATTTAGAATGTTCAGGTTGTCTGTCTCGTCAATATCGTTTCAATATCTGATTTAGAATGTCCAGGTTTTGTGTCTCGTCGATATCGTTTCAATATTGATTTAGAATGTTCAAGTTTTGTGTCTCGTCGATATCGTTTCAATATTGATTTAGAATGTTCAGGTTTTCTGTCTCGTCGACATCGTTTCAATATCGATTTAGAATGTCCAGGTTTTGTGTCTCGTCGATATCGTTTCAATATCTGATTTAGAATGTTCAGGTTTTGTGTCTCGTCGATATCGTTTCAATATTGATTTAGAATGTTCAGGTTTTCTGTCTCGTCGACATCGTTTCAATATCGATTTAGAACGTCCAAGTTTTGTGTCTCGTCGACATCATTTCAATATATGATTTAGAATGTCCAGGTTTTGTGTCTCGTCGATATCGTTTTAATATCTGATTTAGAATGTTCAGGTTTTCTGTCTCCTCGATATCGTTTCAATATATGATTAAGAATGTTCAGGTTTTCTGTCTCGTCGATATCGTTTCAATATTGATTTAGAATGTCCAGGTTTTGTGTCTCGTCGATATCGTTTCAATATCTGATTTAGAATCCAGGTTTCCTGTCTCATCGACATCGTTTCAATATATGATTTAAAATGTTCAGGTTTTGTGTCTCGTCGATATCGTTTCAATATTGATTTAGAATGTCCAGGTTTTGTGTCTCCTCGATATCGTTTCAATATATGATTTAGAATCCAGGTTTCCTGTCTCATCGACATCGTTTCAATATCTGATTTAGAATGTTCAGGTTTTGTGTCTCGTCGATATCGTTTCAATATCTGATTTAGAATGTTCAGGTTTTGTGTCTCATCGACATCGTTTCAATATCTGATTTAGAATGTTCAGGTTTTGTGTCTCGTCGATATCGTTTCAATATTGATTTAGAATGTTCAGGTTTTGTGTCTCGTCGACATCGTTTCAATATCTGATTTAGAATGTTCAGATTTTGTGTCTCGTCGATATCGTTTCAATATTGATTTAGAATGTTCAGGTTTTCTGTCTCGTCGATATCGTTTCAATATCTGGTTTAGAATGTCCAGGTTTTCTGTCTCGTCGATATCGTTTCAATATCTGATTTAGAATGTTCAGGTTTTCTGTCTCGTCGACATAGTTTCAATATCGATTTAGAACGTCCAAGTTTTGTGTCTCGTCGACATCGTTTCAATATATGATTTAGAATGTCCAGGTTTTGTGTCTCGTCGATATCGTTTTAATATATGATTTAGAATGTTCAGGTTTTCTGTCTCCTCGATATCGTTTCAATATATGATTTAGAATGTTCAGGTTTTCTGTCTCGTCGATATCGTTTCAATATTGATTTAGAATGTCCAGGTTTTCTGTCTCCTCGATATCGTTTCAATATCTGATTTAGAATCCAGGTTTCCTGTCTCATCGACATCGTTTCAATATCTGATTTAGAATGTTCAGGTTATGTGTCTCGTCGATATTGTTTCAATATCGATTTAGAATGTTCAGGTTTTGTGTCTCGTCGATATCGTTTCAATATCTGATTTAGAATGTCCAGGTTTTCTGTCTCGTCGATATCGTTTCAATATCTGATTTAGAATGTTCAGGTTTTGTGTCTCGTCGATATCGTTTCAATATCTGATTTAGAATGTTCAGGTTTTGTGTCTCGTCGATATCGTTTCAATATTGATTTAGAATGTCCAGGTTTTGTGTCTCGTCGACATCGTTTCAATATCTGATTTAGAATGTTCAGATTTTGTGTCTCGTCGACATCATTTCAATATATGATTTAGAATGTCCAGGTTTTGTGTCTCGTCGATATCGTTTTAATATATGATTTAGAATGTTCAGGTTTTCTGTCTCGTCGATATCGTTTCAATATTGATTTAGAATGTCCAGGTTTTGTGTCTCCTCGATATCGTTTGAATATCTGATTTAGAATCGAGGTTTCCTGTCTCATCGACATCGATTCAATATATGATTTAAAATGTTCAGGTTTTGTGTCTCGTCGATATTGTTTCAATATTGATTTAGAATGTTCAGGTTTTGTGTCTCGTCGATATCATTTCAATATCTGATTTAGAATGTCCAGGTTTTGTGTCTCGTCGACATCGTTCCAATATATGATTTAGAATGTCCAGGTTTTGTGTCTCGTCGATATCGTTTCAATATCTGATTTAGAATGTTCAGGTTTTGTGTCTCGTCGACATCGTTTCAATATCTGATTTATAATGTTCAGGTTTTCAGCCTCGTCGACATCGTTTCAATATATGATTTAGAATGTCCAGGTTTTGTGTCTCGTCGATATCGTTTTAATATATGATTTAGAATGTTCAGGTTTTCTGTCTCCTCGATATCGTTTCAATATTGATTTAGAATGTTCAGGTTTTGTGTCTCGTCGACATCGTTTCAATATCTGATTTAGAATGTTCAGATTTTGTGTCTCGTCGATATCGTTTCAATATTGATTTAGAATGTTTAGGTTTTCTGTCTCGTTGATATCGTTTCAATATCTGATTTAGAATGTCCAGGTTTTCTGTCTCGTCGATATCGTTTCAATATTGATTTAGAATGTTCAGGTTTTGTGTCTCGTCGATATCGTTTCAATATTGATTTAGAATGTTCAGGTTTTCTGTCTCGTCGACATCGTTTCAATATCGATTTAGAATGTCCAGATTTTGTGTCTCGTCGATATCGTTTCAATATCTGATTTAGAATGTTCAGGTTTTCTGTCTCGTCGATATCGTTTCAACATTGATTTAGAATGTTCAGGTTTTCTGTCTCGTCGACATCGTTTCAATATATGATTTAGAATGTTCAGGTTTTCTGTCTCGTCGATATCGTTTCAATATTGATTTAGAATGTCCAGGTTTTGTGTCTCCTCGATAGCGTTTCAATATCTGATTTAGAATCCAGGTTTCCTGTCTCATCGACATCGTTTCAATATCTGATTTAGAATGTTCAGGTTTTGTGTCTCGTCGATATCGTTTCAATATCTGATTTAGAATGTCCAGGTTTTGTGTCTCGTCGACATCGTTCCAATATATGATTTAGAATGTCCAGGTTTTGTGTCTCGTCGATATCGTTTCAATATCTGATTTAGAATGTTCAGGTTTTGTGTCTCGTCGACATCGTTTCAATATCTGATTTATAATGTTCAGGTTTTCAGCCTCGTCGATATCGTTTCAATATCGATTTAGAACGTCCAGGTTTTGTGTCTCGTCGACATCGTTTCAATATATGATTTAGAATGTCCAGGTTTGTGTCTCGTCGATATCGTTTTAATATATGATTTAGAATGTTCAGGTTTTGTGTCTCCTCGATATCGTTTCAATATATGATTTAGAATGTTCAGGTTTTCTGTCTCGTCGATATCGTTTCAATAATGATTTAGAATGTCCAGGTTTTCTGTCTCCTCGATATCGTTTCAATATCTGATTTAGAATCCAGGTTTCCTGTCTCATCGACATCGTTTCAATATCTGATTTAGAATGTTCAGGTTTTGTGTCTCGTCGATATTGTTTCAATACCGATTTAGAATGTTCAGGTTTTGTGTCTCGTCGATATCGTTTCAATATCTGATTTAGAATGTCCAGGTTTTGTGTCTCGTCGACATCGTTTCAATATATGATTTAGAATGTTCAGGTTTTGTGTCTCGTCGATATCGTTTCAATATCTGATTTAGAATGTCCAGGTTTTGTGTCTCGTCGACATCGTTCCAATATATGATTTAGAATGTCCAGGTTTTGTGTCTCGTCGATATCGTTTCAATATCTGATTTAGAATGTTCAGGTTTTGTGTCTCGTCGACATCGTTTCAATATCTGATTTATAATGTTCAGGTTTTCTGCCTCGGCGACACCGTTTCAATATCGATTTAGAACGTCCAGGTTTTGCGTCTCGTCGACATCGTTTCAATATATGATTTAGAATGTCCAGGTTTTGTGTCTCGTCGATATCGTTTTAATATATGATTTAGAATGTTCAGGTTTTCTGTCTCCTCGATATCGTTTCAATATTGATTTAGAATGTTCAGGTTTTGTGTCTCGTCGACATCGTTTCAATATCTGATTTAGAATGTTCAGATTTTGTGTCTCGTCGATATCGTTTCAATATTGATTTAGAATGTTCAGGTTTTCTGTCTCGTTGATATCGTTTCAATATCTGATTTAGAATGTCCAGGTTTTCTGTCTCGTCGATATCGTTTCAATATTGATTTAGAATGTTCAGGTTTTGTGTCTCGTCGATATCGTTTCAATATTGATTTAGAATGTTCAGGTTTTCTGTCTCGTCGACATCGTTTCAATATCGATTTAGAATGTCCAGATTTTGTGTCTCGTCGATATCGTTTCAATATCTGATTTAGAATGTTCAGGTTTTCTGTCTCGTCGATATCGTTTCAACATTGATTTAGAATGTTCAGGTTTTCTGTCTCGTCGACATCGTTTCAATATATGATTTAGAATGTTCAGGTTTTCTGTCTCGTCGATATCGTTTCAATATTGATTTAGAATGTCCAGGTTTTGTGTCTCCTCGATAGCGTTTCAATATCTGATTTAGAATCCAGGTTTCCTGTCTCATCGACATCGTTTCAATATCTGATTTAGAATGTTCAGGTTTTGTGTCTCGTCGATATCGTTTCAATATCTGATTTAGAATGTCCAGGTTTTGTGTCTCGTCGACATCGTTCCAATATATGATTTAGAATGTCCAGGTTTTGTGTCTCGTCGATATCGTTTTAATATATGATTTAGAATGTTCAGGTTTTGTGTCTCCTCGATATCGTTTCAATATATGATTTAGAATGTTCAGGTTTTCTGTCTCGTCGATATCGTTTCAATAATGATTTAGAATGTCCAGGTTTTCTGTCTCCTCGATATCGTTTCAATATCTGATTTAGAATCCAGGTTTCCTGTCTCATCGACATCGTTTCAATATCTGATTTAGAATGTTCAGGTTTTGTGTCTCGTCGATATTGTTTCAATACCGATTTAGAATGTTCAGGTTTTGTGTCTCGTCGATATCGTTTCAATATCTGATTTAGAATGTCCAGGTTTTGTGTCTCGTCGACATCGTTTCAATATATGATTTAGAATGTTCAGGTTTTGTGTCTCGTCGATATCGTTTCAATATCTGATTTAGAATGTCCAGGTTTTGTGTCTCGTCGACATCGTTCCAATATATGATTTAGAATGTCCAGGTTTTGTGTCTCGTCGATATCGTTTCAATATCTGATTTAGAATGTTCAGGTTTTGTGTCTCGTCGACATCGTTTCAATATCTGATTTATAATGTTCAGGTTTTCTGCCTCGGCGACACCGTTTCAATATCGATTTAGAACGTCCAGGTTTTGTGTCTCGTCGACATCGTTTCAATATATGATTTAGAATGTCCAGGTTTTGTGTCTCGTCGATATCGTTTTAATATATGATTTAGAATGTTCAGGTTTTCTGTCTCCTCGATATCGTTTCAATATTGATTTAGAATGTTCAGGTTTTGTGTCTCGTCGACATCGTTTCAATATCTGATTTAGAATGTTCAGATTTTGTGTCTCGTCGATATCGTTTCAATATTGATTTAGAATGTTCAGGTTTTCTGTCTCGTTGATATCGTTTCAATATCTGATTTAGAATGTCCAGGTTTTCTGTCTCGTCGATATCGTTTCAATATTGATTTAGAATGTTCAGGTTTTGTGTCTCGTCGATATCGTTTCAATATTGATTTAGAATGTTCAGGTTTTCTGTCTCGTCGACATCGTTTCAATATCGATTTAGAATGTCCAGATTTTGTGTCTCGTCGATATCGTTTCAATATCTGATTTAGAATGTTCAGGTTTTCTGTCTCGTCGATATCGTTTCAACATTGATTTAGAATGTTCAGGTTTTCTGTCTCGTCGACATCGTTTCAATATATGATTTAGAATGTCCAGGTTTTGTGTCTCGTCGATATCGTTTCAATATCTGATTTAGAATGTTCAGGTTTTGTGTCTCGTCGACATCGTTTCAATATCTGATTTATAATGTTCAGGTTTTCTGCCTCGGCGACACCGTTTCAATATCGATTTAGAACGTCCAGGTTTTGTGTCTCGTCGACATCGTTTCAATATATGATTTAGAATGTCCAGGTTTTGTGTCTCGTCGATATCGTTTTAATATATGATTTAGAATGTTCAGGTTTTCTGTCTCCTCGATATCGTTTCAATATTGATTTAGAATGTTCAGGTTTTGTGTCTCGTCGACATCGTTTCAATATCTGATTTAGAATGTTCAGATTTTGTGTCTCGTCGATATCGTTTCAATATTGATTTAGAATGTTCAGGTTTTCTGTCTCGTTGATATCGTTTCAATATCTGATTTAGAATGTCCAGGTTTTCTGTCTCGTCGATATCGTTTCAATATTGATTTAGAATGTTCAGGTTTTGTGTCTCGTCGATATCGTTTCAATATTGATTTAGAATGTTCAGGTTTTCTGTCTCGTCGACATCGTTTCAATATCGATTTAGAATGTCCAGATTTTGTGTCTCGTCGATATCGTTTCAATATCTGATTTAGAATGTTCAGGTTTTCTGTCTCGTCGATATCGTTTCAACATTGATTTAGAATGTTCAGGTTTTCTGTCTCGTCGACATCGTTTCAATATATGATTTAGAATGTTCAGGTTTTCTGTCTCGTCGATATCGTTTCAATATTGATTTAGAATGTCCAGGTTTTGTGTCTCCTCGATAGCGTTTCAATATCTGATTTAGAATCCAGGTTTCCTGTCTCATCGACATCGTTTCAATATCTGATTTAGAATGTTCAGGTTTTGTGTCTCGTCGATATCGTTTCAATATCTGATTTAGAATGTCCAGGTTTTGTGTCTCGTCGACATCGTTCCAATATATGATTTAGAATGTCCAGGTTTTGTGTCTCGTCGATATCGTTTTAATATATGATTTAGAATGTTCAGGTTTTGTGTCTCCTCGATATCGTTTCAATATATGATTTAGAATGTTCAGGTTTTCTGTCTCGTCGATATCGTTTCAATAATGATTTAGAATGTCCAGGTTTTCTGTCTCCTCGATATCGTTTCAATATCTGATTTAGAATCCAGGTTTCCTGTCTCATCGACATCGTTTCAATATCTGATTTAGAATGTTCAGGTTTTGTGTCTCGTCGATATTGTTTCAATACCGATTTAGAATGTTCAGGTTTTGTGTCTCGTCGATATCGTTTCAATATCTGATTTAGAATGTCCAGGTTTTGTGTCTCGTCGACATCGTTTCAATATATGATTTAGAATGTTCAGGTTTTGTGTCTCGTCGATATCGTTTCAATATCTGATTTAGAATGTCCAGGTTTTGTGTCTCGTCGACATCGTTCCAATATATGATTTAGAATGTCCAGGTTTTGTGTCTCGTCGATATCGTTTCAATATCTGATTTAGAATGTTCAGGTTTTGTGTCTCGTCGACATCGTTTCAATATCTGATTTATAATGTTCAGGTTTTCTGCCTCGGCGACACCGTTTCAATATCGATTTAGAACGTCCAGGTTTTGTGTCTCGTCGACATCGTTTCAATATATGATTTAGAATGTCCAGGTTTTGTGTCTCGTCGATATCGTTTTAATATATGATTTAGAATGTTCAGGTTTTCTGTCTCCTCGATATCGTTTCAATATTGATTTAGAATGTTCAGGTTTTGTGTCTCGTCGACATCGTTTCAATATCTGATTTAGAATGTTCAGATTTTGTGTCTCGTCGATATCGTTTCAATATTGATTTAGAATGTTCAGGTTTTCTGTCTCGTTGATATCGTTTCAATATCTGATTTAGAATGTCCAGGTTTTCTGTCTCGTCGATATCGTTTCAATATTGATTTAGAATGTTCAGGTTTTGTGTCTCGTCGATATCGTTTCAATATTGATTTAGAATGTTCAGGTTTTCTGTCTCGTCGACATCGTTTCAATATCGATTTAGAATGTCCAGATTTTGTGTCTCGTCGATATCGTTTCAATATCTGATTTAGAATGTTCAGGTTTTCTGTCTCGTCGATATCGTTTCAACATTGATTTAGAATGTTCAGGTTTTCTGTCTCGTCGACATCGTTTCAATATATGATTTAGAATGTTCAGGTTTTCTGTCTCGTCGATATCGTTTCAATATTGATTTAGAATGTCCAGGTTTTGTGTCTCCTCGATAGCGTTTCAATATCTGATTTAGAATCCAGGTTTCCTGTCTCATCGACATCGTTTCAATATCTGATTTAGAATGTTCAGGTTTTGTGTCTCGTCGATATCGTTTCAATATCTGATTTAGAATGTCCAGGTTTTGTGTCTCGTCGACATCGTTCCAATATATGATTTAGAATGTCCAGGTTTTGTGTCTCGTCGATATCGTTTTAATATCTGATTTAGAATGTTCAGGTTTTCTGTCTCCTCGATATCGTTTCAATATATGATTAAGAATGTTCAGGTTTTCTGTCTCGTCGATATCGTTTCAATATTGATTTAGAATGTCCAGGTTTTGTGTCTCGTCGATATCGTTTCAATATCTGATTTAGAATCCAGGTTTCCTGTCTCATCGACATCGTTTCAATATATGATTTAAAATGTTCAGGTTTTGTGTCTCGTCGATATCGTTTCAATATTGATTTAGAATGTCCAGGTTTTGTGTCTCCTCGATATCGTTTCAATATATGATTTAGAATCCAGGTTTCCTGTCTCATCGACATCGTTTCAATATCTGATTTAGAATGTTCAGGTTTTGTGTCTCGTCGATATCGTTTCAATATCTGATTTAGAATGTTCAGGTTTTGTGTCTCATCGACATCGTTTCAATATCTGATTTAGAATGTTCAGGTTTTGTGTCTCGTCGATATCGTTTCAATATTGATTTAGAATGTTCAGGTTTTGTGTCTCGTCGACATCGTTTCAATATCTGATTTAGAATCCAGGTTTTGTGTCTCATCGACATCGTTTCAATATCTGATTTAGAATGTTCAGGTTATGTGTCTCGTCGATATTGTTTCAATATCGATTTAGAATGTTCAGGTTTTGTGTCTCGTCGATATCGTTTCAATATCTGATTTAGAATGTCCAGGTTTTCTGTCTCGTCGATATCGTTTCAATATCTGATTTAAAATTTTCAGGTTTTGTGTCTCGTCGATATCGTTTCAATATCTGATTTAGAATGTTCAGGTTTTGTGTCTCGTCGATATCGTTTCAATATTGATTTAGAATGTTCAGGTTGTCTGTCTCGTCGATACCGTTTCAATATCTGATTTAGAATGTTCAGATTTTGTGTCTCGTCGATATCGTTTCAATATTGATTTAGAATGTTCAGGTTGTCTGTCTCGTCAATATCGTTTCAATATCTGATTTAGAATGTCCAGGTTTTGTGTCTCGTCGATATCGTTTCAATATTGATTTAGAATGTTCAAGTTTTGTGTCTCGTCGATATCGTTTCAATATTGATTTAGAATGTTCAGGTTTTCTGTCTCGTCGACATCGTTTCAATATCGATTTAGAATGTCCAGGTTTTGTGTCTCGTCGATATCGTTTCAATATCTGATTTAGAATGTTCAGGTTTTGTGTCTCGTCGATATCGTTTCAATATTGATTTAGAATGTTCAGGTTTTCTGTCTCGTCGACATCGTTTCAATATCGATTTAGAACGTCCAAGTTTTGTGTCTCGTCGACATCATTTCAATATATGATTTAGAATGTCCAGGTTTTGTGTCTCGTCGATATCGTTTTAATATCTGATTTAGAATGTTCAGGTTTTCTGTCTCCTCGATATCGTTTCAATATATGATTAAGAATGTTCAGGTTGTCTGTCTCGTCGATATCGTTTCAATATTGATTTAGAATGTCCAGGTTTTGTGTCTCGTCGATATCGTTTCAATATCTGATTTAGAATCCAGGTTTCCTGTCTCATCGACATCGTTTCAATATATGATTTAAAATGTTCAGGTTTTGTGTCTCGTCGATATCGTTTCAATATTGATTTAGAATGTCCAGGTTTTGTGTCTCCTCGATATCGTTTCAATATATGATTTAGAATCCAGGTTTCCTGTCTCATCGACATCGTTTCAATATCTGATTTAGAATGTTCAGGTTTTGTGTCTCGTCGATATCGTTTCAATATCTGATTTAGAATGTTCAGGTTTTGTGTCTCATCGACATCGTTTCAATATCTGATTTAGAATGTTCAGGTTTTGTGTCTCGTCGATATCGTTTCAATATTGATTTAGAATGTTCAGGTTTTGTGTCTCGTCGACATCGTTTCAATATCTGATTTAGAATGTTCAGATTTTGTGTCTCGTCGATATCGTTTCAATATTGATTTAGAATGTTCAGGTTTTCTGTCTCGTCGATATCGTTTCAATATCTGGTTTAGAATGTCCAGGTTTTCTGTCTCGTCGATATCGTTTCAATATCTGATTTAGAATGTTCAGGTTTTCTGTCTCGTCGACATAGTTTCAATATCGATTTAGAACGTCCAAGTTTTGTGTCTCGTCGACATCGTTTCAATATATGATTTAGAATGTCCAGGTTTTGTGTCTCGTCGATATCGTTTTAATATATGATTTAGAATGTTCAGGTTTTCTGTCTCCTCGATATCGTTTCAATATATGATTTAGAATGTTCAGGTTTTCTGTCTCGTCGATATCGTTTCAATATTGATTTAGAATGTCCAGGTTTTCTGTCTCCTCGATATCGTTTCAATATCTGATTTAGAATCCAGGTTTCCTGTCTCATCGACATCGTTTCAATATCTGATTTAGAATGTTCAGGTTATGTGTCTCGTCGATATTGTTTCAATATCGATTTAGAATGTTCAGGTTTTGTGTCTCGTCGATATCGTTTCAATATCTGATTTAGAATGTCCAGGTTTTCTGTCTCGTCGATATCGTTTCAATATCTGATTTAGAATGTTCAGGTTTTGTGTCTCGTCGATATCGTTTCAATATCTGATTTAGAATGTTCAGGTTTTGTGTCTCGTCGATATCGTTTCAATATTGATTTAGAATGTCCAGGTTTTGTGTCTCGTCGACATCGTTTCAATATCTGATTTAGAATGTTCAGATTTTGTGTCTCGTCGACATCATTTCAATATATGATTTAGAATGTCCAGGTTTTGTGTCTCGTCGATATCGTTTTAATATATGATTTAGAATGTTCAGGTTTTCTGTCTCGTCGATATCGTTTCAATATTGATTTAGAATGTCCAGGTTTTGTGTCTCCTCGATATCGTTTGAATATCTGATTTAGAATCCAGGTTTCCTGTCTCATCGACATCGATTCAATATATGATTTAAAATGTTCAGGTTTTGTGTCTCGTCGATATTGTTTCAATATTGATTTAGAATGTTCAGGTTTTGTGTCTCGTCGATATCATTTCAATATCTGATTTAGAATGTCCAGGTTTTGTGTCTCGTCGACATCGTTCCAATATATGATTTAGAATGTCCAGGTTTTGTGTCTCGTCGATATCGTTTCAATATCTGATTTAGAATGTTCAGGTTTTGTGTCTCGTCGACATCGTTTCAATATCTGATTTATAATGTTCAGGTTTTCAGCCTCGTCGACATCGTTTCAATATATGATTTAGAATGTCCAGGTTTTGTGTCTCGTCGATATCGTTTTAATATATGATTTAGAATGTTCAGGTTTTCTGTCTCCTCGATATCGTTTCAATATTGATTTAGAATGTTCAGGTTTTGTGTCTCGTCGACATCGTTTCAATATCTGATTTAGAATGTTCAGATTTTGTGTCTCGTCGATATCGTTTCAATATTGATTTAGAATGTTTAGGTTTTCTGTCTCGTTGATATCGTTTCAATATCTGATTTAGAATGTCCAGGTTTTCTGTCTCGTCGATATCGTTTCAATATTGATTTAGAATGTTCAGGTTTTGTGTCTCGTCGATATCGTTTCAATATTGATTTAGAATGTTCAGGTTTTCTGTCTCGTCGACATCGTTTCAATATCGATTTAGAATGTCCAGATTTTGTGTCTCGTCGATATCGTTTCAATATCTGATTTAGAATGTTCAGGTTTTCTGTCTCGTCGATATCGTTTCAACATTGATTTAGAATGTTCAGGTTTTCTGTCTCGTCGACATCGTTTCAATATATGATTTAGAATGTTCAGGTTTTCTGTCTCGTCGATATCGTTTCAATATTGATTTAGAATGTCCAGGTTTTGTGTCTCCTCGATAGCGTTTCAATATCTGATTTAGAATCCAGGTTTCCTGTCTCATCGACATCGTTTCAATATCTGATTTAGAATGTTCAGGTTTTGTGTCTCGTCGATATCGTTTCAATATCTGATTTAGAATGTCCAGGTTTTGTGTCTCGTCGACATCGTTCCAATATATGATTTAGAATGTCCAGGTTTTGTGTCTCGTCGATATCGTTTCAATATCTGATTTAGAATGTTCAGGTTTTGTGTCTCGTCGACATCGTTTCAATATCTGATTTATAATGTTCAGGTTTTCAGCCTCGTCGATATCGTTTCAATATCGATTTAGAACGTCCAGGTTTTGTGTCTCGTCGACATCGTTTCAATATATGATTTAGAATGTCCAGGTTTGTGTCTCGTCGATATCGTTTTAATATATGATTTAGAATGTTCAGGTTTTGTGTCTCCTCGATATCGTTTCAATATATGATTTAGAATGTTCAGGTTTTCTGTCTCGTCGATATCGTTTCAATAATGATTTAGAATGTCCAGGTTTTCTGTCTCCTCGATATCGTTTCAATATCTGATTTAGAATCCAGGTTTCCTGTCTCATCGACATCGTTTCAATATCTGATTTAGAATGTTCAGGTTTTGTGTCTCGTCGATATTGTTTCAATACCGATTTAGAATGTTCAGGTTTTGTGTCTCGTCGATATCGTTTCAATATCTGATTTAGAATGTCCAGGTTTTGTGTCTCGTCGACATCGTTTCAATATATGATTTAGAATGTTCAGGTTTTGTGTCTCGTCGATATCGTTTCAATATCTGATTTAGAATGTCCAGGTTTTGTGTCTCGTCGACATCGTTCCAATATATGATTTAGAATGTCCAGGTTTTGTGTCTCGTCGATATCGTTTCAATATCTGATTTAGAATGTTCAGGTTTTGTGTCTCGTCGACATCGTTTCAATATCTGATTTATAATGTTCAGGTTTTCTGCCTCGGCGACACCGTTTCAATATCGATTTAGAACGTCCAGGTTTTGTGTCTCGTCGACATCGTTTCAATATATGATTTAGAATGTCCAGGTTTTGTGTCTCGTCGATATCGTTTTAATATATGATTTAGAATGTTCAGGTTTTCTGTCTCCTCGATATCGTTTCAATATTGATTTAGAATGTTCAGGTTTTGTGTCTCGTCGACATCGTTTCAATATCTGATTTAGAATGTTCAGATTTTGTGTCTCGTCGATATCGTTTCAATATTGATTTAGAATGTTCAGGTTTTCTGTCTCGTTGATATCGTTTCAATATCTGATTTAGAATGTCCAGGTTTTCTGTCTCGTCGATATCGTTTCAATATTGATTTAGAATGTTCAGGTTTTGTGTCTCGTCGATATCGTTTCAATATTGATTTAGAATGTTCAGGTTTTCTGTCTCGTCGACATCGTTTCAATATCGATTTAGAATGTCCAGATTTTGTGTCTCGTCGATATCGTTTCAATATCTGATTTAGAATGTTCAGGTTTTCTGTCTCGTCGATATCGTTTCAACATTGATTTAGAATGTTCAGGTTTTCTGTCTCGTCGACATCGTTTCAATATATGATTTAGAATGTTCAGGTTTTCTGTCTCGTCGATATCGTTTCAATATTGATTTAGAATGTCCAGGTTTTGTGTCTCCTCGATAGCGTTTCAATATCTGATTTAGAATCCAGGTTTCCTGTCTCATCGACATCGTTTCAATATCTGATTTAGAATGTTCAGGTTTTGTGTCTCGTCGATATCGTTTCAATATCTGATTTAGAATGTCCAGGTTTTGTGTCTCGTCGACATCGTTCCAATATATGATTTAGAATGTCCAGGTTTTGTGTCTCGTCGATATCGTTTCAATATCTGATTTAGAATGTTCAGGTTTTGTGTCTCGTCGACATCGTTTCAATATCTGATTTATAATGTTCAGGTTTTCAGCCTCGTCGATATCGTTTCAATATCGATTTAGAACGTCCAGGTTTTGTGTCTCGTCGACATCGTTTCAATATATGATTTAGAATGTCCAGGTTTGTGTCTCGTCGATATCGTTTTAATATATGATTTAGAATGTTCAGGTTTTGTGTCTCCTCGATATCGTTTCAATATATGATTTAGAATGTTCAGGTTTTCTGTCTCGTCGATATCGTTTCAATAATGATTTAGAATGTCCAGGTTTTCTGTCTCCTCGATATCGTTTCAATATCTGATTTAGAATCCAGGTTTCCTGTCTCATCGACATCGTTTCAATATCTGATTTAGAATGTTCAGGTTTTGTGTCTCGTCGATATTGTTTCAATACCGATTTAGAATGTTCAGGTTTTGTGTCTCGTCGATATCGTTTCAATATCTGATTTAGAATGTCCAGGTTTTGTGTCTCGTCGACATCGTTTCAATATATGATTTAGAATGTTCAGGTTTTGTGTCTCGTCGATATCGTTTCAATATCTGATTTAGAATGTCCAGGTTTTGTGTCTCGTCGACATCGTTCCAATATATGATTTAGAATGTCCAGGTTTTGTGTCTCGTCGATATCGTTTCAATATCTGATTTAGAATGTTCAGGTTTTGTGTCTCGTCGACATCGTTTCAATATCTGATTTATAATGTTCAGGTTTTCTGCCTCGGCGACACCGTTTCAATATCGATTTAGAACGTCCAGGTTTTGTGTCTCGTCGACATCGTTTCAAGATATGATTTAGAATGTCCAGGTTTTGTGTCTCGTCGATATCGTTTTAATATATGAGTTAGAATGTTCAGGTTTTCTGTCTCCTCGATATCGTTTCAATATATGATTTAGAATGTTCAAGTTTTCTGTCTCTTCGATATCGTTTCAATATTGATTTAGAATGTCCAGGTTTTCTGTCTCCTCGATATCGTTTCAATATCTGATTTAGAATCCAGGTTTCCTGTCTCATCGACATCGTTTCAATATCTGATTTAGAATGTTCAGGTTTTGTGTCTCGTCGATATTGTTTCAATACCGATTTAGAATGTTCAGGTTTTGTGTCTCGTCGATATCGTTTCAATATCTGATTTAGAATGTCCAGGTTTTGTGTCTCGTCGACATCGTTTCAATATATGATTTAGAATGTTCAGGTTTTGTGTCTCGTCGATATCGTTTTAATATATGATTTAGAATGTTCAGGTTTTCTGTCTCGTCGATATCGTTTCAATATCTGATTTAGAATGTTCAGGTTTTGTGTCTCGTCGATATCGTTTCAATATCTGATTTAGAATGTTCAGGTTTTGTGTCTCGTCGATATCGTTTCAATATTAATTTAGAATGTCCAGGTTTTGTGTCTCGTCGACATCGTTTCAATATCTGATTTAGAATATTCAGATTTTGTGTCACGTCGATATCGTTTCAATATTGATTTAGAATGTTCAGGTTGTCTATCTCGTCGATATCGTTTCAATATCTGATTTAGAATGTCCAGGTTTTGTGTCTCGTCGATATCGTTTCAATATTGATTTAGAATGTTCAGGTTTTGTGTCTCGTCGATATCGTTTCAATTTTGATTTAGAATGTTCAGGTTTTCTGTCTCGTCGACATCGTTTCAATATCGATTTAGGATGTCCAGGTTTTGTGTCTCGTCGATATCGTTTCAATATCTGATTTGGAATGTTCAGGTTTTGTGTCTCGTCGATATCGTTTCAATATTGATTTAGAATGTTCAGGTTTTGTGTCTCGTCGACATCGTTTCAATATTGATTTAGAACGTCCAAGTTTTGTGTCTCGTCGACATCGTTTCAATATATGATTTAGAATGTCCAGGTTTTGTGTCTCGTCGATATCGTTTTAATATATGATTTAGAATGTTCAGGTTTTCTGTCTCTTCGATATCGTTTCAATATCTGATTTAGAATGTTCAGGTTTTGTGTCTCGTCGACTTCGTTTCAATATCTGATTTATAATGTTCAGGTTTTCAGCCTCGTCGACATCGTTTCAATATCGATTTAGAACGTCCAGGTTTTGTGTCTGGTCGACATCGTTTCAATATATGATTTAGAATGTCCAGGTTTTGTGTCTCGTCGATATCGTTTTAATATATGATTTAGAATGTTCAGGTTTTCTGTCTCCTCGATATCGTTTCAATATATGATTTAGAATGTTCAGGTTTTCTTTCTCGTCGATATCGTTTCAATAATGATTTAGAATGTCCAGGTTTTCTGTCTCCTCGATATCGTTTCAATATCTGATTTAGAATCCAGGTTTCCTGTCTCATTGACATCGTTTCAATATCTGATTTAGAATGTTCAGGTTTTGTGTCTCGTCGATATTGTTTCAATACCGATTTAGAATGTTCAGGTTTTGTGTCTCGTCGATATCGTTTCAATATCTGATTTAAAATGTCCAGGTTTTGTGTCTCGTCGACATCGTTTTAATATATGATTTAGAATGTTCAGGTTTTCTGTCTCGTCGATATCGTTTCAATATCTGATTTAGAATGTTCAGGTTTTGTGTCTCGTCGATATCGTTTCAATATCTGATTTAGAATCCAGGTTTTCTGTCTCATCGATATCGTTTCAATATCTGATTTAGAATGTCCAGGTTTTGTGTCTCGTCGATATCGTTTCAATATATGATTTAGAATGTCCAGGTTTTGTGTCTCGTCGATATCGTTTCAATATATGATTTAGAATGTTCAGGTTTTCTGTCTCGTCGACATCGTTTTAATATTGATTTAGAATGTCCAGGTTTTGTGTCTCGTCGATATCGTTTCAATATATGATTTAGAATCCAGGTTTTGTGTCTCATCGATATCGTTTCAATATCTGATTTAGAATGTCCAGGTTTTGTGTCTCGTCGATATCGTTTCAATATATGATTTAGAATGTTCAGGTTTTCTGTCTCCTCGATATCGTTTCAATATCTGATTTAGAATGTTCAGATTTTGTGTCTCGTCGATATCGTTTCAATATTGATTTAGAATGTCCAGGTTTTGTGTCTCCTCGATATCGTTTCAATATCTGATTTAAAATCCAGGTTTCCTGTCTCATCGACATCGTTTCAATATCTGATTTAGAATGTTCAGGTTTTGTGTCTCATCGATATCGTTTCAATATTGATTTAGAATGTCCAGGTTTTCTGTCTCCTCGATATCGTTTCAATATCTGATTTAGAATCCAGGTTTCCTGTCTCATCGACATAGTGTCAATATCGATTTAGAATGTCCAGGTTTTGTGTCTCGTCGATATCGTTTCAATATCTGATTTAGAATGTCCAGTGATTATGTCTCGTCGACATCGTTTCAATATATGATTTAGAATGTCCAGGTTTTGTGTCTCGTCGATATCGTTTCAATATCTGATTTAGAATGTCCAGGTTTTGTTTCTCGTCGATATCATTTCAATATTGATTTAGAATGTCCAGGTTTTGTGTCTCATCGACATCGTTTCAATATATGATTTAGAATGTCCAGGTTTTGTGTCTCGTCGATATCGTTTCAATATCTGATTTAGAATGTTCAGGTTTTGTGTCTCGTCGATATCGTTTCAATATCTGATTTAGAATCCAGGTTTTCTGTCTCATCGATATCGTTTCAATATCTGATTTAGAATGTCCAGGTTTTGTGTCTCGTCGATATCGTTTCAATATATGATTTAGAATGTCCAGGTTTTGTGTCTCGTCGATATCGTTTCAATATATGATTTAGAATGTTCAGGTTTTCTGTCTCGTCGACATCGTTTCAATATTGATTTAGAATGTTCAGGTTTTGTGTCTCGTCGATATCGTTTCAATATATGATTTAGAATCCAGGTTTTGTGTCTCCTCCATATCGTTTCAATATCTGATTTAGAATGTCCAGGTTTAGTGTCTCGTCGATATCGTTTCAATATTGATTTAGAATGTTCAGGTTTTGTGTCTCGTCGATATCGTTTCAATATCTGATTTAGAATGTTCAGGTTTTGTGTCTCGTCGATATCGTTTCAATATTGATTTACAATGTTCAGGTTTTGTGTCTCGTCGATATCGTTTCAATATTGATTTAGAATGTTCAGGTTTTGTGTCTCGTCGATATCGTTTCAATATTTGATTTAGAATGTCCAGGCTTTGTTTCTCGTCGATGTCGTTTCAATATTGATTTAGAATGTCCAAGTTTTGTGTCTCATCGACATCGTTTGAATATATGATTTAGAATGTCCAGGTTTTGTGTCTCGTCGATATCGTTTCAATATCTGATTTAGAATGTTCAGGTTTTGTGTCTCGTCGATATCGTTTCAATATCTGATTTAGAATCCAGGTTTTCTGTCTCATCGATATCGTTTCAATATCTGATTTAGAATGTCCAGGTTTTGTGTCTCGTCGATATCGTTTCAGTATATGATTTAGAATGTCCAGCTTTTGTGTCTCGTCGATATGGTTTCAATATATGATTTAGAATGTTCAGGTTTTCTGTCTCGTCGACATCGTTTCAATATTGATTTAGAATGTTCAGGTTTTGTGTCTCGTCGATATCGTTTCAATATATGATTTAGAATCCAGGTTTTGTGTCTCCTCCATATCGTTTCAATATCTGATTTAGAATGTCCAGGTTTTGTGTCTCGTCGATATCGTTTCAATATTGATTTAGAATGTTCAGGTTTTGTGTCTCGTCGATATCGTTTCAATATCTGATTTAGAATGTTCAGGTTTTGTGTCTCGTCGATATCGTTTCAATATCTGATTTAGAATGTTCAGGTTTTGTGTCTCGTCGATATCGTTTCAATATCTGATTTAGAATCCAGGTTTTCTGTCTCATCGATATCGTTTCAATATCTGATTTAGAATGTCCAGGTTTTGTGTCTCGTCGATATCGTTTCAATATATGATTTAGAATGTCCAGGTTTTGTGTCTCGTCGATATCGTTTCAATATATGATTTAGAATGTTCAGGTTTTCTGTCTCGTCGACATCGTTTCAATATTGATTTAGAATGTTCAGGTTTTGTGTCTCGTCGATATCGTTTCAATATATGATTTAGAATCCAGGTTTTGTGTCTCCTCCATATCGTTTCAATATCTGATTTAGAATGTCCAGGTTTAGTGTCTCGTCGATATCGTTTCAATATTGATTTAGAATGTTCAGGTTTTGTGTCTCGTCGATATCGTTTCAATATCTGATTTAGAATGTTCAGGTTTTGTGTCTCGTCGATATCGTTTCAATATTGATTTACAATGTTCAGGTTTTGTGTCTCGTCGATATCGTTTCAATATTGATTTAGAATGTTCAGGTTTTGTGTCTCGTCGATATCGTTTCAATATTTGATTTAGAATGTCCAGGCTTTGTTTCTCGTCGATGTCGTTTCAATATTGATTTAGAATGTCCAAGTTTTGTGTCTCATCGACATCGTTTGAATATATGATTTAGAATGTCCAGGTTTTGTGTCTCGTCGATATCGTTTCAATATCTGATTTAGAATGTTCAGGTTTTGTGTCTCGTCGATATCGTTTCAATATCTGATTTAGAATCCAGGTTTTCTGTCTCATCGATATCGTTTCAATATCTGATTTAGAATGTCCAGGTTTTGTGTCTCGTCGATATCGTTTCAGTATATGATTTAGAATGTCCAGCTTTTGTGTCTCGTCGATATGGTTTCAATATATGATTTAGAATGTTCAGGTTTTCTGTCTCGTCGACATCGTTTCAATATTGATTTAGAATGTTCAGGTTTTGTGTCTCGTCGATATCGTTTCAATATATGATTTAGAATCCAGGTTTTGTGTCTCCTCCATATCGTTTCAATATCTGATTTAGAATGTCCAGGTTTTGTGTCTCGTCGATATCGTTTCAATATTGATTTAGAATGTTCAGGTTTTGTGTCTCGTCGATATCGTTTCAATATCTGATTTAGAATGTTCAGGTTTTGTGTCTCGTCGATATCGTTTCAATATCTGATTTAGAATGTTCAGGTTTTCTGTCTCGTCGACATCGTTTCAATATCTGATTTCGAATGTTTAGGTTTTGTGTCTCGTCGATATCGTTTCAATATCTGATTTAGAATGTTCAGGTTTTCTGTCTCCTCGACATCGTTTGAATATATGATTTAGAATGTCCAGGTTTTGTGTCTCGTCGACATCGTTTCAATATATGATTTAGAATGTCCAGGTTTTGGGTCTCCTCCATATCGTTTCAATATCTGATTTAGAATGTTCAGGTTTTGTGTCTCGTCGATATCGTTTCAATATTGATTTAGAATGTTCAGGTTTTCTGTCTTGTCGACATCGTTTCAATATCGTTTTAGAACGTCCAGGTTTTGTGTCTGGTCGACATCGTTTCAATATATGATTTAGAATGTCCAGGTTTTGTGTCTCGTCGATATCGTTTTAATATATGATTTAGAATGTTCAGGTTTTCTGTCTCCTCGTTATCGTTTCAATATATGATTTAGAATGTTCAGGTTTTGTGTCTCGTCGATATCGTTTCAATATTGATTTAGAATGTCCAGGTTTTCTGTCTCCTCGATATCGTTTCAATATCTGATATAGAATCCAGGTTTCCTGTCTCGTCGACATCGTTTCAATATCTGATTTAGAATGTTCAGGTTTTGTGTCTCGTCGATATCGTTTCAATATCTGATTTAGAATGTTCAGGTTTTCTGTCTCGTCGACATCGTTTCAATATATGATTTAGAATGTCCAGGTTTAGTGTCTCGTCGACATCGTTTCAATATATGATTTAGAATGACCAGGTTTTGTGTCTCCTCCATATCGTTTCAATATCTGATTTAGAATGTTCAGGTTTTGTGTCTCGTCGATATCGTTTCAATATTGATTTAGAATGTTCAGGTTTTCTGTCTTGTCAACATCGTTTCAATATCGTTTTAGAACGTCCAGGTTTTGTGTCTGGTCGACATCGTTTCAATATCTGATTTAAAATGTCCAGGTTTTGTGTCTCGTCGATATCGTTTTAATATATGATTTAGAATGATCAGGTTTTCTGTCTCCTCGATATCGTTTCAATATATGATTTAGAATGTTCAGGTTTTGTGTCTCGTCGATATCGTTTCAATATTGATTTAGAATGTCCAGGTTTTCTGTCTCCTCGATATCGTTTCAATATCTGATATAGAATCCAGGTTTCCTGTCTCATCGACATCGTTTCAATATCTGATTTAGAATGTTCAGGTTTTGTGTCTTGTCGATATTGTTTAAATATTGATTTAGAATGTTCATGTTTTGTGTCTCGTCGATATCGTTTCAATATCTGATTTAGAATGTCCAGTGATTGTGTCTCGTCGACATCGTTTCAATATATAATTTAGAATGTCCAGGTTTTGTGTCTCGTCGATATCGTTTCAATATCTGATTTAGAATGTTCAGGTTTTGTGTCTCGTCGACATCGTTTCAATATCTGATTTATAATGTTCAGGTTTTGTGTCTCGTCGATATCATTTCAATATCTGATTTAGAATGTCCAGGTTTTGTGTCTCGTCGACATCGTTTCAATATCTGATTTAAAATGTCCAGGTTTTGTGTCTCGTCGATATCGTTTCAATATTGATTTAGAATGTCCAGGTTTTGTGTCTCGTCGATATCGTTTCAATATTGATTTATAATGTTCAGGTTTTCTGTCTCGTCGACATCGTTTCAATATCGATTTAGAATGTCCAGGGTTTGTGTCTCGTCGATATCGTTTCAATATATGATTTAGAATGTCCAGGTTTTGTGTCTCGTCGATATCGTTTCAATATTGATTTAGAATGTTCAGGTTTTGTGTCTCGTCGATATCGTTTCAATATCTAATTTAGAATGTCCAGGTTTTGTTTCTCGTCGATATCGTTTCAATATTGATTTAGAATGTCCAGGTTTTGTGTCTCATCGACATCGTTTCAATATATGATTTAGAATGTCCAGGTTTTGTGTCTCGTCGATATCGTTTCAATATCTGATTTAGAATGTTCAGGTTTTATGTCTCGTCGATATCGTTTCAATATCTGATTTAGAATCCAGGTTTTCTGTCTCATCGATATCGTTTCAATATATGATTTAGAATGTCCAGGTTTTGTGTCTCGTCGATATCGTTTCAATATATGATTTAGAATGTTCAGGTTTTCTGTCTCGTCGACATCGTTTCAATATTGATTTAGAATGTTCAGGTTTTGTGTCTCGTCGATATCGTTTCAATATATGATTTAGAATCCAGGTTTTCTGTCTCGTCGATATCGTTTCAATATCTGATTTAGAATGTCCAGGTTTTGTGTCTCGTCGATATCGTTTCAATATTGATTTAGAATGTTCATGTTTTGTGTCTCGTCGATATCGTTTCAATATCTGATTTAGAATGTTCAGGTTTTGTGTCTCGTCGATATCGTTTCAATATCTGATTTAGAATGTTCAGGTTTTGTGTCTCGTCGACATCGTTTCAATATATGATTTAGAATGTCCAGGTTTTGTGTCTCGTCGACATCGTTTCAATATATGATTTACAATGTCCAGGTTTTGTGTCTCCTCCATATCGTTTCAATATCTGATTTAGAATGTCCAGGTTTTGTGTCTCGTCGATATCGTTTCAATATTGATTTAGAATGTCCAGGTTTTGCGTCTCGTCGATATCGTTTCAATATTGATTTAGAATGTCCAGGTTTTGCGTCCCGTCGATATCGTTTCAATATCTGGTTTAGAATGTCCAGGTTTTGCGTCTCGTCGATATCGTTTCAATATTGATTTAGAATGTTCAGGTTTTGGGTCTCGTCGATATCGTTTCAATATCTGATTTAGAATGTTCAGGTTTTGTGTCTCGTCGATATCGTTTCAATATTGATTTAGAATGTTCAGGTTTTGTGTCTCCTCGATATCGTTTCAATATTGATTTAGAATGTTCAGGTTTTGTGTCTCGTCGATATCGTTTCAATATCTGATTTAGAATGTCCAGGCTTTGTTTCTCGTCGATATCGTTTCAATATTGATTTAGAATGTCCAGGTTTTGTGTCTCATCGACATCGTTTCAATATATGATTTAGAATGTCCAGGTTTTGTGTCTCGTCGATATCGTTTCAATATCTGATTTAGAATGTTCAGGTTTTGTGTCTCGTCGATATCGTTTCAATATCTGATTTAGAATCCAGGTTTTCTGTCTCATCGATATCGTTTCAATATCTGATTTAGAATGTCCAGGTTTTGTGTCTCGTCGATATCGTTTCAATATATGATTTAGAATGTCCAGCTTTTGTGTCTCGTCGATATCGTTTCAATATATGATTTAGAATGTTCAGGTTTTCTGTCTCGTCGACATCGTTTCAATATTGATTTAGAATGTTCAGGTTTTGTGTCTCGTCGATATCGTTTCAATATATGATTTAGAATCCAGGTTTTGTGTCTCCTCCATATCGTTTCAATATCTGATTTAGAATGTCCAGGTTTTGTGTCTCGTCGATATCGTTTTAATATTGATTTAGAATGTTCAGGTTTTGTGTCTCGTCGATATCGTTTCAATATCTGATTTAGAATGTTCAGGTTTTGTGTCTCGTCGATATCGTTTCAATATCTGATTTAGAATGTTCAGGTTTTGTGTCTCGTCGACATCGTTTCAATATCTGATTTAGAATGTTCAGGTTTTGTGTGTCGTCGATATCGTTTCAATATCTGATTTAGAATGTTCAGGTTTTGTGTCTCGTCGACATCGTTTCAATATATGATTTAGAATGTCCAGGTTTTGTGTCTCGTCGACATCGTTTCAATATATGATTTAGAATGTCCAGGTTTTGTGTCTCCTCCATATCGTTTCAATATCTGATTTAGAATGTCCAGGTTTTGTGTCTCGTCGATATCGTTTTAATATTGATTTAGAATGTTCAGGTTTTGTGTCTCGTCGATATCGTTTCAATATCTGATTTAGAATGTTCAGGTTTTGTGTCTCGTCAATATCGTTTCAATATCTGATTTAGAATGTTCAGGTTTTGTTTCTCGTCGACATCGTTTCAATATCTGATTTAGAATGTTCAGGTTTTGTGTCTCGTCGACATCGTTTCAATATATGATTTAGAATGTCCAGGTTTTGTGTCTCGTCGACATCGTTTCAATATATGATTTAGAATGTCCAGGTTTTGTGTCTCCTCCATATCGTTTCAATATCTGATTTAGAATGTCCAGGTTTTGTGTCTCGTCGATATCGTTTCAATATTGATTTAGAATGTCCAGGTTTTGCGTCTCGTCGATATCGTTTCAATATCTGATTTAGAATGTCCAGGTTTTGCGTCTGGTCGATATCGTTTCAATATTGATTTAGAATGTTCAGGTTTTGTGTCTCGTCGACATCGTTTCAATATATGATTTAGAATGTCCAGGTTTTGTGTCTCGTCGACATGGATGATATTGTATCAATATCAGATCAATACCTGAATCATGCATATCACGTGTAGTCTTAGTCAATCCTTCCTGTCGATACCAACAATATTGTATTGATGTTGAATCATATCATGAACGTTGTGATCTTGCATGTTGTTGTCATGCTTATGTGGACTATAATGATCATGTGTGTAATTTTTCGTTGGAGGTATTTTTTTCCCTTGTTGATATTGATTCGTGATCATTTTAACAATCACCTTCATGTGTGAGGGGGCCTCCGTGGCCGAGTGGTTAGAGCATCGGGCTCAAAATCACAAGGTCCCTCACTTCTTTCGGCGCGTGTTCGAATCTCGGCCGCGGCGTTATGTGAGCAAGTTTGCCAGTTTACTTGCGGAAGGTCGGTGGTCTCTTCCCAGGTACATTGTATCTGGGTTCTCTCCTCCACCAACAAAAACTGGACGCCACCAGATAACTGAAAAATTGTTGAGTGTGGCGGAAAGCAATAAATAATCAATCAATCAACCTTCATGTGTGCCATGCACTTTGAGGTATCCCTTCCTATGTTGTGAATAAAATGTAAAATTTGATACTGTACGAGGGGTGATTAAAAATTTCATGAACTGGTGCCATATAATGGAACACTTTTAGTATGCAGTCCCCATAAATTTAGGGTAGGGCATTATACCGTCTGACCCTAACGTTATATCATTATCGTATATGACCCTAAAAACAGCCTTTTAAGTGGTAAATTATAATTTTGTCAGTTGACGATATGGAAACAGTATTATTGATATCGTACTTGGTCATTGAAAAACCTGTGCACGAGTTTGCTGTAAACAATAAGTTGACATTGTTGACAAGACATCTGCCAGATGACTGTATGATGCGCACCATTGGATAGTAGCTTGCTGTAAAAAGGAAGCCGAGTGCATAAGTCTCCCCTGCCATTATTGCCTCTCATACAGTAAGATCTATGTAACCCCTAGAGGTGGTAGATGGCAACTGGGCTCCATGCGGCTAAATCACAAGGTCTCGGAGGAATCTTGGCCCCTAGATGTACGGTATGCCAGGCCCGTTGGCGTGTGGATATGCCCCGATACCTGCAAACCCAGATCCCAGCTATGGGTCAAATAGCCCCAATGCCTTGCGGAAAGGTTTTGGTTAATCAAAGGCTATGGGAAGAACCCAGACAGAAAATCCGTATAGATGCAGTCCGTTAGCATGGTGAATGAAAGCATCTACGGGAAGGAAACCCCCGACGGTAAAACTCGGTCCACCAGAGCGGTAAAAACTAGTTAGTTACGGAAACGTTCATCAAGAATAGGTGCCTTATGTCCCAGTGGGGACGAAGAAGATAAGTAAGTGTCGTCATGTTGTATTTGTTCTTGGCTATGTATGGGCACCTGCTATCATTGTTAGGGGGATGACTGGTTGCCGTGGTCAGTTACATGCCAATGTAATTCATTAAATTACAATTAATTAAATTATGTTTACTGCATTTTAAAAATGTAATTGATTAAATTACAATTACTTAGACAAAGTGTTTAATTAAGTTACACATTACGTTTAAGTAGTTTCAAATTTTTATTATATATTTATTTACTTTCAAGCTTCCAGATATGTCAGAGGTGCAATAGATACACTTGGTCTTAATTTTCTGACCCTGGGTTTAGGGTAAAATGATTTAAAACACCCCCATCCTTGATTTAGCTAGGATTCCCGTGGTTAGAATAGGTCCTCAGTACCCCTTGCTTGTCACAAGAGGCGACTGGATAGGGGCCGTCCTTCGGATGAGACCTCAAAAACCGAGGCCCCGTGTCATGGCAGGAGTGTCATGAGCAAGGCCAGGGATCCAACTTATCTTTTCTATGCCCCCGAAGTGTGTCTGACATTTATTATTGTCAACATTGCGCATTAATAACTTGTGCTCTGTCATTTCTGTTCATGCAGTAGAAGTCAGCAGGTTTGTGCTGTTAGGTCACCTGAGTGACTGTTGCTGTTGGTCTTCGTCCGTTGTCATGTGCCGTCCATTAAAACTTTTACATTTTTCTTGTAAACTACAAGGTCAATTGTTACCATTTTTGGTGTGAATCTTCTTTAGGAAAGAGCAATGCAAATTGTGAAATATGTGCTCTTGGTTCCCCTATGGCCTCATGGGTTGGACCAAAACTGAAAAAAGAAACATTTTACAAAATCTTCTCTACTTCCGCACATCATAATCATTGGGAGAAAACCTAAATACATGTATATGATGGCCATGAAATCTGGGTCAGGGGTTCACTCCCGTGGCCATGTAGTAAAGATATATCAAATTCTTCTTACTCTCAAACATGTGTGAGAAAAACTAAATGCATGGTTATGATGTCCATGAAGATCTCTACTGTAAGTGTGAAAATCATGGTTGCTGGGTGACGGATTTGGGGCTAGGGTGGGTCCAGTATGGCTCTCTAGTAAAATGTATTGAATCTTTGAAAAATCTTCTCCTCTACTATCAGAAATATGTGAGAAAAACTAAATTTATGGTTATGATGTCCATCAAGTTCTCTACTAAAATTGTGAAGTTCATGACCTATGGATTCACACATTAGGGTGTAGCCAATATGGTCATAGAGTGAGGTGTCTTAAATCTTGATGAAATCTTCTCTCCTCGAGAAAATGTAAGTGCATAGTTATCGTGTTCATGAGGCCCTTTACATAAGATGTGAAAGTCATGGCACCTTATCTAAAAGTTTAGGGACTAGGGTAGAGCCATTATGGTCATTTATAGTTAAAATGCATTAAATCTTAGAAAAATTCTTTTCTTTATTTCCACAGTAGTGGAAGATAAACTGAATACAGGTTATGATGCCCATGAAACCTAGATCTACACGTACATGAATTGTGAAAAGCATTTCCCCGGCTGATTCAGGGGTTCAGACTTAGGGTGGGGGACAATATGGGTGTTTAGTGAAAATGTAGTTAGGTAGTATGCAACAGTGTCTGAAAATATACCATTTCGGAAGCACCTCGCATAATTCAAACATATATGTGACCTCATTTTGAAGCGCTTGAGTCAAGCATCTGTAGCAACAAATGATGCAGATGACAGTCTAGTACACAAGGTCTTCCGAGTGCAAAGGTTTTGGGTACTAGGCTACACAGACGATACCAATAGAGCATAGTGAAGGTCATCAGATCGAAACGACAGTCCAAGCAAAGGTTACATTAAAAAAAAAAAACAAAAAAAAAAAACAACAAAACACAAAAAAAACCCCAAAAAACCAACAAACAAATAAGCGAGGGTTTTGGAAATTTTCGGCCAAGATTGTAATTATGTTCTTTTATCGTCCAATACTGAAACTGACTGTACTGATGCCGTGTTACTGATGAATACATTGTATGCCGGGGTCCTATGATGTCGCGATACTTAACGATTTCGATTCGTTTTAATATCTGTTGGCCTGATTTCACTCAATTGTTAATGTTTTATAAATACCTTTTATAGTGTTTCTTTTAATATAGATAAACAAACAGATATTAATATAAATGCTTGTTTACAAATGGTCCATTGTGAGACCATACCTGTATACATTTGAAAACGAGGGTACTACGATACGGCGGTATTCACAAAAATGCAGCGAATGGCGGTCTATTAGTGCTACTATTGTGAAAAAGGTTGTTGTTTTGTAAATCGGGGCAAAGTTTGTAAAAGAATAAATAAAATTCAGCAATTTTAATACATTGAATAAAATGTTCCAAAATGTAGAAGCACAAAAATTAAGAAAAGTGATTTTAAAAATGCCGAATCTTCATTTGTTTTAAATTCAAAGACCGTATTTTCCAAAATTCTGAACACTTTTACTTTTTCAGTATGTATTGTGTACATTAGTTATTTATTATCTAAAAATAACTCGCCGATAGATGACGCGGTTCATTCATGACGTATGTAAAAGCGAAATACCTCGGTACCTAAGGACCTGTGGTATCATAGGACGGGAGAGGGGATTGACATCGGAGGTAAAGCGGAAACTGGAAGTAAAGCGCACATCGGAAGTAAAGCGGATACGGAAGTAAACATTCTCAAATGTATACACGCTCAAGTGTGCGTGGGGGTCACCTTGAAATCAACAAGACGTAAGTTTATAGCAAATCTACAATCGCCCTTGAGAATGCTTTAAACTAAAGTACATTTTTTTCTTCACACACCACAGGAACTTGGGCAATGGACCCCCACCCCCGCCCCCCGCCCCATTTCCATTTTTTTCTTTTAAAATCGAGAATCGACACACCTTTTTCCTATTTTTGTATTATAATATGCACTACATGTTATTGGTAATGTACCCTTTTATCTCTTTAAGCCGTTAACAGACCCAGAGGCCCATGGGCCAGATTGCTCACCGCGGCACTTTGGCTAGGAAAAAGCAGATATCAGTGCAGTCTGCTTTTACATTTTTATGATCACTCATGGCTTTGCTGTTCTTGAGAAGAATTTTAAAGATTTGTCCTATGTATTTATATGTAAATCTTTGATCGCCAGCTGTTGTCCACCTATCCACCCGTGGGGGGTGTTGGGTGTTATTGCTTGTTTGTTTGTTTTCTGCCACACTCAACAATTTTTCAGATATCTGGTGGCGTCCAGTTTTTTGTAGGCGGAGGAAAGAACCCAGATATAATGTATCCGGGAAGAGACCACCGACCTTCCGAAAGTAAACTGGCAAACTTTCTCACATATCGGCGCGAGCGGGATTGAGAGGCCTTGTGGTTTTGAGCGCAATGCTTTAACCACTCGGTCACGGGGGCCCCTTGGGGTGGCATGACTTGAATAAACTTGAATCCACACTACCTCACGATAATTCCAAGTAAGATTCATATTTTCTAGCACATTGGTTCTTGAGAAGAAGATTTTTAAATGATGTCATTAATTTTCACAAATTCGTGATTATCTCCCTGTGGAAGAATGTGTTGCTGTTAGAATAGATCCTCAATAATGAGCCCCGCAGGGATCCGGGTTGTCAGAATAGATCTTCAGTACCCTTTGCTTGTCGTAAGAGGCGACTAAATGGGGCGGTCCTTCGGATAAGACCTCAAAAAATGAGGTCCAGTGTCACAGCAGGTGTGGCACGTAAAAGATCCCTCCCTGCTCAAAGGCCATGAGCGCCGAGCATAGGCTTAATTTTGCAGCCCATCACCGGCAATGGTGACATCTCCATACGAGTGAAAGATTCTCGAGCGGGACGTTAAACAGTACTTAATCAATCAATCAATCTTCATTTGAACAAACTTGAATACCCTTTATCCAAGGTAACTTTGTGGCAAATTTGGTTGAAATTGACCCAGTGGTTCTTGAGATGATGAAAATGTGAAAATTGTACGACAACGACGATGTCGACAGACAACGAACAAATTTTGATCAGAAAAGCCCACTTCGGCTCAGGTGAGCTAAACATCAGTCGAAGACGATTTAATTAAATATAGTTAAAAAGACAAAATGATTACATTATTGAATACATATAGTGCATATTAGAATAAAAAAATTGCAAAAAGGTGTGTCGATCATAGATTTTAGGAGAGAAAAAAAATGGAAAGGAGAGATCCTTCCCTCAAATGTGACGCTTAAAGTAAAACTTTTACATTTAACTGAGTGGGGCCCTCAACGAAATGCATAATTTATGTACTGTTATGTCGTTGGGACAGATTTTAAAAATATTACAAAGGACTGTATTGAAAATAATATAAGAGAAAGGTTTTCTTTCAATAGTAGGTGGCAGAAGCTCCGTTCTCGATACTACTGGGCGGGGTCATTTAATGATGTGAAGAAATAGGTCATGGAATGCAACACCTGCCAGCGAAAAGAGCATCTGAAGAAAGCCAAGAAATCCTTGCGCCCCATAGCAGTATCCGACAAAGCTTTCTCACAGATTGGTATGGATTTGATCCATTGAAAAAAACAAAGACAGGTAGAATGAATTTTTCTTCCAAATTTATTCTTCAGAATCATAGAAAAAAAATATACCAAGTAGATTCTGTATCGGTCCAAGACACTAATATCTGTCAGAGGGCTGACGGCTGATATTGGTCAAAGGAAATGCTTATATAAAAGGGTATGTTTTATTAAGTTTAATACGTACTTGATAACAAAATACAGCAGTCATCTATTTGAGCAAATACAAATAAGTAAGCAAGTTGAGATACACTATATTGTTTTGCTAAATGGATCGGCGTAGAGTTCAGTTTGAATCATTGGTACATTTTAAGAACTTGGATACCAGCAATAACTTCACGAGCAACTTATGATAAGATCAAATTGAAAGAAAAAATATTTATCAAAAGGCAATTTTTGATAATGGGGAGCAAACGATTATTGCATGTTTATGAGTATTATCATATTAATCACCTTCCAGAACACACACACACACACACACACAGGTTCAATAATTACATGTACATCGCATCATGTTATTGCGGAACAAAGATATAAACGTCATGTTCACATTTTCCTCCCGCAATAGTGTAAAATTCAACACGTAACGTCAAGCACTAAATTTGATGAATGTTCAATGCAGTTTAATTTTTTTTTCAGGAAATCGTTATATAGTACTTCTAACCGACTACCTGACGACATGGGTTGAAACAGAAGGTATTCCTGAAAAAAAGTGCGGTATCACTAATGAGCATTTTCATCAAATTTGTCTGCACCCATGGCGTACCAAATATACTTATTACGGACCAAAGCAGAGAAGTACCAAATATACTTATTACGGACCAAAGCAGAGAATTTTGTAACGAAATAAATGATTGCTTCTATGAACGAATGGGAATGGAGCACAGAGTTGCAACATCGTACCACCCACAAACTGATGGCCGAACAGAGAGTTTAACAGGACCCTTTCACTATGCTATCCAACGTTGTTAACTCATAAAGTAATGACTGGGATGAACACATTCCAATGGTACTTTTTGCATACAGAACAGCTAACCGTGAGTCCACTCGAATGGATCCGTTTTCTTTAGTTTATGGACGACAGGCAATCTTGTCTTGTATGTGTTTACACCTTACACGGCTTGAAAGGAGCTGTCAACGGAGGCAGACTTAAACGATTCCAAAAGTAAGGAAGAGGAGTCTTTAAGTGACACTGGTGACACCTTCCTTTATTACATTGATTATTTATTTATTGCTTTCCGTCACACTCAACAATTTTTCAGTTATCTGGTGGCGTCCAGTTTTTGTTGGTGGAGGAGAGAACCCAGATACAATGTACCTGGGAAGAGACCACTGTCCTTCCGCAAGTAAACTGGCAAACTTGCTCACATAACGCCGCGGCCGAGATTCGAACACGCGCCGACAGAGGTGAGAGGCCTTGTGATTTTGAGCCCGATGCTCTAACCACTCGGCCACGGAGGCCCCTCCTTTATTACAAAGACGAAGAAACCCAAAACCATTTTAAAGAAGATGAACAACCAAACCAAGATTTTTCTAATAATGACAAGGAAAAAAACCAAGCAATGCAAGACAGCTTCAGTGCTAGGACAGATGATGAAGAATTCTCAAAGAGCTTTAAAGATGAGATAGATGGTGAAGAAGATACAGTAACATGCACTATATTATTCAATAAAATTTCTGTGACAGCTGAAACATGCAAAACATTTCGGTGTTAATGTTAAGAACTTGCATGGAAAATCTAGAATACATAAAATGGCCTACGACGCCAAACCCTTGGAAGTCAATCCAGTGAGAGGAGATGGTAATTGTTTATTTCGAGCTCTAAGTTATTGTCTTTTTGGCTCACAAACATATAATGTAATAGCACGAAACCACCTTTTGGAATGTATGAAATCTCGTAACGCAGAATTTTCTTCCATCGCTGAGAGAAGTATAAACCAGTATATTGAACAGTCAGAAATGGGATAAGTTGGCACTTGGGGAACAAAAGTAGAAATATTTGCCATATATGTATTGCCAACAGGGCACTAGCCAAAAATGGGAATGGTCTTGCTATTCAAATATTGAGAAACCATCCAATTCGGAGTGTAATATTTATCTACAAAATGTTCATACTCATTTCGAACCGGTATTCGAAGTGGAATGTTGAGGGGATGATGCAATTTTCTGTAAACAACCCTATTTCGCCATCAGAAACAACCTGCCCGAAAAATATCATAAATATTTCACCAGAGACCTGTTAGATGCATCTATTGTAAATAACCATAGAGACGAAACAATTTTGCAAAAAACAGGATCTTACGAAATCGTGTACGTCAAACCCTATACAAGCAAAGCATATGACATCCCAGAAATGAGTGATATTGCTTCGGGGATTGATGCAAATATTTTCAACATCTTGTGTGACCATGGCGATTTTGAATTAAAAACTGTTTCTTGTTCAAAGTATAATTGAAAAGTAAATATTAAAATGGATTCCTCAATAGATTAATTTTTATGTGAATTATTTTACCAATTTCAATAATTTTATTTTAAATTTTAAAATGTTTATTTGCATTTTATTGCTTCATCTCAACATAATTTTCAGACGTTGGACGATTGCGAAAACATAAAAGAATTTTTAAAAAAAAAAATTTCAAGTACTTTAGACTGTGAAAAGTGATCTTTTCTAAAAAGTGAAATTACTAAGAAGAAAGTATTAAGTATTGCTTTATTTTAATACTGGATACCTATATTTACTCCAAAAAAAATTTTGCGCCAAAAATGGCTTTGAAATGCCTGGGCTTGTTGTTATACCTTTAAAAATGATACAAATCTATAGGAAAAAAGTCTTGTGTTTTACAGAGCGGTTATAAAACAGATCGATGTTTGACCGCTGAGTGAGATGTTGGACCTGTCGATGAGATGTGGGACCGCTTACGTCACACAGTGGGCGGAGCATAATCTCATTTGCATTTGTTGGTGTTCAACAGTGACGGAATTGACCGAGTTTAACCCCAGGTTACATTACAGAAACAAAATACATGCCTGTCAAAATAAAAATAAATAAATAAATAAATAAAAGGTATAAAAAAGGTATAACAAAACATTTAATGACTTTTTTCTCGGGCAAAATGCGTTTTGACGACCCTCGAACCAAACTGTTTGTCTTCGGCCTAATGGCCTTGGGTCTGACAAAACGCATGTTGCCTTCGAACCCAATCAATAAATGTATAATGTCTTTTTGTTGACTTGATATTATTGTTGCTTTTGGCGATTTGCCAGAAATGTTGAGCGGTGTTGGTTGGACACGTATTTCGATTTGTCAGACATTATGACGACAAGTTTATATCAGTTAAGGGACAACCATTTGATTCCAAGGCGGGGAAGAGAGGGGCGAGTAGGTATTTTTAGAAAAGAACATATTCTGTAGGTGTTGTAAATCGGATATGGATTCTAAAATATCTCTAAAGAAATTTTAAAATCGCCAATTTTTATCAAAAGTCAGTAACATCAAAACGTACGACTTTTGTACACGCTGCACAAGCATTCCTCACGACAAATTCAAAGCTATACATTTTTTACATCATAGACAACTGCTTTCTCAATAAAAACGGAAGTCGGAAATATTCGTATCTGGTGATAGGTCATCAACGAAAATCACATTGGTAAAAATCACCCTGATTCTACTTAAAAGTATCCTAAAGTTGATATTAAAAGGAAGCTGGAATTCCTTATTGACAACGTATTTGTAGTCTTCGGAAACCAAGACTGGGTTGCTCAAGACCTTGGTCAAGCTTAACCAGTGGTTCAATCCCTTATCCACTGGTTAACGTTTAGCCACTGGTTAAACGTTAACCAGTGGATAAATTGCCTAGCCATTGATTGAATAACGAAAGCTAACTAGTCTGCAGAGGTGGGTTAAGTCTCTTATCCAGTGGTTGTCCGCTTGCTTTTTGATGTAAACATTGGTAAATGACAAGAAACAGGGAGCTTATAGACATTTTAATCCTGATTTAGATGACACAGAGTACAAAGAAGGGTAAATATTTTCTAAATGACCAGTCGGGTACATTACAGATATCATAGAAACCCCAACGGTGACGTCCCACCATGTTTTCATTGCAAGGTATTGTTTGGTTTCCTACAACTTTAAGAAAAGTTATAGTTATTATATAATTCAATGCACCTATTTCTAACAACATGAATTAAATTTAAAGATTTAACAAGTTCGAAAACAGGATATATTGGTGAAGTCACCGGAAGAGGGGTTTAGTTCATATGGGAAGGAGCGATGGAGCCCTTCACAGTTAAGTATAATGCCGCATTTCACCAATCCATAACCACGCCTTTATGTTTGTAAGCCCCACCCCCTTTAAGGTTGAAGGTTGTGTGACTTTTGAAAATATTTGTGAATTTTCGAATCTCATAATTTTTATTCCCGTGCTGCTGTTTATAAGGTAAAGCTAGTTGTTTAATTATAAATACATCTTATTCATATTATTAAACTATTCAAACCATACTATTATTTGTTTATTTAGATAAAAACCAAATAGATATTTAAAAAATACACATTTCTGACCTAATGATAATCAAATAATTTAAGCTATATTGGGCTATTACATGTAATCATGTATACACATATTTCTTTTGTAAATAAATGTTTATTTCATTGTTATGATTTTTTTGTATTGATATTCGGATTTTATCTATGTGTTTAAATAAACTGCAAGTAGATTAAAAACAGACTATTATACAGAGGCCTAGGTGAGTGTATATAAGACAGTGGGGATGTTTTAAATTGTTGACTAATTGAGAGCAAGGAAATGATAAATAAAACGTGGAAGATTGTAATCAAAACCTGTCGCTATCCGGTGTAAAATAAATTAGAAAAAAAAAAACCCCAAAAAAACCCCAACAAACAAACAAACAAAAAAAACCCAAAACTTGTACTTCTCGGAAATATTCAAAAATAAACTCTACTCGATTTAAAAGAATATACATTTTATATAAAATACATTAGCATGGAATATTTCTTTAAAATATCATTAAAGTGGTAGGGGTGCTATGATAATATTTTTATCCATAGGGTCCAAAGTGGTGGGGGCAATAGTTCCTCTGAATAAAAATGTTTAGGGTTCTACTGACCCAGTGTTTACTGCATTATAGTTATATAGTATTTATAGGGTTCTATAATTTGATAGGGTTCTACTGACCCAGTGGGTTCTGCACAGACTTACCTCTGCATGGCTTGGTACTACTGTTATCTCTTTGCCTCTAGAAAGGTTTCTGGTAAGCTATGACGTCTGTCTTTTTGGGGCGTCAGCTTCAAAGTGGCGGGAAACTCTTCATTCGAGCACCGGAAGTGGCTGGTGGAAACATCACATCCGGGAATAATCCCCGGATGCTATAGTAATGTCAATATAATTATAAATGAATTACGAAATGATTAAATGAGATTGAAGTTTGAAAACAATTAATCCAATCTTTAAATTTTTATGCCGAAATGGATCTAGTGGTTAGAACATTCCGCTCAAAATAACAAGGCCTCACACCTCTAGTGTGAGAAAGTTTGCAAGTTTACTTTCGGAAGTCGGTGGTCTCTTCCCAGTTACATTGTATCTGGGATCTCTCCTCCACCAATAAAAACTGGACGCCACCTGTTATCTAAAAATTGTTGAGTGTGACGTAAAACAATAAACAATCAATTAAGAAGCCGTTTTGCAGACGAACTACTCACGAATTGCCTCTGACTTGCATGTCTCAATTCGCAGTGTTTGGAATAGGAAAAATGCAGCTTTAAATGACTTGAGGTTGAATTAAATACAATACAGTAATGAAGGCATACCGTGAATATTGAGACCTCCAACTGGAACTCTTCCTGAAATCCCGATGGCACTAGGTTTGTCAGTGAATCCTAATGGGTCTCTAAAACTTTCTGACAGACGGCGTCGAGTGACAAAGGAGGTGGACCTGCTCCAGTCCAGTCTCTATAAAGTGAGTTTTCTGCATATAGTTTCTATTCCTTTTGCTTTCAAACAAGCCTTTTTGACTTCTCTTTCACATTCTCAACTACTTTACCCCCCCCCCTTTTTTTTCACCCTTTAGTTTACGGCCTTGGCTGCCTTCAAAGTACAACGGAGAACAGCGACTCATCACATGAAAAGTTTTCACTCCGCTTCATTTACATTTGCAGCAGCCATTATTATTTACAAGTTCAGACAACAGTTGTTGAATTATGGGATACAAACCACTGGTTAAATGTACCTAGGGCTAGTAAGCCCTAGAGCTAAATTTACTTTGAGCAACAGAAATTTGACCAGTGGTTAGTTACCCAGTGGATAGTAAATTAACCAGTTGTTAGCCTAACCAGTGGTTAAAGTTAACCACGGTTTTGAGCAACCCAGTCTTAATCTTCCATCAAAATTTTGGAATTTCAATGGGCACTAATTGTGCTCCTTTATTAGCTGACCTGTTTTTATATTTCTGTGAAGCAGAATATATTTTGAAAAACTTTACATGACAAGAAGAAAACACTTGCTGTGGTCTGCAACTCAACATTTAGATACACTGATGACGTATGATCAAGTAACAATAGTTACTTTAGTTCATATGTCGACTCGATGTGAACTTGAAATTAAAGGCACCACTGAATGTGCCACAACTGTGTCATGTTTAGAAGTTTTACTGACTATAGAAGATGAAGGCCAACTGATAACTATACTGTGTAAGCAAAAAATGATTTCATCTTCATCTTTTCCAAAGTGAACCTTCCTTATTTGTAAAGTAATATTCTGCTATCACCTGTTTATGGTATGGCATGTAAAACGGTTATTCCTATTCAAAAATTTTGTTTTTCTTTTTCTAAAACATATCATTTCTGTTCTATAAAATGTGATTCCTATTGGATAAGTTGTTGTTCTTGTGTGAAATTTTTTTAAAATTTCTATTCGAGAATTCATCACCTATGGGATAAGTTGTTATTCTATTTGAAAATATGTGATTCCTATTCGATAATTTTGTTATTCCTATTCGATAATGAAATGATTTATATTCAATAACCATGTTAAACATATCATTCTTACTTAATTGAGTTTACAACCTATTTTTGTCATATTTCCCAGAATGCAAAGAAAAACATCCCATAGGAAAGATAAAATTATCGAATAAGATAAGAAGTTTATCGAATAGGAAATGTATTTTTTTGAATAGAAATGGATACTAGTATGTTTTCGAACAACAACTTTATTGCAACATAAATCAAATAATTATCGAATAAAAAAGGTAAAATTATCGAATAGGAATGACAAAATCATTGAATAGGAATCACAAATAGAAAATGCGTATTTTCGAAGAGAATGATATATATGATATAGGAATCATATTGTCATATTTCCTCTAATAGGAATAGCAATTTATTGAATACAAATTACAAATTATCGAATAGGAATAACAACTAATCGAATAGGAATCACATTGTATCGAATAGGAATGATATGTTTTAGAATAAGAATAATCTCATTTTCAAGATTATGCTCCGAATACAAGCCGAGCCAGGCTACTGACAGGTAAGTTTGTTACAGGGATTTAATCAACCTTGTTTAAAGTCAGCATTACTTACATGCTGTGGTCACTGTGTTGATCTTTTTCACAAATATAACCTATCACTGGATTCATTTTGGCCAATGTGTTTCATACCAATTTTTAGGCTATCAATTTTGTAAATTTTTATACTGAATTTGACTAGATTGGATGTTCTGCTCAATATATATAGGGCTCACTTTCTAGACAGCAGATTTCCAGGATGCCCTATGCCCTATTTGTAATTATTTATGGATGCTATGAATTTTAGAAAGTGATGTCAAAAATAAGGCAGTCATCCATGAAAATAAGTGAAATCATGTACTGATCAAAATCGGGGTGATAGGTTTATTTTGATTATTCTTGAAAATGGAAAAAATTGAAACCAAAATATAAATACAGAGATACTGATAAATCCCATAAAACAACATCCCAGTTCAAAGACAGTTCAAACTCTGAGGTGGGGTCAATTTTCAACTTGCTGTGGTCATCAGAGATTAGAAAAAAATTATCAAATTGTTGAAAAATGACCCCGGGTATAAATTCAACGACTTTTGGTCTCGCTTTCCAATGGAGAAAAAGCACCCCGGTTCAACATTGAATAATGAACCCCAGGTCAATTTTCAACTCAGGTCAATATTCAACGTTACAGGGGTGGTAATAAACGATATGGTCGTGGAGTATATAATGTTTAAATGTATAAGAAATCTTCTTTTGTTCTTCTAATGTTCAGTTGATAAAAGATGAATACACATTTAGAGGAGAAGGTGTGCAGGAAAGACTACAGAATGAGGCTTTAATACAGATGTGAGATTCCCTGAAAGGTCCATTTCTGGGCCATGGTATTCAGGTGACCATAAAGACTTGTATTTAAGAAATAAATTTAATTTTGTTAGTGCTTTTAAATGTGAAAAATATGGTGTAATGCATTTTCAATACTTTAGATTTAGATTTTCCGAAGGTCTTTCAGGCTTGTCATTCACTTGAGGCTTTCCAAACTTTTCTCTGCATTCAATGGAGATATTCAACTAAAATTTCATATATTGCTTTGTCTTGGATAGTTACAGATCAAATTTGAGTTTTTTACGCTTGACTTACTTTTGACTTGGATGAAGCAGTTTTCTGCACTTCTCAGATGAAAATATTCATTTGAAATTTGTGTGAGTTTTGTTATGCTTGACCTACATTTGACTGAATTATCGGGAGGGGGTTTTGTACTGCCTGTAACACACTCAGAATGCTTGTTTATATTTACATTTTACTTTCATATCTGTTGGACTTCACAGGTATTAAAGTAGTCATATTATATTTATCAAGATCCATGCACACATTTTTCACATTCATGAGGAAATGTATCATTTCAGTCTGTGAAATATCAAAGGCAAAAACATTGGAAATGTAAATCTTTATTCATAAAATTCAGATTATAAGCGATTTATATTCTTAATATTCTTTAAGGATGAATTGATTACTTTTCATATTCATTGTTTCATTTCATTGATGACTTCTGTTCTAGATAATGATCATTTCATACGGCATTAGATTGAATCTTTATAATATTTCTGGCAGGGGACTCTAGAAAGCTCCTATGACATGTTGGACAGATGATGCGGGACTTTTCTTTTCTGCCTGGCAAGCTCTGTTGTCATTTTTTTTATTCCTCTGGAGTACTCTGATTGCAGCCCATTTAGTGTGTACAACAAAAGCTGTGGTGAATGATTGTACAACAAAAGCTGTGGTGAATGATTGTACAACAAAAGCTGTGGTGAATGATTGTACGACAAAAACTGTGGTGAATGATTGTATGACAAAAGCTGTGGTGAATGATTGTACGACAAAAGCTGTGGTGAATGATTGGACTTTGTACGACAAAAACTGTGGTGAATGATTGTAGGATAAAAAATTGTGGTGAATGATTGTACGACAAAAGCTGTGGTGAATGATTGTACGACAAAAGCTGTGGTGAATGATTGGACTTTGTACGACAAAAACTGTGGTGAATGATTGTAGGACAAAAGCTGTGGTGAATGATTGTACAACAAAAGCTGTGATGAATGATTGTATGACAATTATGCGTGGTGAATGATTGTAGGACAAAAGCTGTGGTGAATGATTGTACGACAAAAGCTGTGGTGAATGATTGTACGACAAAAGCTGTGGTGAATTATTGTACGACAAAAGCTGTGGTGAATTATTGTACGACAAAAGCTGTGGTGAATGATTGTATGACAATTATGCGTGGTGAATGATTTTAGGACAAAAGCTGTGGTGAATGACTGTACAACAAAAGCTGTGGTGAATGAATGTAGGACAAAAGCTGTGGTGAATGATTGTACGACAAAAGCTGTGGTGAATGATTGTACGACAAAAGCTGTGGTGAATGATTGTACGACAATTATGTGTGGTGAATGATTGTACGACAATTATGCGTGGTAAGTGACAAATGACATGAGAGAATGTTGATGGAATTTATCACTAATATTGTTTATACGATACCAGTAATGCTGTTAACTTCAGTGACAGTCTTGTTATAGACATTTTAGCTCACCAGAACTGAAAACTCAACAGATTATTCAGATCAAAGTTTGTTCATTTTTTGTTGTCTACTAATCTTTTAAAGCGTCCTTGGATAAACTAAAGGGATTCATGAATGTCTTTGTGTTTCCTACTAACTTTTCCACATTTTTTACTGTTTGAAGAACCAATAGAACAGTACTTTGTTCAACACTATCAACCAGTAATTTGAATTATCTCCCCTTGCAGAGTCAATCTAGGAAAAGCAAATAGCCAACATTTTTGCAGTTACACCGTAAGTAGGGCATGTACTTGTTGGTCCTAAGCTTCAGATGAAATAGTATTAACGATCAGTAAGGTTTACGGATCCACAGTATTATGCTGAGATTTAACAGGTTGCATCATATCTAAACAGAGCTGATGACCAACAACACCCAAGGCACCACCTCAAAAATTAAGATCAGCAGAACATGTCTGGAAGCAGTGAAGACATTTAAGTACCCCGGCTCCATCACATCAGATAATTAAACAGATAACCAGAAATCAGACGAAGGTTTCAAACCAGAAATTATGGCAAGGATTGCATAAACAACAGCAGCATTAGGAAAACCACAAAACTACATCTGGGGAGACCGGAGAACATCAGTCTGCACTCGAAGGTCCAACGAATGTGCTCCCTCACTATGACAATCTTCCTATATGCTTGCGAAACCTGGACACTCACTGCAGAACTAGAAAAGAGGATTGTGAGAATAAGATAAGATACTGGGCAAACCATGTGACCAACAAAGAGGTCTGCAGGAAGATCTCGGAAGCGTTAGAACCCCATGATGACCTCCTCACTGTTGTCAAGAAACAGAAATTAAAGTGGTACGACACACTTCCTGTTCAAGAGGCAATCCTGCAAGGAACAGTGAAAGGAGGATGGAGACGAGGAAGATGGAAAAACAGGTGGGAAGGCAGCATACTGGAATGGACAGGATTGAGCCGGGCTGAATCCCAGAGAGCTATCTGGTGGCGTCCAGTTTTTATTGGTGGAGGAGAGAACCCAGATACAATGTACGCAGGAAGAGACCACTGACCATCTGAAAGTAAACTTGGTAAACTTTCTCACATACATCGGCGCGAGTGAGAGAACCTAGAGGTGAGAGGCCTTGTGATTTTGAGCGTGATGCTCTAACCACTTGGCTACGGAGGACAGGAGACAGATCAAGGAAAGTAAAGTGGTGGACACGTCTTCGGAGGTGCCCCAAAGACATCTACGGAAATCAAAGGTGAAGGTCATATCTCTAATATAAAACAAGATTTAGTTTCTTAAATTTGTATGGTGAACATTTTGTAGCTCACCCGAGCCGAAGGCTCAAGTGAGCATTTTTGATCAAAACTTTCAGTTGTCCGTCATAGGGGGTTGTTTTTTTTTCTTCTCCAGAACCACTGGGCCAATTTCAATCAAACTTGGCAAAAAGCATCCTTTGGTGAGGGGGATTCAATTTTGTTCAAATGAAGAACAACTCTCATCTCCAAGGGGAGATAATAGCAAAATAGTGTACAAACAACTACAAATTTTGAAAATCTTCTCCAGAACCAGCAGGTCAATGGTAATCAAACTTGGTACAAATCACCTTTGGGAATTTAGTTTTGTTCAAATGAAAAGCTATGCCCCATCAAAGGGGTGATAATCACAAAATGCAAAAATAGGGTGGGGTCTCAAGAACCACTGGGCCAGTAAAGTTCAAATTTA
The DNA here is from genome assembly GCA_024699665.1 of Ostrea denselamellosa. Classification (NCBI taxonomy): domain Eukaryota; kingdom Metazoa; phylum Mollusca; class Bivalvia; order Ostreida; family Ostreidae; genus Ostrea; species Ostrea denselamellosa. The sequence continues at coordinate 348,007 of JAMZEH010000094.1, forward strand.
AATGAAAGCTTTCTGACATAGTGCAGATTCAAGGGTTTTTTTTGTTTGTTTTTTTTTAAATCATGGCCCCCAGGGGTAGGTGGATCAAAGTTTTACATGTAGAAATATAGGAACAAAATCTTTAAAAATCTTCTCCAGAACCACAGGACCAATTTCAATCAAACTTGGTACAAATCATCCTTGGGTGAGGGGGTTCAAGTAAAGGGTCATGCCTCTTCAAAGGAGAGATATTCACAAAAAATGCAAAAATAGGATGGGGTCATTTTGAAAATCTTCTTCTCAAGAACCGTTCGGCCAGTAGATTTCAAATTTACTTGGAAGCTTTCTGACATAGTACAGATTCAAGTTTATTAAAATCGTGTCCACCAGGGTGTAGGGTGGGGCCACAATAGGTGATCAAAAGTTGTATATGTGAAAATATAGAAAAAAATCTCCTTGTCCAGAACCGCAGGGCCAATAGTCCATTTTTGAATTACCGTATTCTGGCATGATTCTAACATTTACTTTGTACTCAATATGGGCACATCAACATCTGGTTTTCAACATGAATATTACTGAAGTTTTAAAGTACCAGAATTAAAGCGGTTTTTACTGGATCGAGGAGTTACGTGTCAATTTTATAGAATAGATAACATGTTAAGACATGATAAGAATGGTGCGTGTCCAATTTCAGTGCCATCATCATTCTGGTGATTGATTAATTTTTTCTAGATTGGTGATGATCTCAAGTTTCCCTGCAAAAATGTGTAGTTGCTTTGGGGAAAAATGATGTGGTGTTGGTTCACAATCTACAAAATGTCTGGAATGACATGAGTGGTTGTAGTCATGGCACCTTAACACTTCAAGCCATTTTCTGCAGAGTTAGGGTGGTAACTCAAAAATGGGCTATTGCAATCAAACATGATACAAATCATCCTTGGGTGAAGGGAATTCAAGTTTGTTCAAATGAAGAGCCATGCCCCTTCAAAGGGGAGATAATCACAAAAATGGGTGGAGTCATTTAAAAATCTTGTTCTCAAAAACCACTGGGCCAGAAAAGTTCTAATTTACACTGAAGCTTCCTGACATAGTACAGATTCAAGTTTTTTTTAAATCCTCCTCCCCCCCCCCCCCCCCTTGGGGTTGAGTGGCGTCACAATAATAGGGGATCAAAGGTTTACGTGCGTATATATAGGAGAAATCTTTAATATAGGCCAAGGTGACTCAAGTGAGCAGTGTAGCCCATGGGCCTCTTGTTAAGTTACCAGAGTAAACTCAGGTGACCTGTTCCAATTGGTCTGTTTCTGTTGTCATCCATTAACTATTGAACGTTTTAACTTCTTGATAACTGCCATTCCAGTTCTTTTCATCTTTGGGACTAAGGGGGAATAAATTGTAAATTTCAGGACTCCTGCACCCACTGGACCTTAGGGGCAGGGCAAAAACTACTAAATATTGACCAATTTTCAAAAGCACCTGTGATTGATTGAATATATATTGTTTTACGTCCCGCTCGAGAATTTTTCACTCATATGGAGATGTCACCATTACCAGTGAAGGGCTGCAAAATTTAGGCCTATGCTAAGCGCTTATGGTCTTTGAGCAGGGAGGGATCTTTAACATGCCACACCTACTGTGACACGGGACCTCGGTTTTTGCGGTCTCATCTGAAGGACCGCCCCATTTAGTTGCCTCTTATGACAAGCTAGGGGTGCTGAGGATCTATTCTAAATACCCAGATCCTCACGGGGTTAAAAAGCACCTGTGTAAGAAAAACTAAATGCATAGTGATGTAGAGCAGGATTGATTGATTGATTGTTTGCTTGTTTTACATCCTGCCAAGAATTTTACACTCATATTGTGACATCACCAGTTGTAGGTGAAGTACCACAAATTTAGACCTATGCTTAGCAGTCAGGGAAGAAGCAGTGAGGCCAATGCCTTTTGTGACTCGGGATCTCTGTTTTTAAGGTCACATCTGAAAGACCTGTGCTTCTCACTTCTAAATGCTTGAGCACTGGCGAAGGAGCAATCACTACCTATATCTATGTTTTAGGTTTGACACGGCCATGACATAAGCAGGGCTCAAACTCAATACTTCCTGGTTGTGAAGTGAATGCTGTACAACTGAGCTGTATAGGAGGAAGGCCTCTACCAAAATTGCAAATTTCACGATTCCCAGTAGAGGTTCAGGGTTAGGGTTAACTCCAGGGTGGGGCCACACTTGTTATGTGGTATTTATGTGTAAAACATAAAAGACATCTTTAATGCTATTGATACTAAATTGAAACTAAAATGATATTTAGAATGAGCAGGTAGCCCTTTACTGACATTGTAATTTCTTGATTCTTTAAGGATGTGTGACGAGTTTTATAGGTAATGTAAAATAAAAGCAAAGTTTCAAAAAGGAATAATTCCGATTTGGGCAGATTGTGTTTCATCTGTAAATGGTCTGCCCGAATCTTTAAAATCTGTCATATTTTTATCAACTGGAATTCATTTATCTCACTGGATGAAATTTCAATGTCAAAACGTGGGGTAAATTCTGACCTGTAAATCGTTAAAGGATCCTGAATATGAACATCAGCAGTTTGTGTACATTGCTCCCTTGTCATGCTAGGTAGGGTTTTTGGTATCAGGGTGAGACCAAGTGGTCAGGGAATAAACATGTTCACAGTTGAACATCCAATTCTTTCCAGATTAGGTATGAAGTATCTTTGAAACAAAAGTGACATAAAGTTTAATTTTCATTCATGTTTTTTGTCTTGCATCCCTGGGGCCTTAGAGGCAAAATTGACCAATTTTCAAAATTATTCTTCTCTACAATCACACATGTTTAAGAAAAAAAAATGCTTAGTAATGTAGAGCAGGAAGGCCTCTACCAAAATTGTAATCCCTAGGTAGAGGTTCTGACTCCAAGGCAAGGCCAGACTTTGTATATATAGTGCATATGTGTAAAATATTTAAATAGTATCTTCATTATTGAATCTAAAAAGATATTTAGAAGTAGGTAGTCCATTACCAAAGTAGTAAATTTCATGATACACCTCTCTTTCTCTCTCTCTCTCTCTCTCTCTCTCTCTCTCTCTCTCTCTCTCTCTCTCTCTCTCTCTCTCTCTCTCTCTCTCTCTCTCTCTCTCTTGCTACATGCTTTATACATATTTTTTTGTACATACGAGGATGAATAGATTTCAACAGAAAGATACAGGTTTGATGTAATTAAGGCATTCCATTCATTGACAACTGAACACATTTTTGTCCACAGAGTAAAACAATAACAAGATATCCAGGCACTGATTGTATATCATTAAAGTTATATTGAAGAATTGCTAATGTTGTGAAGGTTATACCCTGTCAAGGACTACAACAAATCACACAAGGGAAAGATAATAAATATAATCAATGACTAAAATTAATCTGCAGTCACGTTATTTGTCAGTAATTACATTTAATTTTTCAGTATTTCTTTAACTGGCACTAATTACAAACAAATGGTAAATATTCTATCTATTCCTTGTAATAATGCCATGAATTGAGAATCACAATGTGTTGTGTGCCCCCTATATATTCAGGGGGAAATAACTCATGCTGCACTGTTAAAACCGTATTCCATTAAGACAGTTGCACCCTCATATGATGTCAAAGATTTTTGCAAAATCTATATTCAAACAAACTTTGTGCATGATAGAAATATGTCTATTGGAGGAATTTTATTCACTGGATAAAATAAAAAGAAAATTGTAAGCTATTGATACTGAAAATGTTAATATTTTCTATAAATGCATGATCAATTAATCTACATTTATAAACTGTTGTCAGGGGCAATAAAGTTATGGCAGTATTTTCTCTATCTCTTATGCCAACAACAGATTTATATAGATTCATGGAGAGCCAGTTTTTGAAAACTTTTGAAATTAAAATGTTTATAGATTCATGAAGAAGCAGTTTTTGGAAACTTTTGAAATTAAAATTTTGTCATTTTGTTTTTATGCATTCTTATGCTGTGTGGTGAATGATGTGTGCTTTTCTGGTGTTGACAAAATTCATCTGTTTGTGTACATGTCTGGCATCTTGTACAATTTCTTTGTTGATTGAATTGAACTATATTGATATTATATTCAGAGGAAATTAATATTTTCTACTTTGAACCATTAATTTTAATAAGGTTGGAATTATGTTAAGTGTTCCATCTTTACCCTACGAGATTGAAACTGTGAAACATATTTTATTATTAAGTTTTCATACAAGTTTATTGGTTGCCCTACTTCTAGGCATTGACTGCATTTGATGAAAAAAATATCAAATGTCAAAACTGCGGATCAAAAAGTTATAAAGGCCAACGTAGGGAAATAAGGTAAGACTGCAAAATGGTAGATAAGGGACATAACTGTGGCAAAATATTGGTAGGTGTATTATGCAGGAGAAAATACTTTTGGCATGATATTTTTTATGCGCTGGTAACAAAACTGATGAAAGAAATTACAATTTTATTTCTTTGGTTTAAAGAAGACAAAATGCAGACTAACTCCTCAAAATTTCAATCCAAAAAAACCCAAAGAAGAACAAAAAAAAAAGACCCCTCTGTTTTTAAAATTGATAAAGTTTTTCTGAAACATTTGTGTGGGCAATTTTTTTGTAATGGAAAGACAATAGAATAAGATTAATGGGAGTGGCTTATAATGTAAGAAAAACTAAGTGGATGACATCCAGTTCTCAGAGTCATGTAGCAACGTGATGCCTCCACTTCAGTATTTAGCAGTATTACTCTGACAAGTGTTGTTCTAGTTAAAATACACATTTCATGTTCTGTGCAATTTACACTGTTGTAAGAAATAAATCAAATGCATGCATAGAAGCTTTTAATTATAGCATGTACTAATAATCACAACTAGTTTTACATCCGTATTGATATCTTAAAATCAGTGCACAGCAACAAATAATTTTGATACATGGGAATTATTTCTCATAAATATATTGATTAACAGTATCTGAAATATATCTCTTGCGTACGTGTCCATTTAATGATTTTACAAGTCAGAATAATTCTGTGAATTGTTAATTACCTTATACCAGACCAAAGGAGTTTCGGGTAGTTGAATCAAACACCCTTTGGACTAATGGTTTTCCGAAACTCTTAATGAAATCAAAAACTTCTACCAAGAAATATTTGTGTACAGGGGATGGTTTTGAAACTTGCAGAAATTTTCTGATGTGAAGATCAGTACACATTGAGATGACGTAGAAACACACCCACAGATATTATGTATTGACATGAATGCTGCAGATGAGCTTGTTTTTGTCTTTGTGAATTGTCAGTAACCTGAAGTCCTGTACATGTAAATGTCAATGACCATTGATTTGATGTCATTAATTTGCATATTCTTCTGGCATTCGCTGTCGTTTCATTTCTCATTTACACTGCTGTCGTTCTTGTTATAAACAGCTGACTTGTGCGAGACTCTCGGGTGGTGTGGTCTTGACTTGGATGCAACTTATTTTGTCCAAGGTTAAAGTTGCTGGTTGGTTGAATATTGTTTAATGTATCGCTCAAGAATTTTTTCACTCATATGGAGACGTCACCATTGGTGGTGAAGGGCTGCAAAATTTAGGCCTATGCTTGGCGCTTATGGCCTTTGAGGAGGGAGGGATCTTTATCGTGCCACAGCTGCTGTGACACGGGGCCTCAGTTTTTCCAGTTCTATCTGAAGGTTACTGGTATAAAAAAATGGTTCCTTATAATCTTGTTATTTTTTGAACCTTTTTTTGTGGTAAAACTCTATTTGGAATATTTATCCTCACTTTTATGTTACTGGGTATATTTACCTGTATATTTACCTTTATTGTGATGAAGTTGAAATGCAGAAGGATCAGTGCTCTAAAACTATGAGATTTGGAACCTGGAGTTTTGCAGAAAAATTTCAATATATAATTGTTTGTGAGACAGGGGTCAAGTGCTTTATTTCATTTCTATCAAAAATTATAAGCAGGTTAATTTTCAAAGAATTTGTTCACATAGAACCAGAATTTATCACAGAATTTGAGTTCCATTTAAAACTAACAATGTATATTCAAAGGGTGATGTTGGACAATTTCTGATTCAGATTCAATTTTTAAGAAAATGTTGTCAAGCTATGGTCACATTATGTACTGTTTCGTGAAGGTAAACAAACTTTGACCTATTTGATATGATAATCATTTTACCCGCGTAACATTCTTGTGTTCAGTATGCTTTCACTGTGCGTGTGTGTATCATTGGAAATGGGTGTGTGCTTCAATAAACATGTTTTAATTATGTAATTTAATGTTTCATGTATGTATGGCAAACATGCTCTACAACTTATCTTCAAGTTGCTCTGATTTTGGTGCAAAAGGGTCATTGATGTTGGAGGAAGCCGGAGTACCCGGAGAAAACCCACATGTCCGAGTGGGCGACCGCAATACCCTCTCACATACAACCACTGCCGATCCTGAGGATCAACTCGGGTCGCAGCGGTGAAAAGAAAGTGCATTAACCACTACGCTACCTGGAGAATATTGAACACTATATATTGAATGATGACATATTGAATATATCGTCAGGTAATCATCAGGAGATTGTGTCAACGGCGGGAACACGGGCCGATATTGTACAATAAAATTCGATTATAGCATAAAACTGTGAATTATATCCACAACGTAAAATTCGCAATATACTTTAAATAATTATTACAATGAGAAATCCAAGGAAAGATACAGGGAATGTGAAGTGATGTGGACGTATAAAGCTCCGAATTGATGATATTCTGCAAATATGTGCAGGCAATCACCCAAGTCTCGATTCTATTATGGAGAATACATATTCAACGACGGACATAAATAATGGTATCCCTGATGTAAGCAAAAAATAGAAACCAAATACATGTATATGAGAAAGGACAGTAAACATACTATGATATGCCGTGTTGTGATAAAAACCTTCCACAATGCTGAAATAAGGTTTACTAAGCTTGTTTCAGTGAATTTTATCATTATGTACAGTTATTCATTCGGAGAACTCTTATTTTTTCTGTATATTTAGCTTTTGATCTTGGGTCCTGATGTCTCTGCATAACAAAGGTTATTCAATCAAAATTAAACAATTTTAAATTCTTCCATTCTTAAAACGCAATGTAAGTGTTACATTATTTTATTCCCAAACAATTCATCCAAACTAAAAATTGATAACTGAAAAAGTTCCAAATCTTTTAGCTTAAGTGCAGTGGTCGTTTATTTGCACAGCAATTGCACATTATTAGCATAATGGATGTCAAAATCGGTTGTGCTAGGTTAGGTCCCATACTTCTTTTTTGCAGTCATATGAGAAGATTTTTTGTCCACTAGTCCAGGGAAGGGTAGTGCCCAAGCAAATTTTACTAACATTCACTAACTCACCACCTAGTCTCATGATTGACTGAATTAATTCTCATACTCTCTTTAGTTCTCTGTATTTTTTTTATTGTGTGAGATCTATATGATTTTAGGGCATACCAGTTTGTAATGGAGATTGTATGATTTGCTGCATCCATTTATAAGAGATCAAAATTATAATATTTCCTGGTATTGAAAAGTAACATCTGCCTGCTTGTTTAAATATACATTTGTCTGTGTATAATAACATCTGTCAAATGGGTCACTGGTCACTGCAATACCCTCAGAATGCTTGTTGAAAATTAAGCCTTTGATCCACTACTTTTGAAGACAGGTGTGCTGTGATTGGTTAAAACAATCTCATGTTTGCTGCACAAGGATCTAACAAAGTCCCATTAAGGGTCATTGGTCAGAGCAGCGTTTTTGTCAGCCATTGGAGAGATTGCTACAGAAGACCTTGTGGTTTGTTTGGAAGTTTAATTTTCTTTTTCCTCATTCTGTGCAACACCCTGTGGTGGTGTTAAAGATGAAAAACAAGACATATAGAGATTTTATACTTGCTCTACTTTTGAAGACAGTTGTGCTGTGATTAGTTAAAACAATCTCATGATTATTCATTAATTGGGTCACCAGAATGTGACTGTTAGTGTGATGTCATTAGATGTAAAATGTGTAGTGAATATGATGGATCTAATTTTAGTTAGCAATGTCTCTACTGCAAATTTGAGTAGAGTGCTTTATAAATGATGTGTTTGATTAGAGGGGGTCTGAAGGCCTGAGATCGAGAGGTTAGTTGGTTGTAAATTGTTTTACATCCCATTTGAGAATTTTTCGCTGATATGGAGACATCAAAATTGCTGGTGAAGGGCTGCAAAATCTAAGCCTTTACTTGACACTTATGGCCTTTGAGCGGGGAAGGATCTTTATCATGCCACACCTGCTGTGACATGGGGCCTCGTTTTGAGGTCTCATCTGAAGGACCACCCCAATTAGTTGCCTCTTATAACAAGCAAGGGGTACTGAGAATCTGTTCTAACTGGATCCCCATTGGATGAGATTGAGAGGGGGGCATTTTATTAGGTGGAATGCTATACAAAAAGAACCAGGGCCATACTTGCATGTAACAGATGGGAGATTCATTCTTGATTTGAGACTCTTACAGTATGAAATCTTAAGTCTGCTATTGAATATTGCCTTCAGTATTTTTACACTGAGATTGAAATTCAGAAACTTATCTGTTGACAACTTTGACTTTGGTCATAACTTCTAAAATATATGTGAGAGAGGCTCTCTACTTGCTGAAGTGGAAGGTCATGGGCAAAGGTCAAATTTGACTTATGAAAGGAAATATCAGTTATTTAGGTCAAGGTCAAATTTGTCCACTGTGGCACAGTAGTTCAAAATCCTGCATCCTTTTACATCATCTCCAAACCTTAAATGTCTTGCCATTTAGGCAATGTTTAAGCAGATAAAACATAGTGATGGAGGTGAGCTCTGTAGCCTGTGGGCCATATTTCTAGATGTGAAAATAAAGAGTAATGTTTTCCCTCCTGAATGATGAACTGAATCAGAGGAAATGTTTTGGTGTTAATTCCTCACACCGCTTACTTTCTCTGAATGAAAAGAAGATTGTACTGTGAATGAAGCCACCCTTCACACGGAGGTCAAAGGAAGAGCTCCGGCAAGTCCACAGGTTCAGAGCCTTTAGTACATGTGCAATGTGTATGTTTGTTTACATGTACTTTGGCAAGTACTGACTTAATAATCTTACATGTATGTCCATTGACACTGTGCATTATGAATATACCCAGGTATGAAAGTCGATATGAAGGGGAGATTCTCAGATGAAGTGTCAAACCCATCCGAATATATTTATGACATTACAGGTCTACTGAAATACAATTTCTAAGCTTGTCCTTAAATTACAAATAGCCAGCTTAACTGCAGTGTTAAATGTCTGGGCATTTGTTGTATCAGGCTTCTGGTTTGAATTGGGAATTACTACAAATTCAATTACAATTCTTGTGTATGGCCGACGACCATTATGTAACTCTGTCCGTTGGGTGAACTCTCTGTCAGGTGAACTGCTGGTCAGTAAGGGTCAGGTGAGTGGAGTGTCTCTGGCCAGTAGGTCCTTCACATTTACATCTCTGTACAATTGCCAGAAGCAAAAGTAGATTTGCTGCAACATGATATAATGTAATGAATGTTGACCACATGCAGCAATAACAATGGCGTAATTACTCGGGGCCATTTCAGTGGTCTGGGCTTTGTGCGAGTTTTATGAATATATCATGATACATGAATTCAGTCTTCAGTACATTGGTTTTGGGCACTTAATTACTGCCTATTTTTTGTTTATTGGATTTCAGAGTTTTGACCGCAATTTCCAAACACATACATATAATTATATATGAATGTACGTATTAGATTTGTTTTTTCTGATTCTTGATCACTGTGGGTTTATTTGTTTAGTATATTGAGTTAGTTTGTATATGATAATTTGATCTACAGCTACACCTGGACCTTTGTGAAGGGAAAGCACCTGTTGAGGATTGTAAACTTACTACCATAAATGGTATGTGATATTGTGGATGGACTTAAGTGTTAAGAGATGTGGGTGTCAGGGAGTGAGCTTTGTTTAATGAGCGCTTAGATGACAAGAAAACTTAGTCATTTCATCTCCATATTTTTCCAAACAATTGCAGTACATAACATGTGGTAAATTTTATAAGCTGTGTCACTGACCGTGGACGGTCCTTTTGCTGTTTTCCTACAATTGTTGTGATAACTGATGGAGCATTTAACACACAATTAAAGATATAAAATGGGCTATTTGTATTTTCTGGGCTATAACCTTCCTCAACATTTAGTTCTAGACAAATAAAGTTTTAGGACACATTAGTTTGTTTCTAGGTCACCCGAGTCATGGGGATGACCTCATCAGTTATATTCTTGAAGCTTGCAATTTGTATTTCATCCATTTGTGAAATTTTGAATGTCAGTTTATTTTCAGTATAATAGCTCCATTAATTTCATTCAAAGAATAGTTTAATTTTAGAACTTTGAATTTATTTTATTCAACTTTTAGAGTAGTACAGTGTTCCTAAGATAGAGAAATCAGGAAATTATAGGTCCTTGACCGACATAAGCCATTACAATCTCCTCAGGAAAGGGACTGGGAATAATTTGATATCATAACTTTACATGAAATTTTCATAACCTTCATCTGACAAAATACTCCCCTATCTCCGGTACCATTGCAAAATTTTTGTAAGGGGTAAAGAACCAATCTGTCCGCCTGAACCAGATGTTGCCCGGGAGGGGGTTTAGTATAATGAGCTGTCAATCATGGATAAAAAAGTGTATGGCATTTTTATAACTTTACTAAAGTACTACCTTCATACTTGACAGAAATCATGTACAGATATCATGTACGGACGCATTGGAAACTAAATTTTGTTCATTGAGTGGTTTTATGTTGGTTATTTATTTTGAATTTCATCATTGGACTGATCTTAGATTTTGGTGTTGGACTGATATATATATTTTTTTTTTTTTTTTTTTTTTCAAATCTTTTATTTCCCAGAACTTACTCTATAACAATCATCCAAATCTAACTAACATAATAGGGCAGCTGCCAGGGATGGGGCCCTGACTAAGCTCCCTCAAAATACATAAATAGTTCTCCCTAAGGTACCACGCAGGGTCCAACTTATTATTTCAATGACATAACATATATAAAGCAACATACATATGGTGTTTATAATATATAGATAAGGTATAGATACACATATATATAGCATATTGATAGCGTTATATAAATCATATATGTAAATTGTTTGATTATTTGTTCATCCGGTATTTATAAATGCCACGCTGCCACAATGAGTCCACACATATCACAACAGTTCATAACCGACTCATTGGGCAGCTCTATTCAGGGACAGGTTCCCCTGAATAGTGGATTTATAGATTCATAATAATGACAGACATATATGTGAACAAAGTTAAGTAGAAGCATGCAGTTATGTTTGAATCTTATATGGAAAAATCAGAGAATAATTATAGCTTGGATATAAAATTTTGAAAAAAAGAGTGTTCTTTGTTTTTACGCAAAAGCTTTAGAACTTGACAATGTTCTCTCAAGTATTCCTTGACAGAGCGAATAACAAAATCATTTGTTTCATCAACCTGTACAACTCTACAATACATTTTACATTTGTAAATTCTAAATGCAATGAAAGATATAAAATAATTATATATCTTAGACAGTTCGTTATTATCAAAATAAAACCCGATAACAACATGTTTCCAAATAATCGTGAAATTAATGCAGATGCTTGCAATCTTCCAAATATGCTGTACATTACTACAATCAAAAATTAGGTGTTTTGCGTTTTCGATTTCATCTCGACACTGTTTACATTTATTAGTAATATTTTTATCCCATTTGCTAATAAGGAGATTGTTACTCAATAAGTTGTGTATTAGCTTGTAATTAAACTCTGCTAAGGATTTGTCTTTAATGCATTTAACTTTACATAAAAATATTGATTCCCATTTCTTTTTATCTGTTATTTGGAACTCTCTACTCTGCTTTGTAAGAGAGGGTATTTGGAATTTGTGTTTTATCAAGGCAGAGTATAAGTTTTTAGTTTTTTGTTGTAAAAAGAATTTTTTCTCAATTTGTTTTACCAAGACGCAGGGGATTTTTGCAAAATCATATCGGTGTTCAAATTTTTTGAAAATGTGTCGTAATATCTTATATTCGCATAGCCAGTTTGTTTTCTTCTTAAGATTATCACAGATTTGTTTACCTGATTTTAATAGCCCATCCTCATTAAAAATATCTTTAACATATAATATCTCGCTTTTAATCCAATCATCAAAACAAATTGATTTGCCTTGAAAAAGGAAATTCCTGTTAGACCATATTGGTTGTAAAAGGAATTTTTCAGTGGATTTAAAAGTTTGGTTTGTCTTATCCTGACAGAGATTGAAACAGGAAAATACCTGTTTATAAAATACCGGAATTTTTTTTAGAATGGCGTAATCGTCAGCTGATGTTTCAGAAGTCTTAACTAGATAATTAATGTCAATATCCAATGGTTTGCAAAAGCTTTCTACATATTTCATTAGGATGTGATTATTTATAATAAGGCGTGGAACCCATGTTGATTTTAATGCTTTGAGTTTAGACTCTGTATCGACTATACCTATCCCTCCATCTTTTATATCCCCTATTAATGTATTTCTTTTAATTCTATCTTTTTTATTCCATAGAAAATTAAATAACAACTTATTAATGTCTTTTATATACTTAGGATCGGGTAACTCTAGGATACTCGCGACATAAGTCATTTTTGATAAAGCCAAAGTGTTAATAATTGTACATTTACCAAATAGTGATAATTTTCTTCTTTTCCATGATTCGAATAACATTTCAATTTCGTGATATATTTTCATCCAGTTTTTGTTATAACATTCAATTCTATCTTGACCAATATAAATACCTAAACATTTTACAGCTTTCTTGGTTGCCTTTATTCCTTCTATTGATTCGAACTGGTTTTTTAGGTTTCCGAATAAAATACATTCTGTTTTTGTGAAGTTTATTTTTGATCCTGCTAATTCACAGAATTTATTAATAGTTTTTAATGCATGTGTTAGTGATTCAGTATCACTTAAAGCCAGTGTCATGTTGTCTGCATGTTGGATATTTTTTATTTCATTTTCTAAATTTTTTTTCGTGAAGCCATGAATTGAATTGTCAGATTTTATTTTATCTGATAGAATTTCTGCCACAAAGAGGTATAAAATCGCTGAAATTTTGTGTTGGACTGATATTAAATTTTAGGGTTGGACTGATCTTAGATTTTTGTGTTGGACTGATCTTAGATTTTTGTGTTGGACTGATATTAGATTTTTGTGTTGGTATGGTATATAAGAGATCTTATGGAATTTCAACTCAATCTCAGTGTCTCAGATGATTGTGACCTGATGGTACCCAAGTTTTTAAACTTTTGACTGTGAAGTTTGACCTGCATTTAAGAAAGCCTATCTTCTGAACTATTTAGAGTAGGGTTTTCATAATTTCCAAATAGATTCCTTATGGTAAGGCCTTCCATTTTGTACATGATCTTTTACATTGTTATCTTGACCTTGGAGTTTGATCCAAATTTCAAAACTTGCACCTTTTTCATAACTTGAATAGTGAGTGATTGGGCTCCCATATTTCATATATGCATTCCTTTTGACAAAACTGTGAAATTCATGACCCCTGGGTTCATGCCCTTCAGTGGGACCAAGTTGGTCATATATTGAAAATGTAATTTATTTACTTCAAGGAGCAAAATGTTTGTGTGACTGTAATGAACTCTCTACCAAAAGGTGAAATTCATGACCCCAGTGTTCATGTGCTAAATTGTAGGTCATATAATGAAAAGGTGAAGATAACAAACAGTGATCAATCTCATTACAAAATTAAGAATCAGGAAAACACGGACCCCTGGATTTACCAGAGATGGGATCAGGTGCCAAGGAGGAGTAAGCATCTCCTTTTGACCAGTCACACCCGCCGTGAGCCCTATATCTTGATCAGATAAATGGAGCAATCCGTAGTCAAAATCAATTTGTAAAGAATAGCCTAAAATTTGGTATGAAACATGTCAGACAAAATATGACCCAATGACAGGTTGTATTGGCAAAGTAGATAGTTATAACAACCATAGAAATGCTGACTGTTGAAACCCCTGTAACATTAACTTGTTTGTTAGTAGCCTGCCTCAATTTAAAAACTGATCATATGCAGAACAGGCTCTTGTGTATTGAATCAGTTGAGAGGCATAAACACCATATGCACATGATAAAGGAATATTTCTACATCAAAATTGGCAATGAAGAAGCTGAAGTCATCCATTTTTTTTTTTATAAAGTTCAGTTGTTAGTTTGCCATTAACCTCTATGTTTAATAAAATATTTAACTAGATGTGAAAGACCCTGTGGTGTCTTTGGAGTTCACTGAGATATATTTAGTAGATATATGAATGAAAATGGTATTGTTAATTGATAAAATGTTGGTATATTTAAATGTTGAGTTGAAGGCCACAAGAGATTTTCTCTTCTGATGTAGAAGCTTTTGAGGAAATTCTGCCTCATAAAAATATAAAAACAGGTCAGCTAACAAAGGTGCACAATTCGTGCCTATGAGAATTCCAACAGACTATTGTATTAGATTTAGAATTATGTAATGAAATCTTTACAGCTGGATATTAAGCAGACAAACTGTATGATTATAATGTGAAATTTAGGACCCCTTTAGTAAATCATATGAACTTATTGATAAGGTCTGAGGTTCTAATCATTGGGTCACCTGAGTAAACTGGCCTATTGCAGTTGGTCTGCATCCATTGTCATGCATCGTGCATTAACAATTGAACATTTTTAATTTCTTATTGATATTTTTTCATATTATGGATGAAGCATCTTTGGGACAAGGCTGACAGAAATTGTAAATTTCAAAACCCTGCACTGCTGGAGCCTTAGGGGCGGGGCAAAAACGGCCAAAAAGTGACCAATTTCAAATTTCTTCTCTGGAATCATGCATTTAAAGAAAACCTAAAGGCAGGAAGGCCACTATCAAATTTGTAAATTTCATGATCCCTGGGATAGAGATTCTGACCGTAGGACAGGGCTAAATTTGGTATTATATGTAAAGTGTATATGTGTACAAAAATTTAAGTAATGTCTTCTTTAATGTTAAATTGAAACTAATAATAAGGAATAAGTGAGCCCTTACCATTCTTCATCATTCATCATTCCATTGTAATTGTCATCATTCCAGGGTGGAGCCAAAATTATTATAGTGACTATTGTCTTTATCATTTGAAATACTTCTTGAATTGTGAATTTAACAGCATATTGATTCCAGGACAGGTTGTGTCAATGTTACGTATCATCAGCAAGGGCACTGTTGAGGCATTTTAAAAGTTTTAAGAACACATCTTGTTTTCTACTGTTGCTGAATATTAGAATTTAGGTCAGGTATTCAAAATGGGGAATTTTTTCAACATTTGATAGCTTTTGGGCAGGGCTTGAAAACATATATGGCCCAGGGCCAGCATATTATGGATTTGGGCTAGTGTTCTGTAAAGAGCATGTACCCATGGGCTAGTTAATTTACATACTTATAAGAATTCCCGAACAATTGGGCTAGTAAATATTACATGTGTGTGTGTGTCAAAGTTTTTATATTTTTAATTTCACTTTTGGTAAGTTGTTTTATGATGTAAATCAATGTTGATGAATTCACGAATTACTCTAAGCCTCGTATACAGTCAGCAATCTTCAGATTCCTGTAGACTTCACAGAGTTGCGAGATAGTAAATCTGCGTCTTCAGATACAAGTTTGTTAGAATGATCTGTCTAATTTGCAATGCTTTTGTAACCTGGTAACATTTTAGTTCACAAGTGATGAAAAAGATGAAGATGATGCCACCTAAAACATGGATTAGAATAACATAAGATTACGACAATTTTTCAATCCGCTGTTAATGCCAGTTTGAATAAACAAAATAAAGGCCAATATTTTTATATGAAATTGGGCCAGTCGTCGTTATCTCCACTGGTCCAAAAGGACAGTAAAAGTTACAACTGACCAGTAAAAAGTTTTGTAAAAAGTTGATAGCCCAAGTGACCAGTGAATAAAAATAATTATTTGCAGCCCTGCCCTTGGGACTTGTGATACTTTTGACTAGTACTCAGGTGACTGATGAGGCCTGTGACTGCCTGTTTATATATTTTGCTGTTCAAAACTGTAATAAAATTAAAAAATGTAGGATATATATATATATATATATATATATATATAATATATATAATAGGGCTTATGGCTGATATGACCGGTCGACGGGGGATGCTTACTCCTCCTCCTAGGCACCTGGTATGTCCAGAGGTCCATGTTTGCTCATCTCTCTGATTTGTATTTTCTATTGGAATCACGAGATTGAGTACTGTTCATTATCTTAGCCTTTTCATTTATGTTGATGGAAATTGAAAATTTTGTCATAATCCACTCAGCAGACCAGACAGGTGAAGAGAACGGAGAATATACGTAATATTTCTCATTTTATTTTTGCATCAATGTCTGAGAAATTGTGATGATGCATCCTTCAACTGTAAGTAACTAGCCTGGCATATTGCTGATGTAATAAGCAATGGGAAATGTTCTCAGTGATACTAACCATTAGTCAGTATAAATGATTTTCTGTTGTTTTTCAAGCTTTGGTGTGTTAATATGCGTAACAATCGGAAGTAATTTGGCACCCAATGAAGTGTATACTTTTCACATTTTTCCATTGAATATAATTTGATAATATAGTGAAGACAAATTACAGCCATGTTAGTTTCTATTATTGCCAATATTAGAATCCAATTACTTATCATTGACAGTCACAGATTCGGTGTGGCAGTCAGATGTTTTTGATTGCTGGTGGCCAGGTGGTAGAGCACCTGCACTAGAGGTTCAGGGGGCCCTGGGTTTGAATCCTGGTCTGCTCCATTTCATTTTTTTGAAAATTTTCTTTCTGTTACATTGACTGCTCAGATTGATGACATAATTTTTTGACTGACATAATGTCATCATACAATATTATGTAATGTTCTTGTCACCGCATGTCCTGATATTTAGTAGCCTTTTCACAGTCAATGTGCTAACATACTGAACTACTGAGATATAAAAGGAATGTAAAAATATTGCTGACATTTATATTTTCATTCATGTTTTAAAAGGAGAAAATGCAACAGACCAGACTGGGATTCGAACCCAGGCCCTCTGAAATCTCTAGTCAGGTGCTGTACCCACTGAGCTAAATGGCCAACGACAATCAAACCCGGCTGACCACCACACTCTTCCCTCCTTAAATTGTCTTCGTCCTCAAATACATACAACCCAGGTTGTTTTTGCCCATGGCAAGAGTTTCACCTGCAAGTCCAGGTGTGGTCAATAGCACCGAATATAATAGGAATAGAGAAAATGTAATGGAGTAGACTGGAATTTGAACCCGGGTCCCCTGAATCTCTGGTCAAGTGAGCTAACTCATATCTCTACCAACTGAGCTTACTGGCCAATGGCGACTGGACCCGGCTGACTGCCACATGATGATGTAGTACACCTTAAGCAGTTGCTCTTTTTAAAACTGTGGTTTAAAAGAGTTGCCTCTCTTGTGAGGAGTATTTTTTTTTTTATTTGTGTTGACCTTGGATGTGATGTTTTTTGGTGATGGAAGTGACTTCCTGATTTATTAACAAGAATTGTTGATTACCAGTTTTTACTGGTCAAACCCTGAGATGAACTTTTTCTGGTCAAATTTTGTCCTGTGTGAGCACTGTTTAAGTGATCATGCAGTTCACATTTTCAACATTTGCTTTATTCAAGAGTCATAAAGCCTATGTCTTTTTTTGAAACCATATTTATCAAATTATCATTGGAGGTTTTCACATTTGTGATATATTTTCAGTTATTGCAATTTTTTACAATAAAGAATAGGTTGGTATTAAAATGTTGATAAGATTCAAATTAGCCATAGTCCAGGATATTGTCCCCCCTCCCCCCCATCCTAGGGACCATTGCCCAAAACATCACCATGTGTTAGGAATGGAAACATTTAAATGAGGATTTAAATTAATACATAAACAGCAATGCTATAAATCAGATTTTAAATTGTTAAATCAATTTCCAGTTTAAATCAAAGACTGGATGGTAATGTAGAAGCGATTCAGGGTTATAGAGAGAGATGAATCCATTTTTTATAGCGGTCTCACTGTTTTGATATATGACAGCGAGAATTAGATGAAAAGCATGCAAGCTTGGATAAATTTCATGCCCAAAGAACCTGCTGCTTATAATATAAAAATTGAATGAGAAATCTTGAAAAAAATTCCTTAATGTCTACAATTATATTGATTGCTACTGATTGCAGAATTATGCTGGATTGTACAGTGTAAACTGACCCAAACCAGGTTAAACTCATATAATTTGCCCCCAAATTAAAGTCATTCCTTAAATGAATTGTTTTCCTTTGATTGCTAAATGGGATATGAAGGTCACAAACATTGCAGAAAAAAAGAGCAAAACTTTTTTCAAAGGAAAAGTAAATAGTTATAACATCCAGTAAATAGTTATAGCACTCAGTAAATAGTTTAGCACTCAGTAAATAGTTTAGCACTCAGTAAATAGTTATAGAACCCAGTAAATAGTTATAGCACCCAGTAAATAGTTATAACATCCAGTAAATATTTATAGCACCCAGTAAATAGTTATAGCACTCAGTAAATAGTTATAGCACTCAGTAAATAGTTATAGCACCCAGTAAATAGTTATAACACCCAGTAAATAGTTATAGCACCCAGTAAATAGCTATAACACCCAGTAAATAGTTATAACACTCAGTAAATAGTTATAGCACCCAGTAAATAGTTATAGCACTCAGTTAATAGTTATAGCAGTCAGTAAATAGTTATAGCACTCAGTAAATAGTTATAGCATCCAGTAAATAGCTATAACACCCAGTAAATAGTTATAGCACCCAGTAAATAGCTATAACACCCAGTAAATAGTTATAACATCCAGTAAATAGTTATAGCACCCAGTAAATAGTTATAACACCCAGTAAATAGTTATAGCACCCAGTAAATAGCTATAACACCCAGTAAATAGTTATAACACTCAGTAAATAGTTATAGCACCCAGTAAATAGTTATAGCACTCAGTTAATAGTTATAGCAGTCAGTAAATAGTTATAGCACTCAGTTAATAGTTATAGCAGTCAGTAAATAGTTACAGCACTCAGTAAATAGTTATAGCATCCAGTAAATAGCTATAACACCCAGTAAATAGTTATAGCACCCAGTAAATAGCTATAACACCCAGTAAATAGTTATAGCACCCAGTAAATAGCTATAACACCCAGTAAATAGTTATAGCATCCAGTAAATAGCTATAACACCCAGTAAATAGTTATAACACTCAGTAAATAGTTATAGCACCCAGTAAATAGTTATAGCACTCAGTTAATAGTTATAGCAGTCAGTAAATAGTTATAGCACTCAGTAAATAGTTATAGCATCCAGTAAATAGCTATAACACCCAGTAAATAGTTATAGCACCCAGTAAATAGCTATAACACCCAGTAAATAGTTATAACATCCAGTAAATAGTTATAGCACCCAGTAAATAGTTATAACACCCAGTAAATAGTTATAGCACCCAGTAAATAGCTATAACACCCAGTAAATAGTTATAACACTCAGTAAATAGTTATAGCACCCAGTAAATAGTTATAGCACTCAGTAAATAGTTATAGCATCCAGTAAATAGCTATAACACCCAGTAAATAGCTATAACACCCAGTAAATAGTTATAGCACCCAGTAAATAGCTATAACACCCAGTAAATAGTTATAACATCCAGTAAATAGTTATAGCATCCAGTAAATAGTTATAGCATCCAGTAAATAGTTATAGCACTCAGTAAATAGTTATAGCATCCAGTAAATAGTTATAGCATCCAGTAAATAGTTATAGCATCCAGTAAATAGTTATAACATCCAGTAAATAGTTATAGCATCCAGTAAATAGTTATAGCATCCAGTAAATAGTTATAGCACTCAGTAAATAGTTATAGCATCCAGTAAATAGCTATAACACCCAGTAAATAGTTATAGCACCCAGTAAATAGCTATAACACCCAGTAAATAGTTATAACATCCAGTAAATAGTTATAGCACCCAGTAAATAGTTATAACACCCAGTAAATAGTTATAGCACCCAGTAAATAGCTATAACACCCAGTAAATAGTTATAACACTCAGTAAATAGTTATAGCACCCAGTAAATAGTTATAGCACTCAGTTAATAGTTATAGCAGTCAGTAAATAGTTATAGCACTCAGTAAATAGTTATAGCATCCAGTAAATAGCTATAACACCCAGTAAATAGTTATAGCACCCAGTAAATAGCTATAACACCCAGTAAATAGTTATAACATCCAGTAAATAGTTATAGCATCCAGTAAATAGTTATAGCATCCAGTAAATAGTTATAGCACTCAGTAAATAGTTATAGCATCCAGTAAATAGTTATAGCATCCAGTAAATAGTTATAGCACTCAGTAAATAGTTATAGCATCCAGTAAATAGCTATAACACCCAGTAAATAGTTATAGCATCCAGTAAATAGCTATAACACCCAGTAAATAGTTATAGCACCCAGTAAATAGCTATAACACCCAGTAAATAGTTATAACATCCAGTAAATAGTTATAGCATCCAGTAAATAGTTATAACATCCAGTAAATAGTTATAGCATCCAGTAAATAGTTATAGCATCCAGTAAATAGCTATAACACCCAGTAAATAGTTATAGCATCCAGTAAATAGCTATAACACCCAGTAAATAGTTATAGCACCCAGTAAATAGCTATAACACCCAGTAAATAGTTATAACATCCAGTAAATAGTTATAGCACCCAGTAAATAGTTATAACACCCAGTAAATAGTTATAGCAGTCAGTAAATAGTAAATAGTTATAGCACCCAGTAAATAGTTATAGCATCCAGTAAATAGTTATAACACCCAATAAATAGTTATAGCACTCAGTAAATAGTTATAGCACTCAGTAAATAGTTATAGCACCCAGTAAATAGTTATAGCATCCAGTAAATAGCTATAACACCCAGTAAATAGCTATAACACCCAGTAAATAGTTATAGCACCCAGTAAATAGTTATAGCACTTATAGCAGTCAGTAAATAGTTATAGCACTCAGTAAATAGTTATAGCATCCAGTAAATAGCTATAACACCCAGTAAATAGTTATAGCATCCAGTAAATAGTTATAGCACTCAGTAAATAGTTATAGCACTCAGTAAATAGTTATAGCATCCAGTAAATAGCTATAACACCCAGTAAATAGTTATAGCATCCAGTAAATAGCTATAACACCCAGTAAATAGTTATAGCACCCAGTAAATAGCTATAACACCCAGTAAATAGTTATAACATCCAGTAAATAGTTATAGCATCCAGTAAATAGTTATAACATCCAGTAAATAGTTATAACATCCAGTAAATAGTTATAGCACCCAGTAAATAGTTATAACACCCAGTAAATAGTTATAGCAGTCAGTAAATAGTAAATAGTTATAGCACCCAGTAAATAGTTATAGCATCCAGTAAATAGTTATAACACCCAATAAATAGTTATAGCACTCAGTAAATAGTTATAGCACTCAGTAAATAGTTATAGCACCCAGTAAATAGTTATAGCATCCAGTAAATAGCTATAACACCCAGTAAATAGCTATAACACCCAGTAAATAGTTATAGCACCCAGTAAATAGTTATAGCACCCAGTAAATAGTTATAGCATCCAGTAAATAGCTATAACACCCAGTAAATAGTTATAGCACCCAGTAAATAGCTATAACACCCAGTAAATAGTTATAACACTCAGTAAATAGTTATAGCACCCAGTAAATAGTTATAGCACTCAGTTAATAGTTATAGCAGTCAGTAAATAGTTATAGCACTCAGTAAATAGTTATAGCATCCAGTAAATAGCTATAACACCCAGTAAATAGTTATAGCATCCAGTAAATAGTTATAGCATCCAGTAAATAGTTATAGCACTCAGTAAATAGTTATAGCATCCAGTAAATAGCTATAACACCCAGTAAATAGTTATAGCATCCAGTAAATAGCTATAACACCCAGTAAATAGTTATAGCACCCAGTAAATAGCTATAACACCCAGTAAATAGTTATAACATCCAGTAAATAGTTATAGCATCCAGTAAATAGTTATAACATCCAGTAAATAGTTATAGCATCCAGTAAATAGTTATAGCATCCAGTAAATAGTTATAGCACTCAGTAAATAGTTATAGCATCCAGTAAATAGCTATAACACCCAGTAAATAGTTATAGCATCCAGTAAATAGCTATAACACCCAGTAAATAGTTATAGCATCCAGTAAATAGCTATAACACCCAGTAAATAGTTATAGCACCCAGTAAATAGCTATAACACCCAGTAAATAGTTATAACATCCAGTAAATAGTTATAGCACCCAGTAAATAGTTATAACACCCAGTAAATAGTTATAGCAGTCAGTAAATAGTAAATAGTTATAGCACCCAGTAAATAGTTATAGCATCCAGTAAATAGTTATAACACCCAATAAATAGTTATAGCACTCAGTAAATAGTTATAGCACTCAGTAAATAGTTATAGCACCCAGTAAATAGTTATAGCATCCAGTAAATAGCTATAACACCCAGTAAATAGCTATAACACCCAGTAAATAGTTATAGCACCCAGTAAATAGTTATAGCACCCAGTAAATAGTTATAGCATCCAGTAAATAGTTATAGCATCCAGTAAATAGTTATAACACTCAGTAAATAGTTATAGCACTCAGTAAATAGTTATAGCACTCAGTAAATAGCTATAACACCCAGTAAATAGTTATAGCATCCAGTAAATAGTTATAGCACCCAGTAAATAGTTATAGCACCCAGTAAATAGTTATAGCATCCAGTAAATAGTTATTGCACCCAGTAAATAGCTATAGCACTCAGTAAATAGCTATAACACCCAGTAAATAGTTATAGCACTCAGTAAATAGTTATAGCACTCAGTAAATAGCTATAACACCCAGTAAATAGTTATAACATCCAGTAAATAGTTATTGCACCCAGTAAATAGTTATAGCACCCAGTAAATAGTTATAACATCCAGTAAATAGTTATAGCACCCAGTAAATAGCTATAGCACTCAGTAAATAGTTATATCATTGTGCACAATTGTGCTCAAAAGCTCATAAGCTAACTTCCTTATAAGAAAAATAAAATTGTATTAAATATAATAAGTGTACTGTAATAACACATAATTAGTTAATATTGGTGAAAATGATACTAAATTGTACTGGCAATGGTAGAAATGTACTGTAAAACATTTTATAATAATTTATAGGTTTACAACCTTGACTTTTTCAGTTGTAGATAATGGACGCTAAATTTAGTCCATTGTGCCAAAAACAGTTTGCATCAATGCAGGTAAATGAATGAATAAGTAATTAATGTCTTCTGTTGACACCATGACATAATTTCTTCATGAAGAAAATTGAACAGAAAACTAAATGTAAAACGAGTGATCATATAAAAAAATTTGTTATCTTCCAAAGTTCATGAATTAAACCATCAGGAAGTCACCCAGTAACAAGTGGTTCACGCCAGGTAAAAAAGCTGTATTGGTTCACTGTATAGGTATGCAGGCTTGGGGTTAAGCAGCGGTCATTGGCAGCATGTTAATACAGAATATTGATCCCAGAGACCTGCCGCAGGTATAAAAACTCGCCAAAGTACAGCTGTCTCCAAAAGTTCATCCTGTGGTTATTTAATAAGATTAAAAGTGTGCAAAGATTTATAAAACTTTTAGGATGTCTGTGACGTGAAGAATGTGGAGCTAAAGAAAAGAGGCTTATGTTGGTGTGCAGATTACAGCTAGAAATAAATGTTTCCATGACCATTATACAGTTTCTCTCTGTAAAAAGATTTTTTTTTAAAACAAGAGGAATTAATGAAGTGAAAATGTCAGTATTTTTATTCTGGGTATTCACACTTGTATATCGTATATCAATAGGAAAACAAATTTTTAATTTTAAAGGATTATATTTTTGACACAAAGTATGTAAATGTAAAGAAAGAGGCTATTAATTGAAAGAGTCCACACCTAGAAAACACTTGCTGTTAATGGTTTTGGAATTGAAGTTTTAGAAATGAAGTTTTAGTATAGATTTTGTGTTTTTTAAAAAGATATTTTTTAAAGGAAGAACACATTTTAATTGATTTGTGATGTCAGTGTTTTATTCACAGTTATATAAAAGTTTGCCTTTGTCAAGCATAGTTTTAATTTTAATAAATGAGGTGTGTAATTTGGACCCAGTTATATTGAAGTGTTATAGAGAGGTTATACACAAGAATCCAGTCCATCATGCATTTTCCTGCAAAATACTGATCATGTAAATGTAATCACACACACACACACACACACACACACACACATATCGTTATTGTGCCACACCTGCTGTGACACAGGACCTCAGTTTTTGCTGTCTCATCCAAAGGATCACTCCATTTAGTCGCCTCTTACAACAAGCAAGGGGTACTGATGACCTATTCTAACCCGGGTCCTCACAAGAAAAATGAAAGCAGCTCTTAATTATATTGCATGGCATTTATTTCACTTAGAAAAAAAATATTAGTGCTGGTGTAAAGAAAGTGGAATGCAAAACTTCTGCTGAAATTGCTAAAATTTGAATCTCACCTTGTGTGTGTGTATGTGTGTGTGTGTGTGTGTGTGTGTGTGTGTGTGTGTATGAGTGTGGTGTTAAAACATGGGCATAATCTTACTTTACTCTAAATTAACAAATATGTCTGACCTTATCATACTTTAGCAGCTGTGAAAACAGTTGAGAGGGATTGTAAAATTTACAGATGTGAAGATTGAAACTATGGAAATTACAGATATGAAAATTGCTATTTTAAGGTGTATGAATTCTCACCTGTAAAAGGTTAGCAATATATCTTTGAAATATACCATGCAAATGGAGATTTAAATGTATACCATAACTGAATTATATAAAAAATAAAATTAACTTTATTCCAGTATCATTGCTTAATTTGGAACTGAATTGCTTCAGGATTCTCGCACAAAATTTAAAATGGGTGTCAGATAAAGCCCCGTATCACATAGACATGTTTAATTTTTTTATGTGCATTTCTAATCCTTCCTGTTTCCTGTTTTAAAAGCTTGAAAATTATCTTTACATTATTAGGTTCACTTCGAGCTGATGCAGATGTCTTATAGCCTTTACATTACCAGAACAATGTTAAATGTGTAAAGAAAGAGAAAGAATTACAATTAAAAAAAAAAAAAAAGCGATAAAACTGTCAAAATTAATCCTGTGGTCAGGCCTCTGGAGGAATTTGTACCCTTTTGAAGGCCTCGTAATCTCAAAGAGGCGCTGAAACCTTCACCTGAGGTGACCCCATGTTGCCCTGCATGTTGGCTATTTTGACAGTCTGCTGCCTCTATGCCTAGCTACCATCTGAGGCATGTGTCAGATTGGGAGTGGTCTCTATACTATAGAGAGAGAGAGAGATTAGTTGCCTCTCTCTGTTAGCTGTGATTGCACTTGGGGTGGTGAGGGTGGGGTGATATTAACCATCTGAGGGTTAGATATACACACATATTGATTTTTGAGTGGATAAAGTTAGCAATCTCTAATGTAAGCTTTGATTGTCCTGGGATAGATATGTCCAAGTGAACATTAACATTAACGCAGACTGGGTATGATGATGATGAAAAAATATTTTAAAAAGGAACACTTCTAACAAATCTCAATGCAGTATGTTTTTGCTCAGTGTAATGGGAGAGAGAGAATAAAGCTAGAAGATTTATTGATTGTTTAGGATTATTTGTGTTATTCAAAGAAATATTTGAATTATACAGTTTTTATTCTGTGGTGCGTAACTGTGCAGCTGGTTAAGGCTATATTGGAGCATTCAGTTTATTACTTGTATCAAATTATTAATGACCATTTTCAAACTTTGTGGGTATTTAGGTTTGTGTATTGAAAACTGAGTGAAGTGGAGTAACTAGTGCTGGTCATTCATGATGATTAAGAGTGCTTTTAAATGTTCTTTCTATTTTCTTTTGTTGATAAATTTGGCAAAGTAAGAGTGTGGAGACACTTAGATAAGTAAGTGATTACGGGATATGATGAAGCTTGTGCCATTTACACGTTCTAATACACCACACCATGAAAAAAAAAAAAAGAGTTCAGAATACAGATTATTTTTTACAATCTTGTGTCAAGAATGTATTTGCAGTTTGGTAGTTGCAACATTTCAGATCATCCAGCTCAGACAAATTTTGTTGTTAGTTACAATATACTCTACGATAAGCAGCACATCAGTGAGCTGTGTCGGTGTAGTGAAAGCATGATGCTGACCTGTAGAAGCTGTTTTAACATGTTGCTGCCATTTGTTATTTTGTTATTTCTGTATACACACACTTAGAGTTGATGGACTGTTGCCAGTTACTCTTGTTTCTAAACTTGATTTCAGGGGAAAAAAGGGTTGCTTTAGGTAAAATGATTGACTTTCAGACATTATTTTGGTCCTTTAGAAAAGGAAAATGTCATTGTGTTAGTTTATTGGTGAACAATATGGCGTATAATTTTTGGATCTGTAATAAATGAAATAAGCATCGACTTATCAACAGACTGACTACTGAAAATGCTGTTTATTTTTATATTGAGGGGAGAAGTGTGGTTACATAGCTCTAAATGATTGGTCATTAATTCATCAAGTCAAGGTGAGAAGTTTGATAGTACATAGGTCAATGTGTAAAATTGTGGGCTTCACAGCTAGGGTTTCATGGTTACCTGTCAAATATCATAAGTATGTGTGTATGTATATGTGTATATATATATATACACAGTCAGCAGGGCAAATAGTGGTCTTGGTTATTGACTGTGTCCAGCCTATCATGTATCAGTTTTATCTTTGGCCGTGAACCATGAGAGTTTGTAACTGTTCGTGAAAAAAATATTTACAAAGATTGAAGGGGCCAGGTGGCATGATGATGTGCTGTCTCTGTAGTGGACTTATGGCAACATTCACTTCTGATTAGAAATGGCATTTGACGAAAGTTGTCATTAATTTTCAACAATGCGGTGACACTTTGCTCAGTGGTATTAGGGTAATACAGGACGGTGTTATAGAGTGTTAGCTGGAGATTAAAAGGAGAATGTTCTGAAAATTATAATAATCATATAAAAAGATATGGAGTAGGGGGCTAAACACAGTGTTAATCAAAGAATGTATGTGTGTGTTTATCTAGAGTAGGGGGCTAAACACAGTGTTAATCAAGCAATGTGTATGTGTGTGTTTATTTAGAGTAGGGGGCTAAACACAGTGTTAATCAAGCAATGTGTATGTGTGTGTTTATTTAGAGTAGGGGGCTAAACACGCAGTAGGGGTAAAATCTGTGATGATGGTTGGAATGTCATAACATGGAGCCTTTCTATATGATATGATATCATAAATATTGTGTTAACGTTTGCAATACAGTATCAATTTAAATTCTGAAGTGTGCAGGGTGCCAGATATGCTGATTCTATATAATCATCTCTCTCTCTCTCTCTCTCTATCTCTCTCTCTCTTCCATTTTCAATGTGTGGTATTGCTGTTCCTGATGAACAAACCAGTTTGATGTTTATGTTAAACAGATTTCATACTTACCACTCTCACTCTCTTCCCCCTAGGATAATTGTAAAGCTGAAGATAACTAACAGTATTTAGTAACTGTTCTTTGATCAAATTCTCCAATAGCAGCATTTGATCATTGATGATAAAATTTGAGTTGTGAATAGGGCATGTGGTGTGCTACTGTTTGATATTTACATGAGCGTCTTCTGTCACCTGGTCCCCAGAGACCTGGGCTGTTACGTCTGTCATAAACAGACAATATTGTAGAACAGGAGGTGAAGCAGAGGTGATGTTACCTAATTTGAGCTGTAATGTTTGGCTTTTGATGTTTTGACGGATGGCTTGAACACTTATCCATCAATGTACAGATTTGTGGACTTCTCACAACTCGAGCACCTTCAATTATTGAGAGGCCTATTATCAAGGAAATACCGAGATCCTGCCTGACAGATGAGAAATCACTTCCTATGTATTCTGTGTACAATATGTTATATAGGAATTTTTGTTCAAAGCTTTTGAAAGAGAAACCAATGTGTGTTTATATATTTCATTAAAATTAATTAGTAGAAATTGCAAATGCTGGTATATTAGAAACCTAGTACATGAATAGAGACTGGTAATTTTGATAGTAGAAATTGTAAGGCACATTTAGCTCAGTATGTAAGAAATTCATTTATAACTTTAAAAGTAGATAAACAAAACTTATTTTGTATTGGAAGTTACATGCTGTGACCTTGGTGTGACCTTTGTTGATTAATGTGGTGTCTGGTCTATTACATGTAATGAAGCTTAGGTGTATGGATTTAAAATTTCATCAAGATTGAGGACAACCAAAGGTCAAGTCGTAGCTGCATGACAAAGATTTTGCAATTTCAAAAGTTATTCAAACTTTTGGAAAGATAGATTTACCATGATAGGCCTTGAAAAAAAATTTGAAATGTTTGAAATGTACTTGGCATTCATTCCTACATATAAAACACCATTCAATCTTTGTTTAACAGGAGTTTGTCACGGTTCATTTTACAAGTGGTTACATTTCCCCTATTGACTAAGAATGAATTATCTGACCCCCCCCCCCCCCTTTTTTTTAATGGGAAAAGATGTTCCTTAATTCAATTGTAGAAATATTTTCAATAAATTGCATATAAAAATAGTGAAAAAAAAATGTGTTTGACACCTGCTAGAATCAATTATTTCACTGAGAGTATTTTTGGATTTAATATATTGAATAATAACTATGTAATGCTCTCTCTGTCTCTCTCTCTGTCTCTGTCTCTGTCTCTCTCTCTGTCTCTCTCTCTGTCTCTGTCTCTCTGTCTCTGTCTGTCTCTCTGTTTCTGTCTCTCTGTCTCTGTCTCTCTCTCTCTCTCTCTCTCAAAATAATGTATACATATACCTTCAGTATATATGTTATAAATATTTTGTATGGGTTTCCTTGCAGCAAAATGTATAATAAAAAAAATAATAATAATAATTTATTTTTTTTTTTAAATCCTAAATTGGAGAATTTTTCTACCAAAGATGGCATATAAATTACAACAAAAGTCTGAACAAATTTTGCTATCATTTTCTATTATTATCAGAATCCACTGGTATAGACATCAGTGTTCTGAATGTTTTCCAAATATTTAATAAATTTATATATATAATAAAATTTATAAAATCAGGTAATAATATTTTTCAACACAATCTTAATAGTGATGTTAGGTGTTGTAAATTTAAAATTGAGATAGAAATGAAATTGTTATGCTTAGTTAATTCACTGTGTGACCATGATGTCGTATTGAGATAGAAATGAAATTGTTATGCTTAGTTAATTTACTGTGTGACCATGATGTCGTATTGAGATAGAAATGAAATTGTTATGCTTAGTTAATTTACTGTGTGACCATGATGTCGTATTAATACGTGATTTTTTTAATTTCCAACAAGGAATTTCTTGTTTTGTCTATTGAGCCTGGTAAGTTTATGTGTAATGGTATTTGGCATGATTTTAGACCCCAGTATTTTTAAACTACAAAACCTTAAATACTGTTATGGTTAAATGAGGTTGTATTTTTTCATTAGAAAGTTACCTAGGCAACTGACTTAAATTGAATTTAGGTAAAAGTGATATATGTTTTCATTGGTATAATTTGACACATTTTTTAAAATAAAACATATTTCCTATGTAGTAAATTAACGATATTATAATTCATATAGGCTTAATGAAACAATATTGGTGATGTGAGGAGAAAAAGAGAATGTCCAGACCTGCTATCGACTCCGAGCCAATTCGTTTGCCATTGAAGATATAACCAACAGAAATCTATACCAACTGGGCAGTGGTTAGTAACCATCAAATTTTATATAAAACAAACAAGTAGTAACAGATCCAAGACTGGCAGCAAAATTATCAACTTTGGAATCTAGAATTCCTGAGATTTCAGAGTGGAATGCATGTATTAGTTGGGTGGGGGGTGGGGGAGTGTTGTGTAAGACACAGATGTTTTGTGATCTATTATCATGTAAATGGTTACTCCGCTGATTTGGTTGGAGGCAGTGATCAATGATCAAACTCATGATTAATGTTCTTCCACAAGTTTTGAGGAACCAGATGTTGAAGAGAGTATAATCGGCTATATGTCCAAGTGTGCTGAGAAAAACAGCACACGATCAAATCTTCTCATCGCCAAGCTCTGTCTGGGGTACTCTGATCGCTGCACATGTAGTAGCAAAGTGAAAAATTTATACCTAAAGTCACACTGTTATTGACTCTGAAGCCCATTGGAGGTCAGCTAGTTCAAAGAGAACTGCACGAATTACTCAAATTTTGGAGAATTGATTTATGAAAACGAAAAAAAACATGGCTGGGTGATATCCATTTGTTTCAATTATTTTTTTTAGAAAATGGTGTGCCATATAGTACAAGTTGTAATGATTGTGTTTAATTCAAATTTTAGACTGCAGCAAGACATTAATTTTGAAAAAAAATTTTATTACACAGAGAAGTTAGATTTTAAAGATCACTATACATTTATGAAGAATTTATTTGAGCAAGTTGACAAAATTGCTTCTTCCTTTAAAGAGATTGATAGCCTACCAATCAATATTGAAAACTGCTGCTAACTGTGTCAAGCCGATTCCTCTTTTTAAAGATGAATTAGTGTGTTAGCTAGCTGGCATGATATATTGATGTGACCCTGCTCGTTATTTCAGCATGACCTTGAGTTGACCTGGCGATGACCTCAGCTTGACCTTAGGATACTCATTTCCGTAGCAGATTGATCCCCAAGTCTGGAAAAAACTGTGTGTCCTCTGGTCAGCTCAAGATATTGATTTCAGAACTGGTAGTGTCTCATGGTCAGATCTCACAAAGCAACTACAAATGTTCAAGCATGCAGACGATGACAGATAAAATAGGTAAGTGTACAGTGGCCAAATTGTCCAGACATGCTCTGAAACCTGAGCAGGGGTCAACTTGGTGCAGAGATTGGTAACTGTTGAAAAAGTAGATCTGTGTGATAAAGAAGATTAATGTGACAAGTTCAGTTAGACAGGTATGGTAGGTTAAGTTTGTGGAAATAATCTTTTTGTGTATTGTAGGATTTTTGATGAGAAGAAATTGATTTTAGATGTAGTGTTGCTTTTGTGAGTCTGTTAGATATGGCTTTGTTTTATTTCATTTGTAATGTGACACTATATACAACCAGTCTATACAGACAGCACTTTGTAAGTCATGTGTAAGCTTTCTGACCAGAATTTGTTGTTTGTACATTTGCCTGTCTGTTTGTATACATTGTACATGTATTTGTAATCAACTTTTTGCATTGTTAACATTTCCAGATCTAAAGGATCATTTTTTAACACACCTGTCACACCTGTAGATTTTAATTTGCAGATCATGGGCAAGTTTTACTGTGATGTAGAGTGTGGTAGTTAGGAATACATGGATATTGGCCTGGGTAGCTCAGTGGTTAGTACACTTGACTAGTAATGCAGGGGTCCCAGGTTCGATTCCCAATCCATCCATAGACTATCTCATTTCCTGTGTATATTACATTTGGCTCCATTGACTGGTCTTCAGGTAGCAGTCCTACCAGGTGCCAAAAAAATCCCAGTTGTGTATCTTTGAGGACAAAGACTTGTTTAAGGAGGGAGGAAAATTGTAGCAGTTAGGGCTATATGGACGATGGGTATTGGCCTGGATAGCTCAGGTCGGGTTCTATCCCCAGTCCAGCTGTACGTTTTCTCCTTTCCTGTTTATTACTTTAACAAGGACATATATTTTTACATGATAAAAAAGGTGTTTGCTTAAGTGAGTGGTGTGCTTTTGTTTGCTTAAGTGAGTGGTGTGCTTTTGTTTGCTTAAGTGAGTGATGAGTTTTTGTTTGCTTAAGTGAGTGGTGTGCTTTTGTTTGCTGAAGTGAGTGGTGTGCTTGTGTTTGCTTACGTGAGTGGTGTGCTTTTGTTTGCTTAAGTGAGTGGTGTGCTTTTGTTTGCTTAAGTGAGTGGCGTGCTTTTGTTTGCTTAAGTGAGTGGTGTGCTTTTGTTTGCAGTTTTACCCCTGTGAAAGTAGGCTTTAGATTACACTGTCAAAATCATCATCATCGTCATCACAAACATTATCTTTAAATCCATGAACATCATCATCAACATCCATTTTTATATCAACCCTTTTGGGTCTTGACTGAAGTCTCTCTGTCCATGCTTTGTAGTCCAGTGGATTAATATCACTTAATCATCTCATTTTACCACATAACATTAGCTATTGTACCTTTCTCGGCTTATTTCAGCATTTGCAATTTGACAGGAAATGAGATTGACACACATCATCATCTATGAGTTTTTATCTTTATTGTTTTTGATATACAATATTTCATAAGAAGCAGTCTGCTTGAAGTTTTTGAGTTAGTTTTTAAAATCCTGAGCAAAATTTTCACATCCATGGGAGAGTATTTCATTTCTCTATGCCTTCCATATTTTCAAGATGCCTTTAAATCTTAAATAGACTCTCAAGGGATGATTGATGCAATGTAAGGGAGAAAAAAAATCTGTATGTATATCTTTATTTCTGTTATTGCAGTCTTTCTAGTATATTAGATTATAGTGTATACAAAACAATCCCCATAAAGATTACAAATGCAGCTAACATCCACTATGAAGTCATACACATGTATGTGTCAGATTGATTATTGATTGATTGATTATTGATTGATTATTTATTGTGTCAGGTTAGAGGTGCTGACTCCAGAGTGTGACCAAACTTGCTATATAGTATTTCTGTGTAAAACATTTGAAAAGCATCTTGAATGCTTTTAATACTAAACTGAAACTAAATGAATATTTAGAATGAGCAGGTAGACCTTTATCATAACTGTAAAATTCATGATCCTAGGGGGTGAGGGTTATAGTTCCAGGGTGGCATTGAAATCATAGTGATCACTGTCGTTGTCATTTGAAAGACTTCCTTTAAGTTTGCTGATATAGAAACTAGATGCCTAATTTGGAAAAGCAGAAAATAATAATAATAATGCACTTATATAGCACCTTATTTAACTATAGTCTAAAGCGCTTTACACTATACTAAAATGCAAATCAAAATTATACAGAATTCATAGAATCACCTATAAATGCCAGATTTCAATATTGCACAATGAACAATTGAAACTATGAAAGAAATAAGCTAGAGAAAATTAGAAATTAATTCATATTATAAAAATCATAAAATATAAAATGTGTGCTAGAAAAACTTTTTTCTTTGTTTGTTTTTGGTTTTTTTTTTATACTGTTCATCAGCATGTTGCATAAAATACTGAATATAAAGTATATCAAATAAAAAAAACCCACACATTAAAAGCCTGACGAAAGAGATGGGTTTTTAGATCTTGTTTTAATACAGTCAAGTTTCTGAATCTTCCTGATTTTAGATGGAAGACTGTTCCATGGAGTGGCCGCAGCTTTATGAAAACTACATTCTCCATACGTCTTAGTCTTGGTTACAGGCATATCTATCAGATGTGCAGATTCCGATCTAAGAGATCTGGCGGGTTTGTATGGTACAATAAGTTCTGTCAGATCTCCTGGTGCCAGATTGCTGAGGCACTTAAAGAAATACATCAGTATCTTGTACTGTATGCGGTAGAAAAGAATGTACCAAAATTGTGAATTTCACAACCCTAGGGTTTTGACTGTAGGACAGGTCCAAATTAGTCATATTGTGTTACATATATTGTGATTATGTGAAAGTCTGTTATCAGTATAGACACTTTCATAGGCATCTCAGAACACACCTTGTTTTATACTGTTACTGAAAATTAGAATTTAGTATTAGAATAAGAACAGGAATTTTTTTTCTAGATTTCATCTCCCTTCAGATCAGTGATACTTTTAACTAATATTCAGGTGAGTGATAGGGCCTGTGGACCAGTGCTACTTTTAACTAATACTCAGGTGACTTATAAGGCCTATAGTCATTATCTACTTTCAAGTCCTAGGTCCAAGTCCGATTTGAAATAGCCTCAAGCCCTTCTTCACTTGGAGCAAACATAATATCAGGAAATGTTTGCAAGATGATCAAAATTTCCTCAGTAGCAATTAAAATCACAAATGTCAAGAGTCTGAAGACCATGAACTGAGAATAGGTTCCAAATTTTTTAAGTAATTTTCATAACCAAATCCAATTTTCAGTATACGTTTATGTTTAATTTTTTTCTGATAAAACAGCGGCTTTTTTTTAAACATCTGTGTTAGATAAATCTTAGATGTACATGTCCAAATTTGGACTTAACTTTTTCAGTTTATGGTCAAATACGTGTATTTTTTCAGCCAGCAGAAATAGGAAAATTTTGTGTAAAAGTTGGTTTATGTCATCTGTGAGAGTAGTGACTAGATATTAATTTAGATGGATAACACTTTATGAGTAGTGGTGAATTATTCAGTTTCTCATGGTTTGGGAATTGGGAGTGCCAGCCATTCAAAAGATAATCTGTGGTGATTGATTATTACTTAGTTGAAGTATATCATTGAGGGAGTTATTACTGTAATGTGATGGATTGGTATGTTGTGCTACTGTTAAGGCAAGGGCAGGTATATACGTTTGTTGCATCCAGAAATTTTTCACAGGCTAATATTTCACAGGTGGGAGGGGGGGGGGGGTGTTTAATATATACTATAGATAACACAACAAACTTGAAGTGTGTGTGTGTGTGTGTGTGTGTGTGTGTGTGTGTGTGTGTGTGTGTGTGTGTGTGTGTGTGTGTGTGTGTGTGAGTGAGTGAGTGTGTGTGTGTGTGTGTGGATCTACATGATATGCATGCCTGGCATAGCCTTCATCAGTGGAATAAATTGATTGTTGTAAAGAATAGGGGCGAAATGCTATAGTGTAATGAAGATTGAACAATAGAATTGAAAAAAAATCTTCAAAATCTGTATTTGATAACAACATCATCATCATCATCATCATCATCAGTGTTTTGATTAACAAGATTGAGATATCTTTAAATTGTATGCAATTAAATCATCACTTAGTTAAATAATTAAAATTAGCTGAAGCTTCGATATATCAATCAATGTCATAATGTATACAGAATTGTGCAGAATCATAATCTTTAATACAATGATAATTTCAACATCTTAGATAATTATATATTTACATATCCTAGGTTTTTATACCCCCCCCCCCCATGGATATTGGCTTTGATATCTCAGTGATTAGAGCACCTGCCTAGTAATGCAAGGGTCCCAGATTTGATTCTCAGTTCAATCACAAATCTTCTTGTCTCCTATACAACACATACAACCACAATTCACATCAACAACATAAGAAAATTGCATTATTTTCCATCTGTGAATATAAATATCATTTATCTGTTTGATTAACATGTACTAATTTAATTAAAGGAAAATTCTACCTGTGGTTGCTGTGTGTGCCCAGGTGGTTTATTAGTTCTATCCGTGGTTGCTGTGTGTGCCCAGGCGATGATCAGTTTTATCCGTGGTTGCTGTGTGTGCCCAGGCAGTGTATCAGTTCTACTTGTGGTTGCTGTGTCTGCCCAGACAGTGTATCAGTTTTATCCGTGGTTGCTGTGTGTGCCCAGGCGGTGATCAGTTCTATCCGTGGTTGCTGTGTGTGCCCAGGCAGTGTATCAGTTCTACCTGTGGTTGCTGTGTGTGCCCAGGCAGTGTATCAGTTCTACCTGTGGTTGCTGTGTGTGCCCAGGCAGTGTATCAGTTCTACCTGTGGTTGCTGTGTGTGCCCAGGCAGTGTATCAGTTCTACCTGTGGTTGCTGTGTGTGCCCAGACAGTGTATCAGTTCTACCTGTGGTTGCTGTGTGTGCCCAGGCAGTGTATCAGTTCTACCTGTGGTTGCTGTGTCTGCCCAGACAGTGTATCAGTTCTACCTGTGGTTGCTGTGTGTGCCCAGGCAGTGTATCAGTTCTACCTGTGGTTGCTGTGTGTGCCCAGGCAGTGTATCAGTTCTACCTGTGGTTGCTGTGTGTGCCCAGGCAGTGTATCAGTTCTACCTGTGGTTGCTGTGTGTGCCCAGACAGTGTATCAGTTCTACCTGTGGTTGCTGTGTGTGCCCAGGCAGTGTATCAGTTCTACCTGTGGTTGCTGTGTCTGCCCAGACAGTGTATCAGTTCTACTTGTGGTTGCTGTGTCTGCCCAGACAGTGTATCAGTTTTATCCGTGGTTGCTGTGTGTGCCCAGGCGGTGATCAGTTCTATCCGTGGTTGCTGTGTGTGCCCAGGCAGTGTATCAGTTCTACCTGTGGTTGCTGTGTGTGCCCAGGCAGTGTATCAGTTCTACCTGTGGTTGCTGTGTGTGCCCAGGCAGTGTATCAGTTCTACCTGTGGTTGCTGTGTCTGCCCAGACAGTGTATCAGTTCTACCTGTGGTTGCTGTGTCTGCCCAGACAGTGTATCAGTTCTACCTGTGGTTGCTGTGTCTGCCCAGACAGTGTATCAGTTCTACCTGTGGTTGCTGTGTCTGCCCAGGCAGTGTATCAGTTCTACCTGTGGTTGCTGTGTGTGCCCAGACAGTGTATCAGTTCTACCTGTGGTTGCTGTGTCTGCCCAGACAGTGTATCAGTTCTACCTGTGGTTGCTGTGTCTGCCCAGACAGTGTATCAGTTCTACCTGTGGTTGCTGTGTCTGCCCAGGCAGTGTATCAGTTCTATCCATGGTTGCTGTGTTGCTCAGGCGGTGCTAGCCATCAACTTCTATTATTATTACAGTTACCTAAAATTTTCAGAGAAGTTAATTTTTTTTCATTGAATAGCAGTTTTCAGTTTTTGTTTGATTGTGTAAGTACTAGACCGTAAAATCAAGTGATTGATGAATATTAGTATTTTGCACAAAAGGAGGACATTGTGCAAGTAGCTTATGTTCGAAATTATGCAGCAACAAAACTTTTTTTTGACAAATCTGCAGAATTTGATGCCCATTGAAGGAAGCCCTTTTTACATTGACAGAGGTGTTTTTTTTAAAAACTGCTGGAATGATGGTTTTTACTTTTAGTGAAAAAGCAATGTGGACTGATAGACAATGACAGTAAAGTCATGAAAATATCTGGCAATGAAAAAGCAGATTTCATCACTTCACATAATACATATTGTAATCCACAAAGAGGAAGATCTTAAAAAAATGAATGGGGGAAATAAATAGAAAGGGCTGTTAAATTCTTGGTCAGTATACACAAGTGGGGGGGGGGGGGGGGGGGATGAGTAATGATGCTTTGTGACTTTGAAATGAAGAGCAATTTTAAAAAGTTTTGAAGATGTACGATTATTGTTCAGACTAGAATAGTGAGGCCCAGTTTACAAAATTTAATGTAAAATTGTCATGACAACGAATGATACATTTAACAAGAGATGACGAATCTGATTCTGACAATAATAACTAGATCCTGGTGAACAGAGACGTACAGGAGTTAGATGTATTGATGGTCTGTAAACCTCATCCTGTTAGAGAATCACCACACTGAAATGTGTCAATTTCACTTTGTTATTGAGAAGAAATTGTTAATATAATGATGTAAAGAAATTTAGGTTAAATGACTGAGTGTCATGAAGGATATCACATTAACACCAGATTGTGAAAGAATGAAAAGTGTTTTGAAATAATTGGTTGTCTTTAATACCACTACATTTTTCAGATGATAAATATTTAAAGTAGACATTTGAAAAGAAAAAGCTGCTGTGATATTGTATAATGAAATAGATCCGGAATTGCAAACACAACAAGGACCGTAAATAAAAGTAAACAGGATTAAAGCGGACAAACAACACAGCGCTGTATATCTTAGGGAGAGGTAGAAATTGGCCACTTTGTGTAGTGTCATAATGAAGGGATTAAAACAGGGACCAATCCTAGGGAAAGGTCACTAACCTTCCAGGCTATTTCTTCAAATGGAGTTGCTAATTCTGTTCCAATACACATACAAACACCAGAAAGCAATACGTCATATATATTATAGATATGACAGCTAGGTCAGTTGCCTCGACCACCAGCTGGGGTCTGGATTTGAACAATTGCCCACAGAGTTGACAAGCGGGGACAACCTTAAGTCTTATTTTAGTCTGAATTTCGGTGTTCAACTTATTTCTTTTAAAAGTAAACTTTGTTTCCACTTACTTAATTGTTAGTGAAATTACTGATGTACAAAAAAGCATCAGTTTTTTTCAGTAATGTATGTTGATGTGCTTGTCGAATGCTGGTGTTTTCTTTTACTGGGTTTTGTTTTAGCAAGAAAACAAGTGATCAGCAAAGAATAGTCAGAATAAATGGTTACTTAATTTATTATACATACAAATTAACATTTGAATTGGTACTTTTTTTTGTTCCCAGCCTTTGCAAGGGCAAGTCCACGATATTCCATATTAGTCAATCAGTAAGCAGTTTATTACATGTACATGGAGACAGTTTTACAAACATTCTTTTGACTAAGACCACAATTTTATATCCGTCAGATTTTTTTGTATAATACACCAATTTTAATGCATTACCTTATTTGGATTTGTCATAGAAACAGAACGTCGCAAGGAGTTTACTTGAATCTGGCACTTTATGAAATCATGAAAACATTTTGTTAGATGGAAGTACCCAGCCCATAATTTTGTTGATACTTTTCAGACACCATATTTCTAAGTACGTTTACTTATATTAGTGGGATTCATATTTTAGCGTCTTTGGCTGAGGAACAAAAGTACTAATTTATGGTTGCACATGCACTGAATTCTTAAATGTTTACAACTGATTTATATGAATGTTACAAAAAAGTCGTATATTGAGACGCTTCACGGCTTGTTAAGGTTGAAATCACTTGTCCTAAAACAATTAACACCACTTCCTACATGGAGAAATGGCTGGGGAATATCTGTAACGGCCCCTGTTACAATGAGTACTAGTTGTGCCAGGATAAGAAAATTTCTATTTATTCATTATCAAACACAGAACAAACTCAAAACTATGATTAGAGCAAATGGTGAATTGGTTCCGATTGCACCAAATTGCAAAAGTAAGTACATACATTGTTCCTTTTGACAAATTCTCTCCAACTGATTTGTTTGTTTTACATCTCATCAAGAATTTTGCACTCATATTGAGACATCACCAGCTGTAGGTAAAGTACCACAAATTTCAACCTATGCTTAGCACACAGGGTCTTAGCAGTGAGGGTTCTTTAATGTGCCAATGCCTGCTGTGACATGCGACCTCCATTTTAAGCTCATATCCGAAAGACCCATGATTCTCATTTCTAAATGTCAAGCGTTTGATGAAGGAGCAATCACTACCTATTTTTATGTCATATGTTTGACGCAGCTATGGCACAAGCGGTTTGTGTGTATTAACAAAACCTTGTGGCAGTACATGATGAAAATTGAAACCTCAGTATAAAGGAATACCGCATTGTCTATAGTTCAGAAACTTTAATAGCTATTATTTTATTTTTATTTATTCATGAGAAAGTTTTGTGATAGATCTTACATGAACATGTTCTCATAAATAAATTGTAATTTATGGTTCACTAAAGACAGGGTCCATTTCTAATAACCTTGGCATACCAAAAGAATAGAGGTCAAGCAAACTGGATTCTGATATATAGGAAAACGGTCTTCAGAACTTAGATATTTTCCTTTTCATTTGAAATTGCCATGGTAATTTTTAACTGGTCCCCATCAACCAGTAACCCCAGGGTAGAGGTTTGAACAGCTGTAATTTTATAGGTCTCTTTATATCTATATGTTTTTACGCTGTTGTTTTGTTCCTGTGGTGGGTTGAATGGAAAATAGAATGAAGTGGAATACTTGTTTGTAATCATCAGATCTGGTCAATGACAAATTTGTACACTGGAAAGAGTTGACTAGATGCGGTACATTTTACTCTCATATTTTGTGGTCACTACTTGAAATGATAATTGAGTTATTCCATTAAACTATCTATTGCATTCTGACATTAAGGAAACTGGACTATGCACTCAGTTATTATACATTATCATAAAATGAATGTTTATTACTTGTTGAATATGTTTGGTATTAATTGGAAAGGGAAATCTACCTCGTGAATGATTCATAGATATTAACGATTACTTGTCCAACTGAAAGGAACCAATGATTATTTTCTGCCTTATTTGGTATACTTGCAGAGAAGTTGCTAAGAGGCAAAGTGCTGTTGGTGTAGGTAATCCCTTCATAAAGGTGCACTGTACAGTATAGGTAAAAACAGTCAAGGTTTCCTGTTTCCAAACTAAGATGGCTAATGTATCTGTAATGGGCTTTATATGATAACATATGTAAACTATTTGATTCCAGGTGTAAGAAATAGGTTGATTGTTTGATTGACTGATTGATTGTTGTTTTCTGCCACACCCAACAATTTTCAGTTATCTGGTAGTGTCCAGTTTATTTATTGGTGGAAGAGAGAACCCAGATACAATGTACCCGGGAAGAGACAACCGACCTTCCGAAAGTGAACTGGCAAACTTTTTCTCATATATTGACGTGAGTGAGAATCAAACCCACCGACCTTCTGAAAGTAAACTGGCAAACTTAGAAATAGGTTGAGGTTTTGACTGTTGTCTAATTTAACTCTCAGACATCTTCAGTTAGCCTTATTTGTACAACGTGGCTTCTACACACCTGGAATCAGTAAGTTCACTGACTGTAGATAAAAGAATGAGGATTTGACAGAGTGAACTCATTGTACTGAATCATTTGTTAAACACTGAAAGGTAGTTAAATGTACGCTGTGAGTTCCAATAATTTGTGACAAGGCAGTCATGTGGTCAGCACTTGGTTTCAGGAAAAAAAAGTGTGTAAAAAGACAGACTGTCTTTTGAAATGATTTTTATTTAGATCTCTAAAACCATAGATTTTTTTATGCATTTTTAACTGAGATTATTCATAAAATAATGTAATTTTGAGATCTTTATCAAAAATTTAACATAAAAATTAGCATATATACCTTTAATATTCTTAAGTACTGGGTGCTAAATGTATGGCAATAGAATTGATTGATTGATTGTATATTGTTTAACGTCCCACTCTGGAATCTTTCACTCACATGGAGACGTCACCATTGCCGTTGAAGGGTTGCAAAATTTAGACCTATGCTCGGCACTTATGGCCTTTGAACAGGGAGGGATCTTTAACATGCCACACCTGCTGTGACACGGGGCCTCTGTTTTTGCAGTCTCATTCGAAGGACCGCCCCATTTAGTCACCTCTTACGACAAGCAAGGGGTACTGAGGATCTATTTTAACAACCGGGATCCCCACGGGGCTCAACAGAATTAACATATTCTTTAGAATTGCAATTTTTCTCTACAGCAGTGCAATTTTGATTAGATGTGTTTGTGTCAATTAAACAGATTCCGTATCTTGTAATTAAATAGATGTTCTTGTGTGTTATGGCATCTTGTAATTAAATAGATGTGTTTATGTGTTTTGGGATCTGTGATCAATAGATGTGTGTTTTGGGATCTGTATTAGTAG
Source organism: Ostrea denselamellosa (assembly GCA_024699665.1). NCBI lineage: Eukaryota > Metazoa > Mollusca > Bivalvia > Ostreida > Ostreidae > Ostrea > Ostrea denselamellosa. The sequence continues at coordinate 389,687 of JAMZEH010000094.1, forward strand.
TTGTGTTTGTGTGTTTTGGGATCTGTGATTAATAGTTGTGTTTGTGTGTTTTGGGATCTGTGATTAATAGTTGTGTTTGTGTGTTTTGGGATCTGTGATTAATAGATGTGTTTATGAGCAGCATGGTGTCTTAGTCTGTGCAGTATGGTGTCCTAATTTGTGCAGCATGATATTTTAGTCCATATAGTATGGTGTTTTAGTCCTTGTAGCATGATGTCTTAGTCGGTGCAGCATGATGTCTTAGTCGGTGCAGTATGGTGTCTTAGTCGGTGCAGCATGACTTGTGAATGAAGGAAACACAGCTAGACTTTCAGCAATTTAGAATCATCTGTAAGCAACCCATCAGTTTTCCAAACATAACAGAGCATTTCACTACTTTGATACCAACTAACTGCTGCAAAACATTGACTGTTTTTATATGGTGGTGAACATTTTGGTAGAACCGGTTGCTGTAACCCAGTGATCATGGGCTAGAGGCATGGGTGTGATGTTTAACATAGTAGTGATGGTCTCCTTAATTGCTGCTCAGCATTAGAAGTGAAAATCCAGGATCTTTTGAATACAACTTTAACAATGTAGGTTCAGTGTTACTGTATAAGAAAGAACCCTCACTTACTGCTACGGCCAAAAAGTCAAACTCCATGGGGATTCAGCTGCATGGTGACATGTGTCTCCACAATAGTGAAGAATTTTTGAATGGGATGCAAGGCAATATACAAATAAATATTTCTATGGAAAACAAAATTGAATATTTACAGAAGAGACAGACAGAAGACAAACATGACTTTTTTGCACACATTTCCAGATGTGAAAACTCCCAGCAAACATTATATACTGAATTATAGAATCAGTTGAAAATATTTTTTATCAAATATTTGCCAGTTTCTTTCATTTCCAATTGTGGTAAAATAATTTTTTTTCTAAAGAAATCTATTTTTTGAGATCACATTTCAGTACTAACAACATAATTTGATGTTCTTTCCTATTCATGGTATAGAGAGTACTCGGGCTTACTTATCCATAAAAGCCCACACTGTAGCTGTCTGGGAACTACACGACTTGATGATTGTGATGTCACTTCTGTTTTCAAATTATATTGGATGTAAACATTTTGTCTTCTACCTGAAAACAAAAATATATGCATCTAGGATTTGAAGTGCATAGAATTTGGAAAAAAAATGTAATTAAAAGGTTATTGCTTGAATATTAGGATGACTGCCCTTAATCTTTGAAGCAGCCACGGTAAGTAAACAACAACAATCTCAGACAGGTAAGGTAATAACATACAAAAATACACCTGTGTAGAAATGAACAGTTTAACAAGAACTTGATAAAAATGATCCGTGGTATGGCAGGTCACTTTTAGGACTATGATCTGTGGTTCTTACCGCTTTTTCAAGGTCAAATTAAAATATGAAGGCCGTTGAAAAGAAAAGTCTGAAACACCTATGACTTTACTTGTAGGTATGTTTGTAGGTATGTTTGTAGGTATGCTTGTAGGTATGTTTGTAGGTATGCTTGTAGGTATGTTTGTAGGTATGCTTGTAGGTATGTTTGTAGGTATGCTTGTAGGTATGTTTGTAGGTATGCTTGTAGGTTTGTTTTCTAATTACACAAAATCAAAACAGACTTAGGAGGAAAGCTACACCAGAGAAATTTAATGTGGATGAAAAATGGAGGATACTTATAACAATATTTTGAAAATAGAAACTTTATTTAGTCATAAAATGTAGTCATTTGATAGTAAATCTAAAAAAAAAGATTTGAAACCCTTGCTGGACTCAAAAACCTGCTCTCTCCAGTTCAGTAGTGACATGCTAAACCTAGTGAGGTCCCCAGCAATCAGATTGTGAAATGAATGGATAAATATTGGTGATATTTACATTTTCATTCATGGTTTTAAAGGAAGTGAAAGTTAAGTATCTCCTTAACAATACTTGCTACAAACACACATTTTTCAAAAAATGATGAAAATGAAAACTAGATTTATGTTTTTATAAATAAAATTAACACAACATTAATAGAATATAATTCATTCCCCTGATTTCACAATGAAGTCCAAAACAGTGGTGAAAATTTGTATAGAGTTATATATAGAGGTGTAATGCATTTCAACTTTTAGACAATCAGGGAAAATTTACAAGTCCAGTACTTTTTTACTTTTTTTTTTAGGAATTTTATATCTGTACATATAACAACATTTGATTGATTGATTATATATTGTCCCGCTCAAGAATTTTTCAGTCATATGGAGACGTCACCATTGCCGGTGAAGGGCTGCAAAATGTAGGCCTAAGCTCGGTGCTTATGGCCTTTGAGCAGGGAGGGATCTTTATCGTGCCACACCTGCTGTGACACGGGGCCTCTGTTTTTGTGGTCTCATCTGAAGGACTGCCCCATTTAGTCGCCTCTTACGACAAGCAAGGGGTGCTGAGAATCTATTTTAACAACCCGGATCCCCACGGGGCTAACAACATTGTATTGACCCATGCATCCATGTTTTTATCAAATGCCCTTAAATCAAAATTTTCTATTTGATATGATTTCAACCTTCAAGGACAACCTTAAATATCTTGTTGAAATAGTAATTTTCAGCTTGTGGTCACCAAACATGCCTTTTTTCAAAGGACAAGGTCTTTGGAGAACTGTATCTGTGTCAAGGTCAGCTGTGTGGAATGCTGATTGCTATGTCTTGTGGCTAGGAGACTATTCTGTAATGAAGTTGTCTCATAGTTAAGAGCGGAAATGCCATTAAAGGTCTTATCAAAATTATTTCTTTTCAAGGTAACAAAAGAAAGGAAGCAGTTTTGGTATAAAAGGGGAGTTAAATCAGTATTTTGTGTGGTTTATGATGTGATATGGACAATTTTGGTAAGGTGAGATGACAAATTTCAATCAGAGAAGTAGAAATCAGCATTTAATTAATCACTGCATAGAAGCACAGTAAAAACTATAAGTGGAACATAAACAGTCAGGGCCTCCGTGGCTGAGTGGTTAAAGCATTGCGCTCAAAATCACAAGGCCTCTCACCTCTAGTCGGCGTGGGTTCAAATCCCGCTCGTGCCGATATACGTGAGAAAGTTTGCCAGTTTACTTTCGGAAGGTCGGTGGTCTCTTTCTGGATACATTGTATCTAGGTTCTCTCCTCCACCTACAAAAACTGGACACCACTAAATAACTGAAAAATTGTTGAGTGTGGCAGAAAACAATCAATCAATCATACACAGTCCAGCAACATGGGATGAGGATTCTCTTAATACTCTCATACTGTTCTTTCTTTTTTTTTTTTCCCCTTTTTTTTTTTTTTTTTTTTAAATACAGTTAAGGAATTCAAATTAATTTTTCTTGAAACAAAGAAATGTTTTTAAGCTATAATGGACTTCAATTTTGCATTTCTGCTGTAGGTTGAAAGCGGAGGGGAGGGGGGGGGGGGATAAGCTGAGTGTTAGATTGTGCTCTTAAATGAACCTATAATGAACAACAGAGATAAAAAAAAGTCAATACTTAAAAAAGTGAAAGTAATGACAGTTTCATGTTTAATCTTTTCATAAAAAGGCTTTAAATCGTGGAGGATGTTTACCAAAATATAAAGAAATGGCCAACTGTCATCTTCTATATATGAATAATTGATAGATTTATAAACGTGTCCTCTGGCCAGTGAGCTTATGTGTATGGATAAAATAAACATGTGGGCGTCCAGGAGTGTAATGACCGTTAGTGACTGGACAATGTCCAAAGTTTATTATCTAATTTGGTCGTGCATAGACTCGGTGCATCAATGTGTGTCTAGCTGTTACTTCCCCACAACATTTTGATGAGGAGAGGGCTGATTAGAGAAGCAGAGATAATATTGATATCTTCAGTTTACAGAAAGAATTCTTGTCTTAACAGTTGTCATTTGTAAATTTTGATTCTGAAATGTATGCAAATTTGTGAAAAAATGGTGGACTGTACAAAGACTCAATACATAGATGCAAGTTGAATTTCTCTGCATGATTGTCAAAAGTAATGAATATTTATATTTAGGTTACATTGTGACCAAGGTGCCCTACAAAGAATGAAAGAAATTCAGGAAAATACTTCAAAGTTATCAGTATGTGTAAGTCACATGGTATTAACTATTAATCACAATACCTATGCAGTAAGTGAATATTGATTTAATTCAGTGGACACCATACAATTCATAAAGTGTCTCATTATTGACCGTATGCTGCCCAGACAAACAACTCAGGTCACAAGATTTACATACGTATACACCGGGCAGTTGTCTTAGCCGCTGTATGACCCCACGTTGCTCGACCTTTGAAAACTGACCTCAGATTACCCCCATGTTAATGGAAATCGACCCACTAGCCTAGTACTATACATACAGGCTATTCATGGATGAGAATTTTTTTTTGAACCTCTCTATTGTTGAAAGTTTAGTTTCTCTGTAATGTGTTAAATGCAGTTGGATATATTTCATTTCAAAAAAAAAAAAGTACAGAAATAAATCTGGAATTTTGAATCTGAGATCTTCAGTTAATGATATCACCTGATTGGTAAGTCCATGACTGTGCGATGTAAATATTTAAAATTATTTTGAAATTATTTCTTGGTCAGTTTTAAAGGTATGTGGAGGCCATGCTTATTTTATTGGATAGATCTTTAAATGATGTAAAATCCTTTAACATTCCTTGCAGGTAGTTCAAGTTTTTGCACATGATTGAAGGAAACTGTTGAGCAGTTGCTGTACACATATTAAATACTGTGTTAGAATTGAAGCTTTGTAAGAGTGTATTGCATAATCTCATGAAAAAGTAACTGAAATTTCTTTAAAGAAATTTCAAAATGAATTAATCTCCTTTATCAGTGATACGAATATAGTGTGTCCACTTAGGAGAGTGATAAAAAGCTGTCGTCCGTGACTGAGGGAAAAATTCGGTGGCAGTCAGTGGGCTTCTCCTTGCATATTCACAAAGCTACCTTGTTAAACCAGAAATCCTGTGTTCTGATTGGTCAGTGATGTGCTATTGGCTATTGCATATTAAAAACGTGCAGTTCTCTGAAGGTATTCACCTCTGCTCGTGGTCATTTTCTGTTTATTACACGCAACAAGTGGATTTTAACACACCAAGGTCAATATACACAGTGGCGAAAAATAATAATTCGTATGGAGAATTAGGAAGTTGAATTTCTTGGGATTTTTATTGCATATACCTTTGTATACTTTTAATCAAATAGGAAAAACTAAGGTAATTATTTTTCTTCTCCATCCACATTTAAATTATAAATGGGATTATGTATCATATAGCTGTATATTAATAGATTTCCTTACACTATTACAAATTAACAGATTTGTTCAAAGATGTTGAATTTATCATTAAAAGAGGGTTGAATACTGCGTTGAAATCTGAAAACTCTGTATATAAGAATTTCTATGAGAATGAGTCAAATTTGATAAATAAGGTATATTAATATAAGTGCTTTTGAACAGGAAAATTGAAATTCAGACCTTTATATTGATAGTTTCTACCAATCCCTGATACTGACCCACAGAAAGGGGAATTAAAATCAAGTCTGAAGTTTTCTTGTAAATATCTGTCAACTTCAGAATTTTTATTTTTTTATCATAAATGACGTGTAAAAATATGATCTGAGATAGAATTAGTGTCAATAGGAAATAGAGACTTTGAAAAACACATTAAATAAAAACATACCAAACTATGAATGAAAGTAGGAATATATGAATGTTATATATTAATTAAATCATATAAATAAATGAATACTCAAATGGGGCATCCTAACGGTGTCATGAAAAACTTAAAATTAAAAAACAGATCATCAACACATTGTGAGAATGTCATGAACGTTAGAAAGTGGCCTCAATTTGCTAATTGATATATGACAAAAACATCAAAAGTGTCAAAACGTCTCAGATGGACTAGATTTAGCAACTGATCACTGCATTTTACGACCCTTAATTCTACAAGAAAAAGATGTTAACTGCATGAACTATTAACTTTATAATTTGTCATTTTTAACCATCATATGTTTACAACAAATGACATCAAGAATTTGAGCACAGATTTAAAATAATTCATAAGTACATGTGCTTCTTAAATAGATGTGAGGGTAATGAACAGTGCTGAATCTCATTAACTCCTACAAGGACTGTAAAATAAAGAGTAGGGCAAACATAGACCCCTGGATACACCAGAGGTGTGATCAGGTGCCTGGGAGGAGTAAGCATCCCCTGTTGCCCAGTCACATCCACCCTGAGCCTATCTATGTTGTTCTGCATAAAAAAAAAATTGTGTAGATTTGATTCCAGATCTATTTTTAAAAGTCTCCCTAAATGAAAACTTAAATAATTATATTGATGTAGAATAAAAAAAAAAATTCAGAAGAAATTGTGTATAAAAATTGTATTTGCAGGGTTATTATAGACATTTAAATACGAAGTATCCGATTAATATTTTTTATAATAATAATATAATTGCATTTATATCCACTTAAGTAGCAAATTGATGGAATATTCAAATGAAAATTTTTTTTAATGTATGAAATGGTTTCATTCAAACAAAAAATCACTGGCAGTTTCATGTAATTCATTTATTTTCATGAAAACCCCAAATTGTCTTCTGTCTTTTTTTGAAAGTTAAGTGTGCGTGTGATATAAAACAATATAACTCCGATACAACATGAAATTATTTTATCAAGTGTTGGGCTACTCTTTGATACTGCAGGGAAGACAGATTTCTTAACAGCGTTAAAGGTGAGATAGCTAGATCTTGGAACATACGGTACATGTGTGTGGAGAAGTTGCACAGGGGGCCAGCATGTTGTTGCCAGCAAATACTGTTAGTTTTCAACAAGAAATCATTTTATAACTTCACCGGTCAGTCACCCTAAACCTCTGTGTTATACATGTTTACCTGAGCCAGGTGAGAGTGGTCATTTTGTAAAGGGATTAGGAGTTCGTATTTATACAGAAGTAAATCTGACAAATAGTGTTAAGTGTATTATGTAGAGCCAGAGAGCATTGCATTGTGTTGGTTTACTACAGAGAAAGAGAGAGAGAGAGAGAGAGAGAGAGAGAGAGAGAGAGAGAGAGAGAGAGAGAGAGAGAGAGAGAGAGAGAGAGAGAGACTAAATATGCTTATGCTATAACATTGAGTTTAGTTATTGCATCTACTTGGAAAATTGTTAATCAAATGTTGTTTCTGAATTTAATTAGTGCACACTTAATTGCATGAATGCATACTATTGAGAATGTATAATGTACCCATTTTGTAAGAACGAGGCTTCGGCTTATGATATCACAAGCTTAACATGTAAACTACTGAGTAATAACTAGACAGAAAAAAAAAATTGAAAGGACAGAGAATATATTTCCATCAATGGCGCTCTTCCATTTTGAAAAAAAAATGTTAATGTGATATTCCTTTCTGTCTAATATACAAAATGACTATATATTAATTTTAATGTGATATTCCTTTCTGTCTAATATACAAAATGACTATATATTAATTTTAATGTGATATTCCTTTCTGTCTAATATACAAAATGACTATATATTAATTTTAATGTGATATTCCTTTCTGTCTAATATACAAAATGACTATATATTAATTTTATTGTGATATTCCTTTCTGTCTAATATACAAAATGACTATATATTAATTTTAATGTGATATTCCTTTCTGTCTAATATACAAAATGATTATATATTAATTTTAATGTGTTACGATAACAAACAATGACCAATTCAGTAAATCCTATAATGGATACAGAGATGGGCAAACATGGATCCCAGGATATACCAGAGGTGGGATCAGGTGTCTAGGAGGAGTAAGCATCCCTTATTGACTGATCACACCCACCTTAATCTTGATGAGGTTTATTGGGCTTCTGAAATTTTATCTGTATTCATAATTATATCAGTACAGTACATGGCTGTATGCTTCATTGATTTATCATTATATTTAATTATAAACACAGATATTTATTAGAGATTGCATTTCAATCAATGTATTAAGAGATCAAATTAATGGAGAGTGATGCTGATGGACAAAGAAGTCCTGAGACCCAGTACAATATTTTCTCTGACAATTTTAAATCCCCCCCCCCCCCAACAAGTTTAATTTTCAGAAATTAAGAAAGACTGATAGTGGTGATTTTACAGTCAATTCTTCAGATTCCCACCAACAAAATTAATTATCTTGTGTTTAGTGCTTTTATGTTACCTGCAGAACATACAACTTGTTATATAATGGGATCACTCTGTCCATTGTTGATATTTTAGTATAGAACCTGCAGATCACATGTTGAAAGTTCATTTCACCTCCCTTATTAGTTCCTTGCTAGTGGGGGGCCTCGGTGGCCAAGTGGTTAAAGCATTGCGCTCAAAATCACAAGGCCTCTCACCTCTAGTCAGCGCAGGTTCGAATCTCACTTGCGCCGATATATATATATATATATATATATGTGTGTGAGAAAGTTTGCCAGTTTACTTTCGAATGGTCAGTGGTCTCTTCCTGGGTATATTGTATCAGGGTTCTCTCCTCCACCAATAAAAACTGGACGCCACCAGATAACTGAAAAATTGTTGAGTGTGGTGGAAAACAACAATCAATCAATCCTTGCCAGTGGAGCTATTTGCATTTCATCTGTTTGTCACAACTAAGATTGACAAAATCTTTTTCATCATAATTTGATTTAAGATGCTGAAATTTGGTGTGAGATTTACTAATGTACGTATATTGATCAAGTGTAAATTTTGTCATTTGGGATTTTTGCAAGATTTCTGGGATTTGGTGCTGAAATAATTTGATGTGGTGTGTATCAAGTGAGTAGATACACATTGAAGTTTCACTTTCATCACAGTTGAATTATTCTAACAAAAATTGTCAACTTTGTCTCATGATTGAGTGAATTAATTCTCTCTCTAGTTCTCTCTGTGTTTTTTTAATGTGTGAAATCCATATAAATTTAGGGCATACCAATTTATAATCAGGTTTGCTGGATTTGCACCTATTTGAGAAATCATAATTAGGATATCCTGATGATAAAATTTTTTATATCTGCCTGCTTTTTCAAAAATATCTGATTATAATTTTTTCAACTTTTTGTTGAAATGCATGAAATCTAGACCCTGTATAGTAACGCTTTAACTGACAGAAACACACACAGAATAAAAATGTGGCTGTTGAACACTTGGTAGAAGAAAAAAATGTCAATCTTTTATTATGTTTCATTGTTCAGAACACTGGATGTGAGGTTGTTACTAAGAGAGCTATAGAACTTGAGGCTGAGTTTTCAAATGAGTCGTTGGATGTTGCGGTAAAGACGTCTTCCGGTTCACTGGCATGTGATCATTGATAAATTCTGATTATTACAATTAAAGCAAGTGCAAAAAAAGACACAACTGAAATTTTAAAACCGGGCATGGTCTAAGCAGTTTGTATATTCTGCTTTTTTTCCCTATATTCTTAAATATTTACTTTGATAATGCATAAACTGTTGATGCAAGATTATTGACACAGAATATTGTGTAAATGTTGGACTGGGTTCCCCGTCATGGAAATGTATTGCTGTGCTGTACTGTAGGAAGAAGCTTGCTCTAGTTAAGGAAGGTGGAGAATTGACATGAGTAGATTTCATTTACGTATTGCTAGTAATGTATGATTTGTACATGAGAAGAAATTAATTGTTTTATGGTATTATAATGTCATAGGTCTAATTAAAAATTTAAATAGTGTTCTTTTTTTAAGTTTTATTACCCATTTTTCAAAATATAATTAACAGTGTACTCAAAAATTTTGATAATGCTCGAAGTCCAAAATTAAAAGTTTTGCTGTATTAAAGCAATGTTAAACTATTGAACTGGAAATCTTTGTTGTAACATTGTGTTTTACTATTTGAATGACAGAAAAAAATATGGTTTATAAACTTTTATTGATAATACTTGTGTTAGAAAACCTAATGAGAAATGAATGAAGCCAAACGACATTACTGTCTACTGATACAAATATTAATTTCTGTATAATGCTATATATTCAATAGAATCAAAATCTTTATTTTGATTATATTTGAAACTTCAGGTTTAATTTTATTAATGATTATGGTTAGTTACCTTTAAAGCCATCATAATTGTACTTATTTACAACAAAATAATTTTTCAGATTTAGAGCTAATGGTTAATTTATATCTGAAGTGTGTGTGTGTTTTATCATATGAGATGACAGCTAGTATAATTCACCTGCTAACTCTGATTTTACAAGGTTTATACTGATGAGCTGAAAGGCAATGATAAATCCAGCATTAAGACATTACAGTGTGTATCTGTAGATTTTACAGTGTGTATCTATACATTTTACAGTGTGTATCTATAGATTTTACAGTGTGTATCTATAGATTTTACAGTGTGTATCTATAGACTTTACAGTGTGTATCTATAGATTTTATAGTGTGTATCTATAGATTTTACAGTGTGTATCTATAGACTTTACTGTGTATCTATACATTTTACAGTGTGTATCTATAGATTTTGCAGTGTGTATCTATAGATTTTACAGTGTGTATCTATAGACTTTACAGTGTGTATCTATAGATTTTACAATGTGTATCTATAGACTTTACAGTGAGTATCTGTAGATTTTACCGTGTATATATAGACTTTACAGTGTATCTATAGACTTTACAGTGTATCTATAGATTTTACAGTGTGTATCTATAGACTTTACAGTGAGTATCTGTAGATTTTACCGTGTATCTATAGACTTTACAGTGTGTATCTATAGATTTTACAGTGTGTATCTATAGATTTTACATTGTATCTATAGACTTTACAGTGTGTATCTATAGATTTTACAGTGTGTATCTATAGATTTTACATTGTATCTATAGACTTTACAGTGTGTATCTATAGACTTTACAGTGTATCTATAGACTTTACAGTGTGTATCTATAGATTTTACAGTGTGTATCTATAGATTTTACAGTGTGTATCTATAGACTTTACAGTGTATCTATAGACTTTACAGTGTGTATCTATAGCTTTTACAGTGAGTATCTATAGATTTTACAGTGAGTATCTATAGATTTTACAGTGTGTATCTATAGACTTTACAGTGTATCTATAGACTTTACAGTGTACCTATATATTTTACAGTGTGTATCTATAGATTTTACAGTGTGTATCTATAGATTTTACAGTGTGTATCTATAGACTTTACAGTGTGTATCTATAGACTTTACAGTGTATCTATACATTTTACAGTGTGTATCTATAGACTTTACAGTGTGTATCTATAGATTTTACAGTGTGTATCTATAGATTTTACATTGTATCTATAGACTTTACAGTGTGTATCTATAGACTTTACAGTGTATCTATAGACTTTACAGTGTGTATCTATAGCTTTTACAGTGAGTATCTATAGATTTTACAGTGAGTATCTATAGATTTTACAGTGTGTATCTATAGACTTTACAGTGTATCTATAGACTTTACAGTGTATCTATAGATTTTACAGTGTGTATCTATAGATTTTACAGTGTGTATCTATAGATTTTACAGTGTGTATCTATAGACTTTACAGTGTGTATCTATAGACTTTACAGTGTATCTATACATTTTACAGTGTGTATCTATAGACTTTACAGTGTGTATCTATAGATTTTACAGTGTGTATCTATACATTTTACAGTGTGTATCTATACATTTTACAGTGTGTATCTATACATTTTACAGTGTGTATCTATACATTTTACAGTGTGTATCTATAGACTTTACAGTGTGTATCTATAGATTTTATAGTGTGTATCTATAGATTTTACAGTGTGTATCTATAGACTTTACAGTGTGTATCTATAGATTTTATAGTGTGTATCTATAGATTTTACAGTGTGTATCTATAGACTTTACTGTGTATCTATACATTTTACAGTGTGTATCTATAGATTTTACATTGTATCTATAGACTTTACAGTGTGTATCTATAGACTTTACAGTGTATCTATAGACTTTACAGTGTGTATCTATAGCTTTTACAGTGAGTATCTATAGATTTTACAGTGAGTATCTATAGACTTTACAGTGTATCTATAGACTTTACAGTGTATCTATAGATTTTACAGTGTGTATCTATATATTTTACAGTGTGTATCTATAGACTTTACTGTGTATCTATACATTTTACAGTGTGTATCTATAGATTTTACAGTGTGTATCTATAGATTTTACAGTGTGTATCTATAGACTTTACAGTGTGTATCTATAGATTTTACAGTGTGTATCTATAGACTTTACAGTGAGTATCTGTAGATTTTACCGTGTATCTATAGACTTTACAGTGTATCTATAGACTTTACAGTGTATCTATAGATTTTACAGTGTGTATCTATAGACTTTACAGTATGTCTATAGATTTTACAGTGTGTATCTATAGACTTTACAGTGTGTATCTATAGACTTTACAGTGTATCTATAGACTTTACAGTGTATCTGTAGACTTTACAGTATGTCTATAGATTTTACAGTGTGTATCTATAGACTTTACAGTGTGTATCTATAGATTTTACAGTGTGTATCTATAGATTTTACATTGTATCTATAGACTTTACAGTGTGTATCTATAGACTTTACAGTGTATCTATAGACTTTACAGTGTGTATCTATAGCTTTTACAGTGAGTATCTATAGATTTTACAGTGAGTATCTATAGATTTTACAGGGTGTATCTATAGACTTTACAGTGTATCTATAGACTTTACAGTGTGTATCTATAGATTTTATAGTGTGTATCTATAGATTTTACAGTGTGTATCTATAGACTTTACAGTGTGTATCTATAGATTTTACAGTGTGTATCTATAGATTTTACAGTGTGTATCTATAGACTTTACAGTGTGTATCTATAGACTTTACAGTGTATCTATACATTTTACAGTGTGTATCTATAGACTTTACAGTGTATCTATACATTTTACAGTGTGTATCTATAGACTTTACAGTGTGTATCTATAGATTTTACAGTGTGTATCTATAGATTTTACAGTGTGTATCTATAGACTTTACAGTGTGTATCTATAGACTTTACAGTGTATCTATACATTTTACAGTGTGTATCTATAGACTTTACAGTGTGTATCTATAGATTTTACAGTGTGTATCTATAGATTTTACAGTGTGTATCTATACATTTTACTGTGTGTATCTATAGATTTTACAGTGTGTATCTATAGATTTTACAGTGTGTATCTATAGACTTTACAGTGTGTATCTATAGATTTTATAGTGTGTATCTATAGATTTTACAGTGTGTATCTATAGACTTTACTGTGTATCTATACATTTTACAGTGTGTATCTATAGATTTTGCAGTGTGTATCTATAGATTTTACAGTGTGTATCTATAGATTTTACAGTGTGTATCTATAGATTTTACATTGTATCTATAGATTTTACAGTGTGTATCTATAGACTTTACAGTGTATCTATAGACTTTACAGTGTGTATCTATAGCTTTTACAGTGAGTATCTATAGATTTTACAGTGAGTATCTATAGATTTTACAGTGTGTACCTATAGACTTTACAGTAAACAGACTTTTCTCCCTGTCAGCCATATCAATGAACCATGTTTATTTATATAATTAACATTATTGAGAAAAAAGTGTTAAAATCTTTCAGCTTTTTGCAAAGTCACACTCAACTAAATAAATAGCTGTCTTTTTTGCAGATGTGAGCACTTCAGAGCTTTCATCAGTAAACAAGTTGCCTGTATCGCATTGTTTTCAGCGGTTAAAACACCTTTCGTAAGGGTGTAATGATGTCTTTGTCTACAAGTCCAAACATCCATAAAGACTGTGCTTTTAAATCATATGACAGAAATATAAAACAGAGATGTAGCCATTTCCCCAATCCTCATATTATTTTGCGGTCCCCATTTTTTCAGTAAAAGTGAACACATTGATTTAAATTATGTATACTGACTTAAGAATAAAAATTATCAAGTTCAAACTGTCGAAATCCAATCACTAAAACATTCAAGATACAATATTTATAGATTTTTTTTCTACAAAGTAAAATGAAAGTGAAGTTTCAAAAAGGTGACACAGGACTCAAACTGAACAAAATTTGCGAGATTTCAGGAAATGGTTATGATTTGCTTACTTTTGTGTTAATAGTACATGAATATTTGTTAATTGTCAAATCATCTCTAAACTTGTTATGTTCAATTCCAATATATGATTGGAGTGAAATAAACTTAAATCAACATCAATGTATCAAACCAATAAATAGGAATTGACATTTTATTGGTCCAGCTGTCACATTTTAAAAGCAGCAAACGTACAGCCGAAAAGTGTCACTTATCTCTGTGTATATGTTTGATCATACAATGTAAAACCATTGAATATCAGTATATATAAAACACAACAAAAAAAAACCCATCAGTATATGTAAAACACAAAAACTGTCCGATATCAGTATATGTAAAACTCACATCTGTTATACGCACATATGCTGTATTATTATTGTAATCTTTCATAAACCCAGGGGGCCACACATTCGTATCTCTTATAAAGAAGAGCTCTTATTTTGAGACTTCCACAGGTACCCCCCCCCCCCCTCTCCCCAACACACACACACCTTGTAAAACAATTGTTTCTTGGTATTTTAATGCAACTAAGTACAGGTACTCCCCCCCCCCCCCCAACACACACACACACACCTTGTAAAACATTTGTTTCTTGGTATTTTAATGCAACTAAGCACAGGTACCCTCCCCCCCCCCACACACACACCTTGTAAAACAATTGTTTGTTGGTATTTTAATGCAACTAAGTACAGGTACCCCCCCCCCCCCCCACACACACACCTTGTAAAACAATTGTTTGTTGGTATTTTAATGCAACTAAGTACAGGTACCCCCCCCCACCCCCACACACCTTGTAAAACAATTGTTTGTTGGTATTTTAATGCAACTAAGCACAGGTACCCTCCCCCCCCCACCCCACACACACACCTTGTAAAACAATTGTTTGTTGGTATTTTAATGCAACTAAGCACAGGTACCCTCCCCCCCCCCCCCACCCCACACACACACCTTGTAAAACAATTGTTTGTTGGTATTTTAATGCAACTAAGCACAGGTCATTGTGGACTTGGTGGTTAGAAAGCTGACTACTAAAAAGGGGGTCCCAGGTTTGATTCCTGGTCTAGCCATATATTTTCTTTTTTCCTATATTAATAATGTTACATTAAAAAAGAGAGCAAGAGAGAGAGAGAGAGAGAGAGAGATCCATTGTTACAGAGCAGTTGATTTGTTGGAACACTTGCGTTGTATAGTCAGAGGAGCATACATGTGATAGGAGGTTGGTCAATTTCTTTAGATCTGATTTAAATTGAAGCATTCACTTCAAAAAAACTGAATGACAATGCATTAACATGTGCATCTCCAAAAGTTTAAGCATAATGTCTGTCCTGTGTTTCAATTCTATAATTGATGGTCACTGACAAGTCAATTCTGTCTAAAATTTAAAATTTGGTATATGAAGCATGTTGGGGACAAGGGGAACATAGATTGTAAATTTCAGGATTCCTGCACGTCTGGTGTTTTAGGGATGGGGCAAAATTGCCGAAAATTGGCCAATTTGTAAAAATCTTTAGTACAACTGCATATCTTTAAGAAAAACTAAATGCATAGTGATGTAGAGCAGGAAGGCCTCTACTAAAATTGTAAATTTCATGATCCCTGGGGTAGTGGTTCTAACTCCAGGGTCAAACTTGGCATATATAGTGTTTATATGTAAAACATTTAAAAGACATCTTCAATGCTATTGATACTAAATTGAAACTAAATGAATATTTAAAAGGAACAGGTAGCCCTTTACTAAACTTGTAAATTTCTTGATCCCAGGGTTAGGGGTTTTGGTTCCATGTTGGGACCAAACTTAATCATAGTGGTTATTGTCTTTATTATTTGAAAGATTTTTTTTAATATTGCTGATAATGTATAAAAACTAAATGCATATATAGAAAAAGCAGAAAGGTATGTACCAAAATTGAGAATTTCACAACCCCAGGGTTCTCACTTGTATCCAAATATATGATTATGATGGTCAGTATAGTGTTAATATATAATTATGATGTATTATGATGAATATGTAAAGCCTTTCACCAGTATGGGCACTTTGGAAACATTTGTTGAAGTGAACTATAGTGAGACCATATAGAGCACTGCTGAGGAATGTGCATCATTAATTATTTTAGCTGCTAATCATTATTTTAGCTGCTAATTGTTGTCTATTCTAGCTGCTAATCATTAACTATTGTAGCTGCTAATCGTTATCTATTGTAGCTGCTAATCGTTATCTATTGTAGCTGCTAATCGTTATCTATTGTAGCTGCTAATCGTTATCTATTGTAGCTGCTAATCGTTATCTATTGTAGCTGCTAATCGTTATCTATTGTAGCTGCTAATCGTTATCTATTGTAGCTGCTAATCGTTATCTATTGTAGCTGCTAATCGTTATCTATTGTAGCTGCTAATCGTTATCTATTGTAGCTGCTAATCGTTATCTATTGTAGCTGCTAATCGTTATCTATTGTAGCTGCTAATCGTTATCTATTGTAGCTGCTAATCGTTATCTATTCTAGCTGCTAATTGTTATCTATCTTAGCTGCTAATCATTAACTATTGTAGCTGCTAATCGTTATCTATTCTAGCTGCTAATTGTTATCTATCTTAGCTGCTAATCATTATTTATCCTAGCTGCTAATTGTTAACTATTGTAGCTGCTAATTGTTAACTATTCTAGCTGCTAATCATTAACTATTGTAGCTGCTAATCGTTAACTATTGTAGCTGCTAATTGTTATCTATCTTAGCTGCTAATCATTATTTATCCTAGCTGCTAATTGTTAACTATTGTAGCTGCTAATCGTTAACTATTGTAGCTGCTAATTGTTATCTATCTTAGCTGCTAATCAATTATGTGAAGTTAGTATATGACAAAAGTTTTGTGCCACTCGCTGCATTTTCTGTTGAGATACAAGCTGGTGACTGTTGAGATACAAGCTGGTGACTGTTGAGATACAAGCTGGTGACTATTGAGATACAAGCTGGTGACTGTTGAGATACAAGCAAGTGACTGTTGAGATACAAGCTGGTGACTGTGGAGATGGAGTTTATGTTGTGTGTCTATTTTTATTGGTATAAACTGCATATTGGGTGTACATCAGTGTGATAATTTTTAATTCAGCAGACAGACAAAATGATCATTAACTCTTAATTCTCTACAACTGTCGAGTCCTGACTCATTTATATTTTAAAAGAGGATGGCAACTTGATTTCTCAGTCTTTTGTAAAATCTGAGAAAGTCTGCTTATTCCAAAAAAATTCTACCTAATGCTGCCAATGATAAAATGTGTATATTGTTAAAAAATAAAAACAGGAAGGTCTTT
Organism: Ostrea denselamellosa; assembly: GCA_024699665.1. NCBI lineage: Eukaryota > Metazoa > Mollusca > Bivalvia > Ostreida > Ostreidae > Ostrea > Ostrea denselamellosa. Next base: position 407,140 of record JAMZEH010000094.1, read on the forward strand.
AATGTATGCAACAGACTGATGGCTAATTCTTATCTTCACCTAGTTACAAAGGAGTCAAAAACACGATTAAATCGGCACTTTAGTGAACTCCCAGAACACCTTCCTCCTAACCTTGGAGTGGTTGATCAGTCTGACATGAAATTAAATGCCCATTCTGAGAAACCCAATAAACAATACAAAATTTATTCAAGGAGACAGGATTCCATGAGGTGGAACTGTGGAATGAAGTGTTGCATGGCAAAACATTTGTATTTATTAATGGAAGAATCATGTAGAAGAAGCTATGTAGAAAACGCAATATTAGTGGAATCATTAAGACTGCACAGATTTAGGTGGGAGGCAGGTTACATTAATTAAGGTTTTATCAGAGTAGAGAAGATGCTTTGTTAAAGTCCTGAGTTGAGAAGGTGTATTTATGAAGTATTGGATATAGTGTGTGTATTTGCATGGGAGTGGGTGGGTGGGTTATTTTTTGTGGAAGAGTATGCCATGGTTATCCCCCTCTCCTCTTCCCCCTGTGAAACTGTCTGGTGAATACTAATGATTTGCATCCTAATTTCTTTTTGCTAAAGCCAAGTGCCTTTGCTACAATGAGTCAATACATGTTCACCATTAAATGCAATTTCTAGCTATTTTTTTTTCTTGAAAGAGGGTGGAGGACTATAATATAATTTTGAATAAGTTTGTGCTTTGATCTCTATTGCAAACTTGCCAAGGTGCACGAACCTGCCTTGTTCAAGGACTATTAGCAGCAAGTGCATGTGTTCTGCCGTTTGAACTCTTGTGATGGTAAAATGAAGGGGGGTTGCCAACTGCGTATGGAAAACACACTGCTTTGTCTGGTCATCCAGAGGTCAACACCCTACCGATATACATTAGGCTATTAATAGGTACCAGTAATTTAAAATGCAGAAATACCGACTCAGTCAGATGATCTTCTGATTGACGGTTGTTTTTGTTTACACAGAACTGTGAGGAGTTTTTTTTTTTTAGTTCATTTTTTATGTTTCATGGTGATTTGTTACATTTGTTATTGGTGGAGAGATTCAGTATTTTTTTCTCCTGTATTAATTCTTTTCTTCGCGTGTTAATTGATAACATTGATTATTTTATAAGGATTATTGATTGTTGATGGATATAACTCGGGGGAAATGGGTCTGCAAAGATGTAGATGCTTAATTGAAATTTCAGGTAAATTTTAGCTTTGTTTACTTTAATCATTATTTTAATGATCTTCGTGGTCACAATAGTATTTTTTGTTTCCTGTGGGAAGCTTTAAAACTTTACTAACAAGAAGAAAATGGGTTGAAAGCTTTCAGGAATAATAGGCCAATTTTCAGACGTAGAAAAATAGAAATTTACTTATATTTTCTTTTCTGAATTTTAGAGTATTTGCAGTGCAATATTACAACATACTCTAATATATTGAAAAGTTCAGAAGGCCACACATACAGTTTATGACTTTAACCTTGTAAATGCAGGACATTATATGTTCTTCAGAAATTTGAAATGTATTGAATGTTTTTGAATGAACATTCAACAATCTCATCCATTGTCACAAAAACAATCACTGCCTGTTCAGATTTAGTGTTACTTCTGATCAGGGTCAGAGTAAAACCAATGTGAAATACCGTTGAAATTGTTACTTGTGAAGCAAATGCCATTGAGCATTAACAGTTCAAATTAAACTTGTGAATTTCAGTCATGCTATATTCAATCACATTGGAGACCAACAACTATAACTTTTCCAAAGTTATGCAATATATAAGACATTCCAAAACATTTTATGCCACTTACAGCACTTTCATTTCCCTATGTAATATATTTGGTATTACCTTAGAAACCATATGTTTGTAGGTACAATTTATTTTTCTGTAAATGTCCAAAAAAATATCAGTTCTGCCAGTCGTGGCAGGATGGGGACAACTATCTGTTTGAAAACTCAGTAAATTTATACTGTCTTCATGGTTGGCAGAGTACACATAGATTTTACTGTCTTCATGGTTGGCAGAGTACACATAGATTTTACTGTCTTCATGGTTGGCAGAGTACACATAGATTTTACTGTCTTCATGGTTGGCAGAGTACACATAGATTTTACTGTCTTCATGGTTGGCAGAGTACACATAGATTTTACTGTCTTCATGGTTGGCAGAGTACACATAGATTTTACTGTCTTCATGGTTGGCAGAGTACACATAGATTTTACTGTCTTCATGGTTGGCAGAGTACACATAGATTTTACTGTCTTCATGGTTGGCAGAGTACACATAGATTTTACTGTCTTCATGGTTGGCAGAGTACACATAGATTTTACTGTCTTCATGGTTGGCAGAGTACACATAGATTTTACTGTCTTCATGGTTGGCAGAGTACACATAGATTTTACTGTCTTCATGGTTGGCAGAGTACACATAGATTTTCAGCAGTTCATGGCTGGGTCTTGCATGTTCTTAAGTAGCACTGATCAGATACTGACTAATAGAAATTTTGCATGTCTGTAGGGATTTCTGTATAAAGTTTAATTCTTTTTATGAATCTTGATCTTTCTCAGGAGTGTATAGACTTTTATGAGTGAAACTTCTGTTGAAATTAAGACTTGCTGATGTAGAATTTTGAACACAGAATTGTGGAAAGTTCAGCTAGTCCTAAAGGCTGCAGTGTAAATTTTGATCGTTGTTGAGAACAATATACTGATCTTAGTTATTGGACACATACTTATTTAAAGTCTTAGTTTACAGAGGTACTGATTGGTTGATGGATTGAAAGGAAGCTCAAACGTGATACCGACATTGCTTATCAAAGAATCTGAAAGCAGCTAGCTGTTCAAAGTTGTGTGTTTCATTAAGTCAGTTATAGACAGTGAAGCTAGAAGGCCATCATCACTAGTTTTATCCTGGAGCCTGCAACAGAACATCGAGTCAAATAAAATGTTTCTTACTGGCAATGGCATCCTTGTTAGCCAAGGGTTTTCAGTCCTCTCCACTCCCCACACACATGGAGAACGAAACGGACCAAAAACCCTTAACTAGTGAAAGTGTGGAAATTGCTGCTTTATATCACAGTAATTCCCGAGACATGACAAATCAACTTCCTGGGATTAATTGGTTGTTTGTTAATTTTACATCTCTTTGAGAATTTTTCACTCATATTGAGACGTTAGTAGCTGTAGGTGAAGTACCACAAATTTAGACCTTTGCTTTGCACTCAGGGCCGTAGCAGTGAGGGTTCTTTAACAAGTCAAGGCCTGCTATGACATGGGATCTCCTATTTCAAGGTCATTACCAAAAGACCTGTGATTGTCACTTCTGAAAGCCGAGCGTTTGGTGAAGGAGCAATCACTACCTAAGGTAATGTCTTAGGTTTGATGCGGCCATGACACGAGCAAGGCTTGAACTCACGACCTCCGGCTCCCAGTTATGACGCAAATACTTTACTACTGAGCTACCATGACCGATCAACTTCTGTGGACAGTACATCTGCCATATAGAAACTATTACTATTGTTGTTTCATCAGTTGTGATCATTTGATATTTTTAGAAATTACAATCTGATTAGTGTATGATCATCAGTTGTAATCACTATAAACTTGACTTCAGACTGAGTTTCATACTGGCCATCATTCACTTAAAGTTAATAAAACATTAACCCTTTATTTATGGTATTCCTTGCATGATTTTTTTTTGCCCACCAAGTCTGCCATTTTGGGTGACCTAAAATATCAATCCCCTTCCATTTTGGTCGGGGCATTTTTGAACCTCATAGATAATTAGGTCACCTGACTCACACAGGTGACCTATTGCCTTTGGTCTTTGTCCATCATTTTCTTTTAACAATTTTTACATTTTTAACTTCTTGAAAACTACAAGGCCAATTGTTACCATATTTGATGTGAAACATCTCAAGGCTAAGAGGAATATAAATGGTGAAATTTAGGACCTTGCCACCCCAATATGTTAAAAAAGGCCATAGTTTTAAAAATCTTCTTTTGTACTCCTACATATATTTAAGAAAAACTAAATGGATAATTATGATGTCCATGAAGCTCTCTACCCAAATTGTGAAATTCATGACTCCTGAAATGGGGGTCCAGGCCCTAGGGTGGGGCCAACATGACCATATAGTAAAAATGTATTAAATTTTAGAAAATTGTCTTTTCTACTCCCACATATATTTGAGAAGAAAAAAAATAATAAATGCATGATTATGATGTCCATGAAGTTCTCTACGTAAATTGTGGAATTTGGGGATCCTAGGTCAGGAGTTCAGGCCCTTGTGCAGGGCCAGTATGGCCACATAATGAAAATGTATAAAAATAATTAGGGAATGTTAAAATAATTTACATGCTTCAAACTTCCATTTTTCATTCTACAGTAATTGAATAGGAATTGTATGTATTTTGAAAGATAATAAGCATGTACACAGAAGACTCCATATTGAGGCTTATATGGAAATATGAGACTCCCTGGATGGGTTGTGTCTAGGCTATGATACTCAGGTGACCATTAAGGCCCATGGGCCTCTTGTTGATTTTTATGCTTTCAGAAGTTATGAAACTATCAAGAAATAATAAATTATTTTATTATCATATATATTAAGTGTTGAATTATAGTATTGAATTATAGAAAACTGAAAGCCATTTATGAAATGAACCAGAATGCTTTCTTTAATCTTTTAATTTTGTATCTCTATATGTATTGGTACTGGAGGTAACTCAAACTTGAGCAATATAAACTCCAGGAATGTGTTGTGCGCATGTACAAAATGTTAGTCAAAGGATGGCAACATGGATTTCTGGAAGATTTCTAATGATTTACTGTTTACTTCATAGTCTTTGAGAGTGTTCCAGTAATTTATCGTACACGGAAAGAATGAGTTCATAAAAATATCTGTATAACACCTTGGTTTGATTATGATTTTCATGTGTTTGTTTCTGGCTGGTCGATTATCATATGATATGTGCTGGTCAGTGGGGATCGCTACTAGGTCATTCAGAATTTTGTAGAGTAGGCAAAGTCGCTGGTCTCTTCTATGCTCTGAAAGTGACTGCCATTTTAGTTCCTTGAACATTGATGTTACACTGCTATCCCTCCTGTAGTCATTTTGTACAAATTGGACTGCTCGTCTTTAAATGTTTTCGATGTTGTTGTCACCTTTGAGGAGGGGTCCCATACCACTGCTGAATAGTCAAATATAGATCTGACTAGAGAATGGTATGCTGTTTCCTTGAGGCTAGAATGGCAGTGTCTGAGATTTCGGCGAATGAATCCTAAAATCAAGTTTGCTTTTTGGTAATTTTTGTGATGTGAGGGTTCCATTTGAGATCATCACTAATGAGAATTTCTAGATATGGATTTTCATTTACTTGTTCTAATTTATGGTTGTCCAGTATATAGGTATAAGGTATTGGCGATCTGTTTCGAGATCTGGTTTGAGATATCTGCATAAGGTAACATTTAGTGGCATTGAACCTCATTCCCCATGTTCGTCCCCATGCTTCGAGATCTTGTAGGTCTTTTTGGAGTGCTTTTCGGTCATCTGTGTTTCTGGTGTTCCTATAAGTAAACCATCATCTGCGAAGAGTCTTACTTGTGATGACACTGATGATGGTAAGTCATTTATATGGCACAAAAAGAGGAGCGGGCCTAAGACCGTCCCCTGTGTCACTCCAGAATCCACGGTACATGATGATGATGTTGTGTCATCTACGATAACTTGTTGTTTACGTTGGGTGGGGAAGGTGTTGACCCAGTCATGGATGTCTCCTGTTATACCGTAGTTTTCTTTAAAGTAGGAGGTTTTTATGAAACTTCATTTTTTGGGAGGGGGGGGGGGGGGCTCACCCCCTTCTTTCCAAAGACCTCTTAAAAGCTTTTTGTGTGGAACCGTGTCAAACGCTTTGCTAAAGTCTTAAGATGATCATATCTGTCTGAAGTTTGGCGTCAAAGGATTTCATAAGATCGTACATTGTGACTACTAGTTGACTTTCACATGAGTGTCCATTGCAGAATCCATGCTGAAGTGAAGTAAGGACGTTAAATTTCTCCAGATGTTTAAGTATATGACGGCATATTATATATTCTAACGTTTTGCAGCATACACTTGTGAGGGAAACTGGGTGGTAGTTACTTCTGGTATGTTTACTTCCCATTTTAAAAATTGGAGATATGTTCGTGTTCCTCCAGTCATTTGGCAGTGGTCCTGTTGAGACTGATAGTTTAAATTTATCTGTTATGGCTGGTGCTACCTTGTTTGTGAAGTTCTTTAATATGTAATTTGGGATGCAATCCAGTCCGCTAGCTTTGTGTTCATTTGTGTTTTGCAATAATTTTGCTACTCCTTCTACACTGATGTTGAGGGCACAGATATCTGGGCATTTCTTTCTCTCGGTGTCAGGCAGTTCCTCATTTGGATCCTCCGTTGTGAATACTGACTTGAACTGATTATTCAGTATTTCCGCTTTGTCTTTACTATCGTGATGTAGTGATCCATTGTGTCATAATGCTGCAATCCCGATATTATCCTTTCTTTTAGCTTTCACATATTTCCAAAAGCTTTTGTTTTGGCCCTCTTTCATGGATTTTTCTAGAACGTTGTTCACGTAGTTCCAGTGGGATCTTCGTACGTCTTTTTGAGTTGTACTGTAGATTGTCCAGTTTTCTTCTTTTTTCGACTTCTTGGCTTTTTTGAATAGTTTATGTTTGCGTTTTATCTTTTTCCTCAGGTTGCGGTTGATCCATGGTAGATTGCGTTTTTTGCAGGTTAATTTGGACGGGATATTTTTGTCCATTATTTCGTTTATCCCCTCTTTTAGTGTTGACCATTTTATTTCGATGTCACTTGTTTCGATGTTCAGTACTTCATTCCTTAAGGTTGACATATTGGTTTTTACTTCTTGCATGTTTGCCTTCTGATATTTTTTATATACGTCTCCTTATAGGTTTCTTACATAGAGGTTTTATGTCCGAGTCAGTAACTATCGTATGGTGGTCAGATAGCCTTGGTATAGTTTCACAGTTTTTGATTAGTGTTTTGTTGTTCGTGATATATAGCTCTAGGATATTTTCGTAGCGAGTTGGTCGTTTTTGGATCTGTTCATGTTCATCAGGGAGGTCCAGTAACATTTGGTGTGGATAGATTTGCACTTTGTTTAACTCTAATTTATAGGTGACCAGAATGTTTGATTATAAATTGTAATGATAGTTGCATAAAAAAATTATGATTGCATATTGGAATTGCTGTTTTGTAACAACAACAACCCCTTCTAATTATACAAATCCCCCACCCCCACAAATCTGATAGCAAGGGTGTAATCGCCCCCTCGTATCTAAGGTTCTGGAGTAAACACTGATGTAGGCAATTAATTTTTCTTGCATCATAAGCTGAGGAACCACTAAGAAAGCAAGCAGTAATTTTATTCACACCATTCTACTTCATTGGATTTCATACTGAAGAAGTGCACTAGTTTCTCATTCAACTCATCTCTTCACAGAGAGTATCAAGTTGACAGTCAATTGTTGAAATATTCAGGTGATTTATTCATTGATTATATAGGTGTTTATACATGTGTTTGTGAATGATTGGTTGGATGGGTGTAAATTGTTTAGTGTCCCACTGGAGAATTTTTCACTCATGGAGATATTTCCATTGCCGGTGAAAGGCTGCAAAATTTTGGCCTAATTGCTTGTCACTTACAGCCTTTGAGCAAGGAAGGATTTTTATCGTGCCACACCTGGTGTTTGTGGTCTTATCCAAAGGACCTCCTCATTTGTTCGCCTTTTATGACAAGCAAGGGGCACTGAGGACCTACTGTAACCCGGATCCTCACTGATAGTGAATGAGCTGCAAGGTTTCTTAATTGGTATTTTATGCATCCATATTTTCTTTAATGATTATGAGATATATTAAATTAATGTTCTGTTGGTGGTGATTAGGCAATGAACAGAAGACAAAAAGTTTCATAACCATTTAAATTTTCATTCTAGTTTTGTAACAGTTTAAATTTTCATTCTAGTTTTGTAACAGTTTAAATTTTCATTCTAGTTTTGTAACAGTTTAAATTTTCATTCTAGTTTTGTAACAGTTTAAATTTTCATTCTAGTTTTGTGACAGTTTAAATTTTCATTCTAGTTTTGTAACAGTTTAAATTTTCATTCTAGTTTTGTAACAGTTTAAATTTTCATTCTAGTTTTCATATAATTTGTTTGGATGTCTTTTAGTGTTTAACAGGTAGACTATAAAGTGTTCAACAGAACTGTGAAATAATAACTTGTAAAGGAAGACATTGGGAAATTTTTTATGTATGTGCAATTTCCATTCTTAGATGTTTTTAACATGAAAGATTGAAACCTCTTAGTAAGTCGCATTTGTTGTATATTTACTATATTCATCCTACTGAGCACATTGGGTGCTCAGAAAATTGGAGAAATAGGATGGTTATTTTAGAGCTTTATTTTGAAATATTTCTAGTAAATATTTTGACTTTAAGAAGTGTTTAAGTGGATATTAAATTCTAAATGAATTATTGTTTTACTTCCCTTATGATATAATAGTCCACCCTGGTCTTATTTATATCATTTCTAATTGTTAAAACAACTGGGTAAAATACACAAGATATAGGAGCTTTTTAGCTGTCATATAGTGTTGTTCTGCAGTCAAATCTCTACAGAATGTAGTCCAGTGGTATAGTGTTGTTCTGCAGTCCAGTCTCTACAGAATGTAGTCCAGTCGTATAGTGTTGTTCTGCAGTCCAGTTTCTACAGAATGTAGTCCAGTGGTATAGTGTTGTTCTACAGTCCAGTCTCTACAGAATGTAGTCCAGTCATATAGTGTTGTTCTACAGTCCAGTCTCTACAGAATGTAGTCCAGTCATATAGTGTTGTTCTGCAGTCCAGTCTCTACAGAATGTAGTCCAGTGGTATAGTGTTGTTCAACAGTCCAGTCTCTACAGAATGTAGTCCAGTGGTATAGTGTTGTTCTGCAGTCCAGTCTCTACAGAATGTAGTCCAGTGGTATAGTGTTGTTCTGCAGTCCAGTCTCTACAGAATGTAGTCCAGTCATATAGTGTTGTTCTGCAGTCCAGTCTCTACAGAATGTAGTCCAGTCATATAGTGTTGTTCTGCAGTCCAGTCTCTACAGAATGTAGTCCAGTCGTATAGTGTTGTTCTGCAGTCCAGTCTCTACAGAATGTAGTCCAGTGGTATAGTGTTGTTCTGCAGTCCAGTCTCTACAGAATGTAGTCCAGTGGTATAGTGTTGTTCTACAGTCCAGTCTCTACAGAATGTAGTCCAGTCATATAGTGTTGTTCTGCAGTCCAATCTCTACAGAATGTAGTCCAGTAGTATAGTGTTGTTCTACAGTCCAGTCTCTACAGAATGTAGTCCAGTCGTATAGTGTTGTTCTGCAGTCCAGTCTCTACAGAATGTAGTCCAGTGGTATAGTGTTGTTCTGCAGTCCAGTCTCTACAGAATGTAGTCCAGTCATATAGTGTTGTTCTGCAGTCCAGTCTCTACAGAATGTAGTCCAGTCGTATAGTGTTGTTCTGCAGTCCAGTCTCTACAGAATGTAGTCCAGTGGTATAGTGTTGTTCTGCAGTCCAGTCTCTACAGAATGTAGTCCAGTCATATAGTGTTGTTCTGCAGTCCAGTCTCTACAGAATGTAGTCCAGTCGTATAGTGTTGTTCTGCAGTCCAGTCTCTACAGAATGTAGTCCAGTGGTATAGTGTTGTTCTGCAGTCCAGTCTCTACAGAATGTAGTCCAGTGGTATAGTGTTGTTCTGCAGTCCAGTCTCTACAGAATGTAGTCCAGTCATATAGTGTTGTTCTACAGTCCAGTCTCTACAGAATGTAGTCCAGTGGTATAGTGTTGTTCTGCAGTCCAGTCTCTACAGAATGTAGTCCAGTCATATAGTGTTGTTCTGCAGTCCAGTCTCTACAGAATGTAGTCCAGTGGTATAGTGTTGTTCTACAGTCCAGTCTCTACAGAATGTAGTCTGGTGGTATAGTGTTGTTCTACAGTCCAGTCTCTACAGAATGTAGTCCAGTCATATAGTGTTGTTCTACAGTCCAGTCTCTACAGAATGTAGTCCAGTCATATAGTGTTGTTCTACAGTCCAGTCTCTACAGAATGTAGTCCAGTAGTATAGTGTTGTTCTACAGTCCAGTCTCTACAGAATGTAGTCCAGTCATATAGTGTTGTTCTGCAGTCCAGTCTCTACAGAATGTAGTCCAGTGATATAGTGTTGTTCTGCAGTCCAGTCTCTACAGAATGTAGTCCAGTGGTATAGTGTTGTTCTACAGTCCAGTCTCTACAGAATGTAGTCTGGTGGTATAGTGTTGTTCTACAGTCCAGTCTCTACAGAATGTAGTCCAGTCATATAGTGTTGTTCTACAGTCCAGTCTCTACAGAATGTAGTCCAGTCATATAGTGTTGTTCTACAGTCCAGTCTCTACAGAATGTAGTCTGGTGGTATAGTGTTGTTCTACAGTCCAGTCTCTACAGAATGTAGTCCAGTCATATAGTGTTGTTCTACAGTCCAGTCTCTACAGAATGTAGTCCAGTAGTATAGTGTTGTTCTACAGTCCAGTCTCTACAGAATGTAGTCCAGTCATATAGTGTTGTTCTACAGTCCAGTCTCTACAGAATGTAGTCCAGTCATATAGTGTTGTTCTGCAGTCCAGTCTCTACAGAATGTATCGCCGTAAAATGGCTGAAATATTGCCAACACGGCGTAAAACCCCAATCAATCAATCAAAACTCTACAGAATGTAGTCCAGTAGTATAGTGTTGTTCTACAGTCCAGTCTCTACAGAATGTAGTCCAGTGGTATAGTGTTGTTCTACAGTCCAGTCTCTACAGAATGTAGTCCAGTAGTATAGTGTTGTTCTACAGTCCAGTCTCTACAGAATGTAGTCCTGTGAAACAGCAAGTTAAAATGCTAAACTGTGAACACTGCCTACACAACCCCCTTTTTTTTCTTTTTTAACTTTTGTTGGTGGGTTGTTGTTTTTTTTTGGGGGGGGGAGGACAAATGATACTACATGCCTGCCTCATATCTTTTTTTTTTTTTAATTATATTGATTGAATAACTTCTTTTTATTCTATATCAATAGGAACTTTCTGATTGCTCATCAACAGCTAACAAGTCTTCATCAAAATGCCATTTACATAGTATAGTGTTGTCATTAGAAGGGTCAATTAAGCTTTAAAATAGGGACTTTTCCATATTTTACAATCAAAATATGTATACATTAAATGTAATTTCACAATTTCAATTCTTGTCTTTTTCCAGATTTCTTATGACATCATTGGAGAAGGATAGAAGTGAAAGGCATTTGACCTTGACCCACTCTTTCTTGTGTCAAGGATAAAATGAAGTGGAGTTCCCTATGTCTGCAATCGTGGCGTACCAACATCCTGTTCACCCCTATAACATGCATGGGCAGTATCCAGATCTATTTATAGATCCGGCCCGATACTCGCCCATCATGGGGAAGAGTAAGTTCACAATTACTGTTTTATTGAATACATGCAGTGCAAAATGGGAGACATTAATCTGGCAACTGATTTTTTGGTATTTTGATGAACTGAACATTCTGACCTTTATTTTCATTCTCAATTCAATATTTTTTTCGTTGTTTTTTACACTGTTTATTCCGACAAGCCGACAAAAAAAAAAAATATTTGTCTCCCAGCGTCAGATTACATTGGTTTCACAGTCATAATAGACAGAGGTATATGTTGTAATCTGACTAGACAATGAAGATGTACAGATAATATACATGACATTCTACCTGTATGGTTAAATGAAATACATGTCTTGCTTCTGGGATGTAATAGTGAGCGATATGTGTTAGACACTGCTTATGAATGAAATGCGAATGAAATGCACGTCGTATATATCTTGGGGTGTAAAAGTTGTTGACTTACAGGTACCTGGGAATATATATATTTATATATCTAAATGGCAAGTCTCTTATACAAGATTTTTCATATATTCCCAGGTGAATTCTCTTCCTCTTATACACTCACAATTGGTCTCCTACAGTTTTCAGTTTTTATGATGCTTTATCTTAATTTAGCAGGGAATGAATTTATAATACCAAGACAACCAAATAAGGAAACAAATGCCGATTGAACATGTGACATTGGCTGCAACAATTAAGATGTATCTTATAATATAAATATGGCAGCATAATATGTTTTGGCTTAATTTAGAAGTCCAAACCCTTTATGCAGCACTCACATGTTGGGGTAAGTCGAAAGAGTAGGTTTGATTTTTTTTCAATCAAAAATTGATTGATGATTGTTTTCAAAGTTCAGATTATTAGCACAAAAGTTTATGAATTAGAGAGGTTGGCACCCAAGTTTTGTAGCATTGTAAATTTTTGGGGAAGTATATTTTTAATTTTCTACGTTGATTGATTGATTGATTAAATATTGTTTAACATCCCACTCGAGAATCTTTCACGCATATGGAGATGTCACCATAGACGGTGAAGGGCTGCAATATTTAGGCCTATGCTCGGCGCTTATGGCCTTTGAGCAGGGAGGGATCTTTTATGTGCCACACCTGCTGTGACACGGGGCCTCGTTTTTTGCTGTCTCATCTGAAGGACTGCCCACTTAGTCGCCTTTTATGACAAGCAAGGGGTACTGAGGATCTATTCTAACAACCTGGATCCCCACAGGGTAATTTTCTACATTGAAGGGAAATTATGAAATTAAAAGGAGAAAAACTAGGGTCATAGTACTTGCTATTGTGCTACAGTTTATCCTTCATTTTTTTGCAATTAAGATTTACTTACAATTTATTCACATAAATTTGTATGTTGGTAAACAACCTACATCAAATAATTAATAAGTTGGTAGATTGGAAGTTTTTGCACCTTTTTTGCACCTATCTGTACTTAATATATGGAAAAGTTCACCTTGTAGAATTTTATAGTATTATATAAGTATTGACAGGTTTTCAAAATTAAGAAATAATGTTCTCATTTTCATGAATGTTGTAGGATAACTTCAGATGTTGTAATTTTGGAATCTAAAAGCTGCGGCATTTTATATTTCAAACAACCAAGGAAGTTGCTCTTCATCATTCACGTTTACTTGCGGAAGGTCGGTGGTCTCTTCCCGGCTACATTGTATCTGGGTTCTCTCCTCCACCAACAAAAACTGGACGCCACCAGATAACTGAAATATTGTTAAGTGTGGCGGAGAGCAATAAATAAATAATCAATCAATCAATCAATCATTCATGTTTATTTCCAGTTTACTACAACTTAGAAATATACACTGAATGTTTGGAAATAATGTAAAGTTTCAATAAAGCAAAAGAATTTGCAAACCATGCAGCAAAACATTTGAGCTAACAGTAATTTTTACTTTCTACATTGCAGTAATCTTCAGTAATTATCTTCTTGGAAATAGTGTTCACTTCAACAAAATGCCGCATTAATGGTTATCAGACTGGACGTTGGTTTTTTTCTTCCAAACTTAGAATTAATTAGTCCTATATAGCCTAGCCATACAATGAAAATAAAATCAAAATATCGATATCATTATAATTAGTTATAGGTAGGCCGACAGTACAGTAATGGTAGCATAGGAGATCTAAATATGTATACGGGGTGTCTCATATTGTTATTAAGTCACGTATTTTGCATAATGAAAGACTTTTAAAGCTACTCCAATTTAGATTTTTAAAAACATTTCATTAAATACTTTAACAGTAAACTGCAGTAAAGTTTTTTGTGGCAAATCGTTTTTCAACCTTGATTTGTTCATTTTAGTTTTTACATGGTAAGCCATTTTGTAAACATTTCTGGAACTAACTGCCCTTAAATGATTGCATACAGTGAAATGATGACTATAGGGGTCAAGTGAATCTGAACTGGTTCTTCTAAAATAATTGAATTATTTCTAGATTATATGTACAGCATCATATTTTTTATAATTTCATGGTCAATTTTCTAGAGATTTATTTTCACTTTTAAATATACAATAGGGCCTAATAAAGGTAAACAACAAGAGAAAGTGCATCGCTGTATCTGTATGTATCTCTCACTCATATGGAGACATCACCATTGCTGGTGAAGGGCTGCAAAATTTAAGCCTATGATCAGCATTAGTTATTGTTCAACGTCCCGCTGGAGAATCTCTCACTCATATGGAGACATCACCATTGCTGGTGAAGGGCTGCAAAATTTAAGCCTATGATCAGCATTAGTTATTGTTCAACGTCCCACTGGAGAATCTCTCACTCATATGGAGACGTCACCATTGCTGGTGAAGGGCTGCAAAATTTAAGCCTATGCTTGGTGCTTATGGCCTTTAAGCAGGGAAGGATCTTTATCGTGCTTGGTTTTTGTGGCCTAGATCCCAACGGGTCCCCTTTATTTCACTTTATTATGAAATTACACATAATACACTGTGTGAATTGATGCAAACATCTTAAGCTTGTGATAGTGATATCATTTGATTTGATTTTTATAAAATCAAACTAAGAAAATTTTTAAAAAACAAAAATTGCAGTCACATATATACAATGTATACCAATGTTTTGTCAGTAAATAAACTTTATTGCATGTATTTCTCAATTAAAAAACACATGGATAAAAACATGTAAATTATAGAATATGAATAAAATGTCTCCAGTTTGTTTAGGGGAAAACAGTTGAAATACAAACTGAAATCATAGACATTTTCCTCCATTATGTTCAAGGTTAAAGTTCATCAGTTCATCATAAGTGTAATTCAAATTTTGCAGGGTGACAAAGAGAAATACTGAAAACAAAAGACAATGCTCAACCCCCCTCCCTCTTTCTCGGATCTTAGATGAAGTAGAACATGATGGGTGTTTGAAATCTGTAGTACTAAAAATGTCAAGGTCAAATTGATTTGTGTGAGCTATTTCAGTTAGGCAGGAGAAATAATAATGTGATTTTTAGAAACCATTTCTCTGATTGTGAGTAGGTTTCACATCAGTGGTTCTTCAATACATGTACACTAGAAATAATAGAAAAAAAATGTAATTCAACCTGGTGTCTCACTAGGAAAAAAAAAGAAATAAGAATTTGAAAGTTAGATTTACTCTTTTTTTATGAAAATGTTTGAACTTAAATGTCTAATATTTAGGGCAGTTTCCATAGTGAAGTAGACCAGTTGTAGACGGTCACTGCTTTAAGATATCTGTACTGCAGTCAAAGAGGAATAACTCGTATCAAAATTTTTGTTAGTGCTAAAGTTTCCTGCATGATTAGAGCATTACTGATTTTGCCGCTGCCATTTGAGGCCCAAATCTAAATTGAAAATTGACATTATTGGGAGGGTGTGCATGCATACAGGGGTGGGGTGGGGGTGGGGGTGGGCGACATTCCAGGAATTAGTGTTGTAGGGGGGATACACAGGTATTATACTGGACCAGTTAGAACTGTGTGTACTCTGTGTTTTCACTTGAGCCATGATTCCACACTAATTAATCTGATTTTGTGAAAATTTTTGACAAGTTTAAGGTAGTACATTTACCTACGTTATTTGATGCTGCTACAGTTTTATGGTCATTGTTTCAGTAAAAGGTGTGCTCGTCTTATCAATAGATTGTTCTTAATGTAAATTGCCAGTCTGTACACCAAATGATGTCTGTACTAGTGAAGTACATATTCTTTTTGTAAAAACAAAAACAAAAAAACAAAAAACAAAAAAAAAAACAACAAAAAAAACAAAATACACACAAAAAGAAAGAAAGAAAGAAAAACAACAACAAACTTACTTTCAAGGATGATTTCTACTGTTTTAAATAATTAATAAACAAGTTATTTGTGTCAAGGTAGTTAAATGTACTTGAGGATGGTGATAGCTATTGAGCAGGTGACTTTAAATGATTGATAGCAGATGATACAAAACGAAAACGACTAAACATCGAACATCTTCGTAATTTTTCATATACTGACAAATGATATGTTAATTTGACATAACCAGATTTCGACAATGTGTTTGGATAATAATTAAATTCAAATGTACATCGTACATTATGACGATCATTTAATAACCATCACAGTCTAATAATAATTTTTGATGTATGAAGTGTATACTATATAATGTGTCATGATATGCAAAATAAAAGCTAAGAACCAGTGTGTCAGTTTTCACTGAGTTGCAGGTATTAAAATGAATTACGGTATTTATAATATATTTAATCACAATTTTGATACATAACAATATTTTTCTGTATATGTTTACCTGTACTACTTATTTTCACAGTGAAAGAGACAATTTAATTGTATGGTAAATCAGAGCAATCCACAGAGAAAGTGAAAAAAAAATAAACAGTGTTATCTTATCAAGAATGATTGATTAATTTTGTTTGCAATTGTAAGATGCAATTTGATTGGCTAGGGAATAAACTAATTTTCATTTTTTCAGTTAACTTGCTTCAAAAATCATTCCTTGACAATCACATCATTCATATAGATGCTTGCTTGATGTTTGTGATTTAAAAAGTTATCTTAAAAAGTCTATGAATGAATTTAGTTTGACAACAGTTTATGATTTAGTGCAATCAGGTTACATTATAAGCCAGTAACATACTTTGCTGATAAAAATTCAAATTCATGTGCAACAGCCAGTTCATCCCACCACCCTTTCCAAATCTAAATGTTTTATACCTAAACTTGAATTACACTGAGTCAGTGCAGTTCCTACACGGCTTTGTAATGTGTCGTGGTGGTTTTAACACAATAAAACATGGAATTCTAATATGTGTGTGTATCAATTCAGTTTCAGTTTTAAAAATTATTCTGGTACACTGCATACTGAATTTCCCTTAACCTAATTTATATTTAGGATTTGTGTCATTAATCCAATTTATTACAAAATTATGATTATTTTTGAGTGACTTGAGGCTGTTGTGTGTACATGCATTAAAATTTTAAGTGTTTACATACATTTTGTATTTAGTCTGTTTTGGAGCTCCTTTTTAATGATACCCTCCCCAAGGGGAGCCCCATTTTACACCCTTTGCTTCTTCCTATAGATCTATTTATATCCAATGTTGACCTGGCCTTCACACCAGAGAAACAGGCCACATAAAGTGCAATGTGTTAAACATGCATATCTGTTCAATACAGAGACACATTATAACCAGCGGTCACCTACCGGCGCTCGGTCAGTTAATGAACCAGGAATTGATTAAAATACCCACACCTTTATATCCTTTACACGTTATGTACGTTGTGTGAGCCTGTCACTTGGATTGACTTGTCCACTGATTGTTTTCACAGATCAATCATATATATTTATATTTTTATATTTATATATATATATATATATATATATATATATATATATATATCAGATTGATAACTTGGATGAGAGAAAATCTAGGTCAGACTGGAGTTTTACATACTGTGGTTATGCTGTCCTTCCTATAACTTTTAAACAGCCATGAAGACCAGAAAACCTAGCAAATCTTAATGATTTATGTGAAAAACTGAAAATCATTGGAGTGTAACTGCTACAATACAGAGAGCCTGTCTTAACTGGGGCAATTTATTGTGCATGTTGTATCTGTGTTCAGATACTTTAGATTGATTGCTGACAGCATGTGCATGTTGAGGTCAGTAAGTTGAAGTGACAAGTCAGGGCAGAATTTAAGTGATGGTTTTTTCTCTGTGGTGGGATGTTTCATTGATTTCGTCGATCAGTCAGTGTACTCATTTTTTTTTTTGCTCTGGAGTGAAGTGACAATTTTCTGTTGGAATATTTTTGTGGATTTGTTTTTATTTTTATAAAATTCATTTGACACAACTGTTATCTCATCCCGTGAGATGGTTATGATTGTGGAATGTTACGATGGATTGTGAATTTCATGGATTCTGTACACAGCCATTAGCAGTTGTGAATTGGATAACAATTTATAGGATGTAACATAGACAAGGACTTATTGCATGGTGATTAGCCAGAGTTTACTCTGCTACGGAATGGTATGATTCAATGCCGAATCTGACTCAGTCCTGGAGAGAAATCCTACCAAAGGTAAAACCCATTGATTCCTCTGTAAGACAGGCGGAGGAGGAGGAACTCAGATTTTTATATATCGATGCCGCTTTCTGTTACTGTCATGATAGGTTTTGAGGAGTCATATTTTTTTTTCATCTATTAATGTATTTTATGAACCTGAGAAAATGGTTTTAGTAATTACATGAGTCTTCATTAGTTTTGGAAAATGCTCACTGAGATGTTTAAAGGGGTATAGACACACATAAAGTGTCTAATTAACAGTCATTAGGTCAAATTCCAAATGTGTGTAAACTTAAAGAATATAATAAGATAGTAATAAAAATACTTTATTTCAAGAAGGTGACCCGATTAGTGTTCCCATTATTCTTCCTCAGGGTTATCCAGTTGATACATATAATTACATACACAATCACATAGTACAGTCTCCAAGGCACAAACACAAGATTGCATAACAAAATTCAGTGTTATATCACTTAATATTATTAGTAATAAACCATCACAAAATATTTCAGATTGCGATTATAAGAAATGTATAGAATTTATATACAAGAAGAAGAAAAAAAAGCATGCTTAGATAGTGGTATGGCAGCTGATAATGGTTCTATGTTATTTTTAAAAATATGTTGAGACAAAGAAAGCCTTGTGTTGTGTTGGTTGTTTGTTTCACACCTGAGTATTGTAAAGAGGTCTTGAATAATTGTGTGTTAAACTTGAAAAAAAAAGAAAAAAATATGTATATATACAGCGTTGTGCCAAAAGTATTCGCGATTTTTCAAAATCACGAATACTTTTGGCACGACGCTGTATATATATATATATATATATATATATATATATATATATATATATTTAACAATTCAAATTCTGTAAATTTTGAGGTCAAAAATAATTTCAAGATTGGAAGCTGGCATCTTTGTCACACAAGTTTTACTATACTTTTACAAAGGTTTCTGTGATAAAAATGGACACCAAATTTATATTTATGTAAGTAAAATAAATAGATTTTATCACATACAGAATTTTAATTTCATTCTTTGTCAATTATGTCTAATAAGGATGCATTAGAGAAGGCATTATAATCTCAACTTTTGAACATCACAGAAATTTTATAAGTTCCTTAAACTTTAGGAATTTGATATTTGTTCTTAAATTATGAGCAGAATAACCAAGAAATATATATTATCAAACAATGCATTAATAATATGTAGCAAGTAATGTCCTAAAATTGATTATCATAAAATAATATGAGCACCTTACCAAAACAACATAAAGAAGGTACATTTTGAATGATAGAGAAACATACAGATGTCTTCGTTTTAAATTAAACGAGAGCTGACCTTGACATAGAGCACCTTGTAAGACACAAGCATTTCCCCTTGGCAGTAAATATTGCCAATAAATTACCAAGCAGAGAGACATACAAAACACTGTGAGTATAATTTAGAGATGAATGGTAATCACTGTCACATCCATCAAACTGAAACCTCAAGTATGGCAGTTGCTGACATGGATTCCCCCTGGCCACGATAAGAGTTTCCTCCTGCAACTCGGACATGTGGGTTTCCCTAAATGACTACAACCCCATGAAAATCCGGGTTGTTAGAATAGATCCTTAGCACCCCTAGCTTGTCGTAAGAGGCGACTAAATGGGGCGGTCCTTTGAATGAAACTGCAAAAACCGAGGTCCCATGTCACAGCAGGTGTGGCACGTAAAAAATCCCTCCCTGCTCAAAGGCCATATGTGCCGAGCATAGGCCTAAATTTTGCAGCCCTTCACCGGCAATGGTGATGTCTCCATATGAGTGAAAATTATCAAGCGGGACGTTAAACATATATAATCAATCAATCTAACTGACTACACAAACACGTGGATTTCCCTAATGGCTACACAAACACGTGGATTTCCCTAATGGCTACACAAACACATGGATTTCCCTAATGGCTACACAAACACGTGGATTTCCCTAATGGCTACACAAACACGTGGATTTCCCTAATGACTACACAAACACGTGGATTTCCCTAATGGCTACACAAACACGTGGATTTCCCTAATGGCTACACAAACACTTGGATTTCCCTAATGGCAACACAAACACGTGGATTTCCCTAATGGCTACACAAACACGTGGATTTCCCTAATGGCTACACAAACACATGGATTTCCCTAATGGCTACACAAACACGTGGATTTCCCTAATGGCTACACAAACACGTGGATTTCCATTGGCTTCTTTACAATGACTCCTAATTTCATTCTATGCCAAAAAAAGAAATTATTAAATGTAAGTTAAAATTGCAGAATTTGTTAATTGTTGTGAAATAGACCAAGTTTAAGTTTTAAACAAACTACAAATTCTGAAAACTTGTATGACTATGAATGATGACCAGAAATCAAGCACATCATAGGTTTTTGTTTTTTAATCCATGGTAACAGCAGTACATTACAGATTTGGATGAGAATTTCTAATAGTTAAGGTTTGTTGAGTTTTGAGTTTAGGTAGTAAGTTAACAGAGATACGATAGACAGATCTGAGAGAGAGAGAGAGAGCTCTGTGAAAGAAAGAAAGCTCTGGGTATCAGTGATGTCTTGACAGAAATGCAGTGGGCATTATGTTGTTGTGTGACTACCATTAAACATTCTAAATGATCTTGAATAGAATGCATGGCATACATACGAACATCCAGATTATGTTAAGATTTAAAATTCCTGCAATTTAAAAAAATTATTCAGCTTCATTGGCTGACACTTTTAAACATGCCATATACTCTGGGTGTCATCTTCATTCACAACCTACATAACACCTCCATCTAGACTGCTGGTGTTAGTTATGATTGTGTACAAAAACCAGTACACAGCTGAATTACTGAGTCGGGATTGAAAATCAACCCAGTGTGACTGGGCTTCACTCTTCATCATAGAAAATTGACTGAAAGCACAACTACAAACACTAAAGCTGAAATTATGTTTTACGTTGATGTCAGTATTTTCAGATTTTGAACTGTCAGTATTGGTTGGATCATCTTTTAACAAAGTCAGCCAGTTAGAACTTCAGGTTTAAATTCTCCAATGGACAGGTTATTTAAGAATACTGGTTTAAATTCCTAGGTAGGGAGCCTTTGAGACTTGCATTGAGTATCTGATTCACAAGCAAGACGTGTTAAGATGCTTAGTATTGGCTCTTTTAAAAATACAATTTGGATGATATTTTAATCAGAAGATGATAATGTGCAAATGGATGAAATGTTATTTTGCATTGCAAATGAACATTTCTGAGAGTATTGAAACAAGGTTCTCCCAGTAGGTGTCTCTGATTACCATTGATCGGAAGAGAGATGGTCAACATAAAGACTCGCACAAACAGGACCAAGTATATAAACACACACACACACACACAGACACACGTGAACTTTTAACTGACTACGTTTGTTGTGTTCATCTATATTTTCTCACTATCCAGTCAAACTATTATCCTCTCTCCCTCTGCCAATTTGATTATTTGGCTGCTCTGGTTTGTCAGGCTTACCATCCAAGGACACTTAATTGGGAAAAAAGATTGAAAACTGGTGAAAATATTGATGATTATTTTTTGGATCAGGAATGGGTCCAATAAGCAGACCCATAAATAAGCCCAGAAACCCCTTGATTACTTGAGTGATGTGTCAAGCATGACTGTATTGCCATTGCCCCCCTGCCCAAAAAAAAGTTTTCAGTTGATGCGATGGGCCCTCAAAGTGACTTTTATCCACTTTGCCCCATGGAAACTGAAAAGAAACACCAACCTTTCAGTCCACAAATACAACGGATTTATGATGCAGTTGTATTACTGTTTATCTGGTGGAGGATTTGCTTATGTGTAAATTTAAGAAGTGAATGGATAAGGCCAAAATAAAATTTATGTGTGTTTCCTGTTTCCAGCCCCTACCTACATTTTTGCTGCTGACCCTAAATATTTTATTGACAATATTTATAAAATAAAATAAAAATATGCCATTTTCAAACTGGAATTTCTTTCATTTTGTGTTTGAGTTTCTGATTTACATTTTGACTACTATGGATCTTCATAATGCTTGAAAAGTATTTGTAATGTGTATGTGTGTGTGTGTTGTGTTGTGTGTGTGTGTGTGTGTGTGTGTGTGTTGTGTGTATGTGTGTGTGTGTGTTGTGTTGTGTGTATGTGTGTTGTGTGTGTGTATGTGTGTGTGTGTATATAGACCTGTATTCAAATCTTTTAATAAAATAAAATGTTTTACCTACCTACCCTACTTAATATTTTGAGGAGTGAAATAGGAAACACACATATATTTTATTTTGGCCTAACATAAATGTAAGGTGTATGTCAGAGATTCAGTGTTCGTCTGTCTCGTAAGGTGGTACCTAAAACATGTGTCAGAGATTCAGTGTTCGTCTGTCTTGTAAGGTGGTACCTAAAACATGTGTCAGAGATTCAGTGTTCGTCTGTCTCGTAAGGTGGTACCTAAAACATGTGTCAGAGATTCAATGTTCGTCTGTCTCGTAAGGTGGTACCTAAAACATGTGTCAGAGATTCAGTGTTCGTCTGTCTCGTAAGGTGGTACCTAAAACATGTGTCAGAGATTCAGTGTTCGTCTGTCTCGTAAGGTGGTACCTAAAACATGTGTCAGAGATTCAGTTCGTCTCGTAAGGTTTTTGGCGATCAGGTGCTTGTCATCCAGTTATTTAGAACTTTTTCCCATAAATGTTAACTAGATATTGTTCTTTGTTAAGGCCTTGGGTGAACTATTGTTAACCTGCTTCTGATTTTGTAATGACTATCTTAGGAAATTATGGGTTTTTTTATCAAATCAATTTGAATTTTAAATTGCATGCAGTATTCTTTTACTCTATCGTGACATAACAGAATTGGTTTGTGAATTTATTCTTCAAATTTTAATGAAGATTTTTGTCATTAACATTAATGAGAGAGCGTTTACTAAGGCGTGACTTTCCTTGTGCTCAATGATCTTCAATTAATGAATAAATACTGTATTTAACAAAACTAATGGGTTTAAACTAAGATTATGGGTTATTAGACTGTATAAATTAATTATCACATAAAAAAATCTTTTTGCTATGGAAGTAAAAAAATAACACGTCCAATTGTCCGAAATGTCAGATTTAAAATTCATTGATTGTCAGTGGGTAAATTTTCATTGTGTAAATGAGAGACATCATTATCATTAAGAAAACATAGCATTAAAACATTGCATGGAATATCTTGCCTTGACCATTGACCTTTTGGCCCAGAAATCAGTGACTTGTTGACCCAATTCTTTTCACTATGTGCCACTACTCTAACAAGCGCAAGGTCTGGAATAGGAATATAACTGGCTAATCTGTCTGCTCAGGTGTCCTGGATTAAACACTTTACAGTGTCCTGGATTAAACACTTTACAGTGTCCTGGATTAAACACTTTACAGTGTCCTGGATTAAACACTTTACAGTGTCCTGGATTAAACACTTTACAGTGTTTTGGATTAAACACTTTACAGTGTCCTGGATCTAACACTTTACAGTGTTTTGGATTAAACACTTTACAGTGTTTTGGATTAAACACTTTACAGTGTCCTGGATCAAACACTGTACAGTGTTTTGGATTAAACACTTTACAGTGTTTTGGATTAAACACTTTACAGTGTTCTGGATTAAACACTTTACAGTGTCCTGGATCAAACACTGTACAGTGTCCTGGATTAAACACTTTACAGTGTTTTGGATTAAACACTTTACAGTGTCCTGGATCTAACACTTTACAGTGTTTTGGATTAAACACTTTACAGTGTCCTGGATCAAACACTTTACAGTGTCCTGGATCTAACACTTTACAGTGTTTTGGATTAAACACTTTACAGTGTTTTGGATTAAACACTTTACAGTGTCCTGGATTAAACACTTTACAGTGTTTTGGATTAAACACTTTACAGTGTCCTGGATCAAACACTGTACAGTGTTTTGGATTAAACACTCTACAGTGTTTTGGATTAAACACTTTACAGTGTCCTGGATTAAACACTTTACAGTGTTTTGGATTAAACACTTTACAGTGTTTTGGATTAAACACTGTACAGTGTTTTGGATTAAACACTTTACAGTGTCCTGGATTAAACACTTTACAGTGTTTTGGATTAAACACTTGACAGTGTTCTGGATTAAACACTTTCTGGTGTATTTATTTCCTACACATCCTAACGTTGCTTGTTTTAGTAACCAGGGTTTCTGTGTTTGTTACGTTTACACTTCTAATAATTGGTCAATGTATCTCTCGTGTTCTTTGCATAACATCTTAAAAACTAATATGATTGGTGAAAATTATTGATAGACCTTGCAAGTACAATTAATCAATGCTTCATGTAAAGGGGCATGGGCATGAATTTGGTACCAAAAAATATTTAGATAATTAATTATTAATAATATGATGTATTAATTCTGTAAAACATTGCAACAAACCTAAATTTCAAAAAGCTCACGTAAAGATGTATATGAGACATATAAACTTTCCATTTTCAAAACAAGGCACGAGCCCTGTTTATATTTATGTCATACTACTCGCCTATCAGTTGTTGGTAACTAATGAAAAATTTCTGTTCTTTATTATTTGTGCATGCACCCTAAATTGATTAATCATTAACATAGAACAAAATGTTTAATGCTTTTCATATACTTGGTTGTTTTTTGGGGGGGGTTTTTTTGTTTGTTTTTTTTTTAGAATTTTAGTGTTCTCATCTCCGCACATGGTTTCTTGGCTATGACAAGCATGATGACAAACAGTTTTGGGAGCCAGATTTTATGTATATATAGAGTATATCCTGTGTAAAGATATATTTAATTCACTTATTTCTAAAAGATCTTTATTTCTAAAAACAAAAACAAAAACAAAAAAACCTCCAAAAAAAACCATGTGTCCATTTATGAAGTTGCACAATAATGAATTTCTAACTTTTAACTGTTTATCATAAATGATTAAAATAGATTAAAATGTACATTTGGTATAACTGTATGTTCTACATATGAGATGGTGATGTGGTGAAGAGGAGTGAGGGGTGGACTAAATCGTCTGACTCCCTACTTACCCTCTTTTAGCATACTCAAAGTATTGATGACATCATGTACTTGTGTATAGTTCTGCTATATATTATTATTTTTTTTATTATTTGCATTTTGTAACTGGTCAACAGGGGATGCTTACTCCTCCTAGACACTAGATCCCACCTGTGGTAGGTCCAGGGGTCTGTGTTTGCCAAACTGTCTGATTTGTATTTTCTGTAGGAATTACAGGATTGATCACTGTTCGTTATCGTAGCCTTTTCTTTGTTGTAGTACTCCATGACGATCCTCATCCGGATACACAAACCTCCCTAGACAATATGGTCCTCAGCCCCTCAGGACCATATATCCCCGGGGAGGGAGATTACCAGTATGGACACTCGGACCGCATGGTCAGCAGTACCATGAACGACAAAAAGAAGAAGGGGGTAGGAGTTCCTGGAAAGAGCATTGAGGAGGAATTGTGTCGAATTTGTGGGGACCGGGCGTCTGGCTATCATTATAATGCTCTCAGTTGTGAGGGTTGTAAAGGTTTGTTCAAATCTTGATAATTATAAAACTGATGGATGTTAACCTATAAGTCTTCTCAAATCTATCAAAACAAACAGATCTTAACCCCTAGGTCTGCTCAAATTTATTAATTATAAAACAAACAGATCTTAACCCTTAGGTCTGCTCAAATTTATTAATTATAAAACAAACAGATCTTAACCCTTAGGTCTGCTCAAATTTATTAATTATAAAACAAACAGATCTTAACCCCTAGGTCTGCTCAAATTTATTAATTATAAAACAAACAGATCTTAACCCTTAGGTCTGCTCAAATTTATTAATTATAAAACAAACAGATCATAACCCTTAGGTCTGCTCAAATCTAATAATTAGTTTTAGAATTATTAGATTTGAACAGACTGTTTGACACAAAGTGCACAGGTATGTAGTGAAACAAACCTGGGCAAGGAATTGGGGAATTTAACCTTCAGATATGGTGGGTTTCTTTTCAGTTGAGTTGGAGGCTAATGATATATTTTTTTTTCTTTTTCATGCAAGTCAGAGGCTAATGATTTATTGTGGAGATGAACAACTGCATGTGCTAGTTTTCAGATTATACCAGCTGTATGAAAATAAGAATTGTGTTAAATCTTTGTTATACTATATTAATGAAAGAGGGTGCATGCTGAAAACTAGATTTCAAGTACCTGCTTAGGGCTGAGATAAGCAAGCACCTGCTTAGGCCTGAGATAAGCAAGCACCTACTTAGGCCTGAGATAAACAAGCACCTTCTTAGGCCTGAGATAAACTTTCTGAATGATTGTCTGCATCCTTTGCTACATAAATGTTGAGAAGAATTGTTTTACAAGATGTAAAAAGTAATTTTCGCAGAAGTGTGTTTTAAAAGGGTATCACATACTCCCGTGGGGATCCAGGTTAGAATAGATCCTCAGTACCCTTTGTGTGTTGTAAGAGGCAACTAAATAGGGTAGTCCTTCGGATGATACTGCAAAAACCAAGGCCCCTGTCACAGCACGTGTGGCACAATAAAGATCCCTTCCTGCTCTAAGGCCATAAGTGCCGAGCATAGGCCTAAATTTTGCAGCCCTTCACTGGCAATGGTGATGTCTCCATATGAGTGAAAAATTCTTGAGCAGGTCGTTAAACAATAGACAATCAATTAGTCAGTCAATCATACCTCCAAGGTGTGCAGTTTTAGTAAGAATATATAGATGTATATCAGAATTTAATAACTGAGTACAACTCGATGATCTTAACATAAAGCTCTATAAATTGAAGCAATGATAAATCACTAGTCAGGGTCAAAAGAAAGCTTGCAAAAGTACGATTGGATTGTAGTGATATACCATGTGGAATAAAACCTCATTAATATCCCATGTACATTTTGTGACAACTTAATTTGTAATTAGGTCCTCAGCCTACTGTGTTTCTTTGTCATATTGCAAGCTGTTTCAGTATAAAAACTGACAGCTGTAAGCTTGAAGCCTTCTCATAATACAGACAACAAAACAATCATAGCATCATTTGAAAACATCTATTGAAATTGAATAATTAAATTAGAGAGTAAAATTTCATATCTATCCATATTTAGAAAAGGTTTATTTATATTTCAAACAAGTCTACCATATAATAAAGATTATGATGATTATGGGTGTGACCAGTGAACAGGGGATGCTTACTCCTCCTAGGCACCTGATCCCACCTCTGGCATATTTTTATAGGAGTTATGAAATTGATCACTGTTCGACAACAACAGGTAATATTACTCGCTGTTTGTGTGAAGTAAATTACAGCCAACAAAATAGTTTTGTATTTTCCTATTTTATATATACTACTCAAAGTTTGATAAGGATCATATTTTTCAGCACTTGTAAAACTTTCAACAAAGGTGAATGACAACCAACACAGAGTGATTTATGTTCAGAAATGTTTACTTCAAGAAATTGTGACAGAAAAATTTGGCAAACATGACATTTCATCGCATACTCCTAAGGTAAAGGGAAAGTACCCTGAAAAGCATGGTAATTTCATGATCACGGAATTGTTTAAACTCTGCACATTCCATTTCACACTGCACAAACAAGTGTCAATAGCGGGTATGGCCTCCGTTAGCTCCAATGACAGCTTGGCAACGTCGTCTCATGCTTCCAACGAGGTTTTGAATGGACGCAAGAGAGATATTGTTCCATTCTTGGATCAGAACATTTTCAAGTTCCTGGAGGGTGGCTGGTTGTACAGGACGACGTGAAATCGCTACCTGAAGCATATTCCAGACATGCTCGATAAAGTTGAGGTCTGGAGAACGAGCTGGCCAGTCCATATGAACAATTGTCTCACGTTCCAGGTACTCGTCCACCACCCTAGCACGATGTGGACGTGCATTATCGTCCATGAGGATGAAGTCGGGACCAACAGCACCAGCATATGGTCTCACGTACACATCCAGGACTTCATCCCTGTAGCGCACTCCGGTCATCGTGCCTCGCCTTAGGACATGGAGATCAGTTTGTCCAGCTCGACTGATTCCTCCCCAAATCATCAACGACCCACCACCATATCTGTCATGTTCAGCAACATTAGTGTCCTGATATCGTTCTCCTGTCCTTCTCCACACTCGTGCATGACGATCTGTGAAGTCAACACAAAACCTCGACTCGTCTGTGAAAAGTACAGGGGCCCAATCAGCAACCCTCCAATTCACATGAGCCCTGGCCCAATTCAAACAATCTTGTCTGTGTCGCTGAGTAAGGGGGATGCGAATACAGGCTCTCCGGGAACGAAGACCACCTTCATGAAGACGATTACGCACAGTTTGCGTGGAAATGTTAACTCCAGTTGCATTCAGAAGATCATTTCTAAGCGCAGTCGCCGTTGCAAACCGATGACGTCGTGCTGAAATCAAGAGAAAACGGTCATCTTGCTGCGTGGTGGACCTTTCTCTGCCGCCTCCATGTCGATGAGAAGCTGAACCATGAGCTTGATACCGGTTCCAAGCTCTGCAAACAACGCTCTGACTGACACCCAATAGCTCTGCAACGTGACGTTGTCTTGCACCATTTTCGAGCATTCCTATGCATCTGGCCAATTCTTCAATAGTCAAACGACGTCTTTGACGTTGTGGAGGCATTTTCATAGAGTAACAGTGACTTAAACGAGGTCAGATGTAAAGACAATGGCCAAATTCAAATCAACGACAAGCACTCAGAAATGTGAATAATGTGGGTACCATGCTTCACGTGCTACTCATGATCACTGCAGCATGCATTTCCCTACCTAACCTGTGTTTTGAGGCTCAAGAGGGGTCAGTCCAACGCTATGATGAAATTTGCGTGTCTTATCAATTCATATATTGATTTTATAATGTAAGAACTATATGATCCTTATCAAACTTTGAGTAGTATATTACTTATAGGATTTATAAGTTATCAAGGGTTTGTAAACTCATACAAGGACAAGATCACTGGTTTAGTACATGTCCATGTGCCACTACTCCGTAACACAGCCCCAACAATTACAAATTCTAGGGATCTCCACCAATCTGTCAGGCTTTTATAATTCCTCCAATCTTAATATTGAAGAAAAGTGCTGGGAGCTGATTTTTGTTTATTTAGCTCACCTGAAAAACTCAAGTGAACTTTTCTGATCACTTTTATCATGCGTCTGTCCTGAAATTTTTAACAGTTTCTTACCTTGAATCATAGGGCTAATTTCAACCAAATTTGCTACAAAGCATGCTTGGGTAAAGAAAATTCATTTAAATAAAGTACCACACCCTTTTTGAGGTGGAGGTAAGAACTTCTGAAAAAATCTTTAGCATATTTAAAAATATTTTTCTCAAGATCCATTGGATCAGTGTAAATGAAGCATGGCACAAATTATCTGTAGGCCAAGGGGATTCAAATTTTTCAAATTACATTTATATAGTGCTTTATCTAATTAAGACAATGAAGACCCATACTCCCTCCAAAGGGGAAATAATCAAGAAAAGGCAAAAATTGGGTGGAGTCATTTAAGAAAAGAACCACAGGGCCTGAAATTTTGGAATTTACATGAAAGCTTCCTGACATAGTGTAGATTCAATGTTGTTCAAAGCATGCCCCACTCCCCTTTTGGGGTAGACTGAGGACACTGTAGGGAATCAAAGTTTTACATATAAATATAGAGGAAATTTTTTAATAAAAAAGATCATTTTTGTTCAAGAACAGCGTGACCTCGATTAACCATATTAACACACAAGCAACCCCAGATTGACGTTTATTAAATTGTGGCCCCCAGAAGTAGGGTTGGGTCAGTAAAAAGGGGATCAAATTTTTACATTTGGAAAAATCTTTAAAAATCTTCCTCTCAACAACAGCAGAGCCCTGAATACCGACATTAATATGAAAGCATCTACAGGTAGTTCAAATTAAAAATTTTCACATCATGGTCCCCAGATGTAGGGTGAGCCACAATAGAAGATCAGTTTTTTTTATGTGGTTAATATACATGAAACTCAAAGGATGGCTAGTGTACCAATTTCAGCCCCTCTCTCCTCCAACAACTCTATACCCATAATGCTACTGTATAATTATAATTAGTGGAACCCTCTTATACATTTCTCATTTTTAGCTCACCTGAGGCTCAAGTGAGCTTTTCTGATCAAAACTTTCCATTGTCTGTTGTTGGTGTATACTTTTCACATTTTCATCTTCTTTTCCAGAACCACTGGGCCAATTTCAATCAAACTTGGCAGAAAGCATCATTGGGTGAAGGGCATTCAAGTTTGTTCAAATAGAGGGCAACACCTTTTTCCAAGGGGAGATAATGGCAAATTAGTGAAAAACACTGACAATTTTTGAAACTTTTCTTATACAGAATCTGCAGGCCAGTGTCAATCAAACTTGGTACAAATCATCCTTGGGTGAAGGGAATTCAAGTTTGTTCAAATATAGGGCCATGCCCCCTTTTAAAGGAGAGATAGTCACAAAAATGCAAAAATAGGGTGTGGTCATTATAAAATTTTCTCAATAATCACTGGACCAGAAAAAGTTTGAATTTACATTGAAACTTCTTGACATAGTGCAGATTCAAGTTTGTCAAGATTATGGCCCCTGGGGGTATGGTGGGCCTCAATAGGGGTATAAAAGTTTTATATGTGAAAATATAGGAAAACATCTTTAAAAATCTTCTCAAGAACCACCAAGTCAGAAAAATTCAAACTTGCCTGACAGCTTTCTGACAAATTGCAGATTCAAGTTTGTTAAAATCCACCCCCCCCCCCACCCCCACCCCACACACACTATAGAGTATCAAAGTTTTATATGTGAATATATAGGGAAAATCTATAATATGGGCCAAGGTCACTCAGGTGAGTAATGTGGCCCATGGTACTCTTGTTTCACAAGAAAATAACATAATATTGAGGTTAACATCATAAAAGTTGCCTGTGAAATCCAATAAAAACTAAAAACATCACATAATTAGGAAACATATTCACGGGCTGTATTACTCACTTATTATTTATTGAATAAAATAATTTAATTAAATGAAACATCTCCTTAACTTTATCCTCTTTTATTTTTTTATTAGTGGTGTAAGATCTTAAAAAAATTGTGTCATCTGACATCTGCTTCCTTACATAATGTGTTTGTATATAATGTCACAGAAGAACTCGTTTGTACTCAACATTTGTAAACAACAAAGCAACATTTGTAAACAACAAAGCAACATTTGTAAACAACAAAGCAACATTTTTATTGATATCTCTTTATTTATAGCTTTATTTTTGTTTTTGAAATAACACTGTTTAATACACAGTTCTAGTATTCATTGAAATCAAAATTCCATGCCATGGTAGCTCAGTGTAAAGTGGTAATTTCGTAACTGAAAGGTTGTGAGATCGAACCCCACTGGTGGCATGGGCATGTCAAACCTAAGACATAAATATAGGTAGTGATTGCTCTTTCACTGAACACGCAGCATTTATAAGTGAAAATCACAGGTCTTTAGGAAATAACCTTAAAATTGGAGGGATTCTGTGTCACAGCAGGTTCTGAGAGGCAAGTACATACACACAAGCGTTGGCATGTTAAAGAGCCCTCACTGCTATGACTCCGGTCACTTAGCATAGGTCTAAATTTGTGGTACTACAGCTGATGACATCTCAGTATGAGTAAAAAATTATACACTCAACGGGACGCAACACAAACACACTTTTTTACAGATCCACACACAGTCGCCAGACTAAACACATGTGAAATACTATGCAAATGCTGGATGTTTTGTGCTGGTGCTTGTAAATAACTGCTTTTAATTTGTGATCAGTGTGCTTCAAATTTAATTACCTGAGGGGAAACCCCACTCGTCACACGAGTTTACCGTAAATACAATGTTTGTTTCTGATGTCAATGTAGAGTTTATCCAAGCTGTGATATTTAAAGTAACTGAACTTGAAATTCTGTGCATGTAATAATTATTTCTGATACCCAAGCTGTGCATTAAGGTAAATTTTATAGAGATTAATTATGTACAATTTATAAGTATAACCACCATTTAATTGTTTATCAATGGCTTTGGTATGAGGTATTCACCTGTATTGACCCTGTAGGATCTGACAATGATGGGTGTGATCAGTCAAGCTATACTATAATCGCCAATCAGTACACACTGACAGCACAAGGCAATCTGCTTTTACTTGCAAAAACAAAAATTTAGATTTCATTTTCATCGTATTTGAATGATAACAGCAATAGTAATAATAATGATAGATAAAAATGCCTTATTTAGATATGGTTGCCTGATTAGTACAAGGTGCTTATTCTTCCCTGGGGCTTCCGAAATAGTGATACGTACAATCAAAGACAAGCGTGTAATGATAATCTCCGCCACCATATACGGTTAATAATAAAGTGATACGTAAGACAGATATGGAGGACAATATTCATGGTATAGTTAAGGTACATGTACATGGAAAAAAAGGGGGGGGATGAAAATATATACAAATATACATATACATGCACATATATATAAGAATGTGTATTTAAAAATAATGACAGCTAATTATAAATTTTTCCACATTTCTTCAAAAAACAGGAAGAGATGGCAATAATTTAACATTTAACGGTAGTTCATTCCATGCATGCATAATAATATTGAAAAGAGTTTTGGAATAGGATTGTTCAATGTTATGGTTAATGAAGATTATTATAATTTAATTCTGAACACAGGGCATAAGGAATTATTATAATTTGAAAAACAAAAAAGCTCATACCATAAAAAAGCTTTGTACAATAAAATACACTGTTGTGATTAATTCAAACACATTAAACCACCCAAACTTGTAAAACAATGGTTTGATGACTTATCAGGTGCTGCACCAAGAGTAATTCTAGCAGACCGTTTCTGGAGTTAATGTTGGCTTTAGATACATTACCCCAAACTGTAAGACAATAGTTAACTATCAGACAATAGTTAACCGTAAGACAATAGTTAACCGTAAGACAACAGTTAACCATAGGACAATAGTTAACCATAGGACAATAGTTAACCATAGGACAATAGTTAACCATAGGACAATAGTTAACCGTAAGACAACAGTTAACCATAAGACAACAGTTAACCATAGGACAATAGTTAACCATAGGACAATAGTTAACCGTAAGACAATAGTTAACCGTAAGATAATAGTTAATTGAGGGCAAAATATATGCATTATATTATAGAAGAGTTTTCTCGTACTTAATGGAGGAATTTCCTAATTTTATGCCGCGTAGATAACTTATATATGTCATTGATTTACAAAGATAATATATGACAAAGATACTGAATACATAGATCTATCTGGTGACCAATTACCATACTGATGAAATATTTTATCTATAAAAAGATGACGAATAACAGCGATATTGATATTTCTGTCATCAAATTCAATATTTTCTGAATTAAAAGATTCATGTTGGATTCAATTTCATGAAGTTAAGAACATGTACAGTAATTACAATAAAAGTTTCCTTGTGTACAATTCATAAGAAACGGATACAACATGTCGATTTTATCATATCATATGTATCATGGTTATATATTTCATATGTTTACCACAAGTGATATGATATGACTTGAACTTAGTTTTGGGATCTCTGGTCCCAATTTTTTTTTTCTCTCAAACTCTCAGAAGGTTTATCAAGGCCTCTTAAACTCTAAATATCAAAAGTTGCCTGAATTTAACAGTTTGGAAGCATTTTGCTTGTTCAATCATTTTGGCGAGTATGATTCTCCATTGAGGTGTGAAACAAGCACAGTAAGCATATCGATAGTAAAGGGGCATGGGCACTGTTTGAAAATTTTCAAATTTTATTTTTCCGTTTGAAAATTTTCAGCTCAAATCGTGACCATGCTGCTTTAAAGGTACTGGTTCATAATTTTTCCCAATTTTTTATTTTTTATTTTTTAATAATTTGTTTAAAAGGCTTACAAAGAAATTGAAGTTATGCACTATGGCAGAAGCTGATCATAGAGTGATCATTATTTGTTGTCTAAGCAAAGATTAAGGTATGTTACTGTATAAAAAGTTTTGAGATTGTTTAGTTATTTATCTAAGTTTATGATATATATCATATATCACGCTCACACTGATAGATGTGAGGAGGTTTGCCAGTTTATTTTCGGAAGGTTGGTGTTCTCTTCCCGGGTACATTGTATCTGTATTCTCTCTTCCACCAATAAGAACTGGAGGCCACCAGATAACTGAAAAATTGTTGAATGTGGCAGAAAACGTCAAACAATCGGTCAATTAATATATCATATTTCAAGTATTCTTTAGATAAAGTGTAACCATTTAAAAGTTAAATTTGTATCTGTGCAAAATTAGGATGCTTTAAACTACAAAATTAATATTATGACCACTATAGTTTGTTTGTAAACATAAACAAGGCTTGAATCTTTGTTTACATGACACAGATTTAAGGCTAAAAGATTTCTCCTTATCCTTTCATTCAGTAGGTCCAAATTTTGGCTGTCAACTTTACATGAGTTAATTATGGTTAACATAAAAAATAATTTGTTTTCAAAAAGTGAACCAGTCTGTTTAATGTGATCACATGATTTATTATTAGAACTGAAAGTTGAGCAATGCAGTTCTATATTTTCAGGTTTCTTCCGCCGCAGTATTACCAGAGGTGCTACTTACAACTGTAAATATGGTGGAAACTGCGAGATGGATATGTGGATGCGTCGGAAATGTCAGTCGTGTCGCCTTAAACGATGTCGAGAAGTCGGAATGAAGGAGGAATGTACGTACTCATCCATTAAAGCAATATTAGCTCTAATTCTGAAAAGTTTATTTTTGTTGTAAAAATGTGTATGTAACGTCAATCATCATCATTAATAAAATTAAACCTGAAATTTCAAATATCATCAAAATAAAGATTTTGATTCTATTGAATATATAGCATTATACAGAAATTAATATTTGCAAATATCAATATAAAAAAGTTCATATACCTTATTATTTTTTTTCTGTCATTGAAGTAGTAAATCTTAATTTTGCAACAAAAATTGTCAACACTAAACTGGCAGCTAACATTGCTTGACTGATTATTTAAAAACTACAACTGGTAAAGTTACTGCAGGCTTAACTATAGAAATTGGACTGGTCTAATTTTGTGACAAGACTGGTCTAATTTTGTGACAAGACTGGTCTAATTATGTCACAGGACTGGTCTAATTATGTCACAGGACTGGTCTAATTATGTCACAACAGCTGTGGCTGACTTAGATGAGCATTGAATG